>PVKP010000169.1:133224-252558 GCA_004027715.1 Plecturocebus donacophilus
TTTTTTTTTTTTTTTTTTTTTTTTTGAGACGGAGTGTCACTCTGTTGCCAGATAGAATGCAGTGACAGGATCTCAGCTCAGTGCAATCTCCGCCTCCTGGGTTCAAGCGATTCTCCTGCCTCGGCCTCTTGAGTAGCTGGGATTACAGGCGTGCGCCACCACACCCAGCTAATTTTTGTGTTTTTAGTAGAGGCGGGATTTCACCATGTTGGTCAGGCTGGTCTCGAACTCCTGCCCTTGTGATTCGCCCGCCTCGACCTCCCAAAGTGCTGGGATTACAGGTGTGAGCCACTGAACCCAGCCAATTGTACCTCCTCTTAAGTCACACTTTGTATCTTGACCATATGAGTCTTCTTCCACAGAAACCCACTGAGACTTGGGTCTAGTGGAAGGAACAGAGAACTGTGGTGGGATTAGGGCTGGAGGAAGATCAGCAGTTCCAAGCAAGCCAAAATATCTCAGGAGGGGTAATTATAGGCTCTTCAGATACAGGACACTGACCTCCTTAGATAGGGGAAGAAGGGCTGCTTCTATTGGCAAAGGAGCCTTAAGAGAGTTAAGGGGTTTGAATTGACCAGCTTCAGTGGAGTTTACTCATATATTTACATCTCAATACTCAGGGTTTCACTCTTGATTAATTAAAAGATATTTTTAGAGATAAGGTCTCACTCTTTTATCCAGGCTGGACTGCAGTGGTCAAATAGCTCACTGCAGCCTCAAACTCTTGGGCTCAAACAATCCTCCTATGTCAGCCTCCTGAGCAACTGGGACTACAGGCATGCATCACTACACCTGAATACACCTGAATAATTTTTTAAACATTTTTTTGTAGAGATGGAGTCTTGCTATGTTGCCTGGGCTGGTCTCAAACTTCTGGCCTCAAGCAATTCTCCTGCCTTGGCCTTCCAAAGTGCTGAATTACAGGTGTGAACAACTGCACTCAGCCTCTTTTTTTTTTTTTTAATATATGTTTTATTGCATTTTAGGTTTGGGGGTACATGTGAAGAACATGCAGGATTGTTGCATAGGTACATATATGGCAATGTGGTTTGCTGCCTTCCTTCCTATCACCTATATCTGGCATTTTTCCCCATGTTGTCCCTCCTCAACTCCCCACCCTGCACTGTCCCTCCACTAGTTCCCTCCCACAGACCCCAGTGTGTGATGCTCCCCTCCCTGTGTCCATGTGTTCTCATTGTTCCCCACCTGCCTATGAGTGAGAGCATGCGGTGTTTGATTTTCTGTTCTTGTGTCAGTTTGCTGAGAATGATGGTTTCCAGGTTCATCTATGTCCCTACAAAGGACACGAACTCATCGTTTTTTATGGCTGCATAGTATTCCATGATGTATATGTGCCACATTTTCCCTGTCCAGTCTATCACTGATGGGCATTTCAGTTGGTTCCAAGTCTTTGCTATTGTAAACAGTGCCGCAGTGAACATATGTGTGCATGTGTCCTTACAATAGAACGATTTATAATCCTTTGGATATATACCCAGTAATGGGATTGTTGGGTCAAATAGAATTTCTGTTTCTAGGTTCTTGAGGAATCACCACACTGTCCTCCACAATGGTTGAACTAATTTACACTCCCACCAACAGTGTAAAAGTGTTCCTATTTCTCCACATCCTCTCCAGCATCTGTTGTCTCCAGATTTTTTAATGATTGCCATTCTAACTGGCATGAGATGGTATCTCAATGTAGTTTTGATTTGCATTTCTCTAATGACCAGTGATGATGAGCATTTTTTCATATATTTATTGGCCTCATAAATGTCTTCCTTTGAAAATGTCTGTTCATATCCTTTGTCCACTTTTGAATGGGCTTGTTTGTTTCTTGGAAATCTGTTTTGGTTCTTTGTAGATTCTGGATATTAGCCCTTTGTCAGATGAGTAGATTGCAAAAACTTTTTCCCATTCTGTTGGTTGCCGATTCACTCTAATCATTGTTTCTTTTGCTGTGCAGAAGCCTGGAGTTTGATTAGGTCCCATTTGTCTATTTTGGCTTTTGTTGCCAATGCTTTTGGTGTTTTAGTCATGAAGTCCCCGCCTATACCTATGTCCTGAATAGTTTTGCCTAGATTCTCTTCTAGGGTTTTTATGGTGTTAGGTCTTATGTTTAAGTCTTTAATCCACCTGGAGTTAATTTTAGTGTAAGGTGTCAGAAGGGGGTCCAGTTTCAGCTTTCTGCACATGGCTAGCCAGTTTTCCCAACACCATTTATTAAACAAGGAATTCTTTCCCCATTGATTGTTTTTGTCAGGTTTGTCAAAGATCAGATGGTCGTGGGTATGTGGCATTGCCTCTGAGGCCTCTATTATGTTCCATTAGTCCATATCTCTGTTTTGGTACCAGTACCATGCTGTTTTGATTACTGTAGTCTTGTAGTATAGTTTGAAGTCAGGTAGTGTGATGCCTCCAGCTTTGTTCTTTTTGCTTAGAATTGACTTGACTATGCGGGCTCACTTTTGGTTCCATATGAAGTTTAAGGTGGTTTTTTTTCCAGTTCTGTGAAGAAGGTCATTGGTAGCTTCATGGGGATAGCGTTGAATCTGTAACTTACTTGGGCAGTATGCCATTTTCACAATATTGGTTCTTCCTAACCATGAGCATGGAATTTTTTTCCATCTGTTTGTGTTCTCTCTTATTTCTTTGAGCGGTGGTTTGTAGCTCTCCTTGAAGAGGTCCTCTACATACTTTGTTAGTTGTATTCCTAGGTATTTTATTCTCTTTGTAGCAATTGTGAATGGGAGTGCACTCATGATTTGGCTGTTTGTCTGTTATTGGCATACAGGAATGCTTGTGATTTCTGCAAATTGATTTTGTATGCTGAGACTTTGCTGAAGTTGCTTATCAGTTTCAGGAGATTTTGGGCTGAGGCGATGGGGTCTTCTAAATATACAATCATGTCGTCTGCAAATAGAGACAACTTGACTTCCTCCCTTCCTAATTAAATACCCTTTATTTCTTTTTCTTGCCTGATTGCTCTGTCTAGAACTTCCAATACTATATTTAATAGGAGTGGTGAGAGAGGGCATCCTTCTCTAGTGCCAGATTTCAAAGGGAATGCTTCCATTTTTTCCCATTCAGTATGATATTGGCTGTGGGTTTGTTGTCAATAGCTTTTATTATTTTGAGATACATTCCATCAATACCTAGTTTATTGAGAGTTTTTAGCGAAAGGGGCTGTTGAATTTTGTCAAAGACCTTCTCTGCATCAGTTGAGATAATCATGTGGTTTTAGTCTTTGGTTCTGTTTATGTGGTGAATTATGTTTATAGACTTGCATATGTTGAACCAGCCTTGCATCACTGGGATGAAGCCTACTTGATTGTGGTGGATAAGCTTTTTGATGTGCTGTTGCAATCGGTTTGCCAGTATTTTATTGAAGATTTTTGCATCTATGTTCACCATGGATATTGGCATGAAATTTTCTTTTCTTGTTGAGTCTCTGCCAGGTTTTGGTACAAGGATGATATTGGTCTCATAAAATGATTTGGGAAGGATTCCCTCTTTTTGGATTGTTTGGAATAGTTTCAGAAGGAGTGGTACCAGCTCCTCTTTGTATGTCTGGTAAACTTTGGGTGTGAACCCATCTGGACCTGGGCTTTTTTTGGTTGGTAGGCTATTAATTGCTGCCTCAAATTCTGACCTTGTTATTGGTCTATTCAGGGTTTCTACTTCTTCCTGGTTTAGGCTTGGGAGGATGAAAGTGTCCAGGAATTTATCCATTTCTTCCAGGTTTATTGGTTTATGTGCATAGAGTTGTTGTAGTAATCTCTGATGGTGGTTTGTATTTCTGTAGAATCTGTGGTGATATCTCCTTTATTATTTTTTGTTGCATCTATTTGATTATTCTCTCTTTTCTTTTTGATTAAGCTGGCTAGTGGTCTATTTTGTTGATCTTTACAAAAAGTCAGCTCCTGGATTTACTGATTTTTTTGAAGGGTTTTTTGAGTCTCTGTCTCCTTCAGTTTTGCTCTGATCTTAGTTATTTCTTGTCTTCTGCTAGCTTTTGAGTTTTTTTTAATCTTACTCCTCTAGCTCTTTCAATTTTGATGATAGGGCGTCGATTTTAGATCTTTCCTTGCCTCTCATATGGGCATTTATTGCTATATATTTTCCTCTAGATACTGCTTTAAATGTGTCCCAGAGATTCTGGTACATTGTGTCTTCATTCTCATTGGTTTCGAAGAACATCTTTATTTCTGCCTTCATTTCATTGTTTATCCAGTCAACATTCAAGAGCCAGTGTTCAGTTTCCATGAAGCTGTGTGGTTCTGAGTTAGTTTCTGAATTCTAACTTGATTGCACTGTGGTCTGAGAGAGTTTGTTATGATTTCCGTTCTTTTGCATTTGCTGAGGAGTGATTTACTTCCTATTATGTGGTCAGTTTTAGAGTAGGTATGATGTGGTACTGAGAAGAATGTATATTCTGTGGATTTGAGGTGGAGAGTTCTGTAAATGTCTATTAGGTTTGCTTGGTCCAGGTCTGAGTTCAAGTCCTGAATATCCTGGTTAATTTTCTGTCTCATTGATCTGTCTAATATTGACAGTGAAGTGTTAAAGTCTCCCACTACTATTGTGTGGGAGTCTAAGTCTCTTTGTAGGTCATTAAGAACTTGCTTTATGTATCTGGGTGCTCTTGTATTGGGTGCATATATCTTTAGGATCCTTAGATCTTCTTGTTGCATTGATCCTTCTACCATTATGTAATGCCCTTCTTTGTCTCTTTTGATCTTTGTTGGTTTAAGTCTATTTTATCAGAGACAAGGATTGCAAATCCTGTTTTTTTTTTTTTTTTTTTTTTTTTGCTCTCCATTTGCTTGGTATATCTTCCTCCATCCTTTTATTTTGAGCCTGTGTGTATCCTTGCATGTGAGATGGGTTTCCTGAAGACAGCACACCAATGAGTTTCGGAGTTTTATCCAATTTGCCAGTCTGTGTCTTTTGATTGGGGCATTTAGCCCATTTATATTTAGGGTTAATATTGTTACGTGTGAATTTGATCCTGCCATTTGATGCTAGCTGGTTGTTTTGCTTGTTGGATGATACAGTTTCTTCATTGTGTCAATGCTCTTTACCATTTGGTATGTTTTTGGAGTGGCTGGTACTGGTTGTTCCTTTCTATGTTTAGTGCTTCTTTCAGGAGCTCTTGTAAAGCAGGCCTAGTGGTGATGAAATCTCTGAGTAATTGCTTGTTCGTAAAGGATTTTATTTTTCCTTCACTTATGAAACTTAGTTTGGCTGGATATAAAATTTGAGGTTGAAAGTTCTTTTCTTTAAGGATGTTGAATATTGGCCCCCACTCTCTTCTGGCTTGTAGGGTTTCTGCTGAGAGATCCTCTGTGAGTCTGATGGGCTTCCCTTTGTGGGTAACCCGACCTTTCTCTCTGGCTGCCCTTAGCATTTTCTCCTTCATTTCAACCCTGGTGAATCTGACGATTATGTGCCTTGGGGTTGCTCTTCTTGAGGAGTATCTTTGTGGTGTTCTCTGTATTTCCTGGAGTTGAATGTTGGCTTGCCTTGCTAGATTGGGGAAGTTCTCCTGGATAATATCCTCAAGAGTGTTTTCCAGCTTGGCTTCATTCTCTCCGTCACATTCAGATACACCTATCAAACATAGATTAGGTCTTTTCACATAGTCCCATATTTCTTGGAGGGTTTGTTCATTTCTTTTTACTCTTTTTTCTCTAATCTTACCTTCTCGTTTTATTTCATTGAGTTGATCTTTGACCTGTGATATCCTTTCTTCTGCTTGGTCAATTCTGCTGTTGAAACTTGTGTATGCTTCGCGAAGTTCTTGTGTTTTTCAGCTTTATCAATTCATTTGTATTCCTCTCTAAGCTATTTATTCTCATTAGCATTTTGTCAAACCTTTTTTCAACGTTCTTAGTTTCTTTGCATTGGATTAGGATATGTTCTTTTAGCTCAGAGATGTTTCTTATGACCCACCTTCTGAAGCCTGTTTCTGTCAATTCATCAGACTCATTCTCCATCCAGCCTTGTTCCCTTGTTGGTGAGGAGTTGTGATCCCTTGGAGGAAGAGAGGCGTTCTGGTTTTTGGTGTTTTCATCCTTTTTTTGCACTGGTTTCTTCCCATCTTTGTGGATTTATTTTCCTGTGGTCTTTGTCGTTGGTGACTTTCAGATGGTGTCTCTGAGTGGACGTCCTGTTTGTTGATGATGAAGTTATTTCTTTCTGTTTCTTAGTTTTCCTTCTAACAGTCAGGCCCCTCTGCTGTAGGACTGCTGATGTCCGCTCCAGGCCCTGTGTGCCTGGGGATCACCTGCGGTGGCTGCAGAAGAGTAAGGGTTGCTGTGAGTTTCTTTTTCTGCTATCCTTGTCGCAGAAGGATACCTGCCAGATGCCAGCCTGAGCTCTCCTTTATGAGGTGACTCTTTCAATATACGGGCATCAGGGAGCTGTTTGAGGAGGCAGTCTGTCCTTTATAGGAGTTCAAGTGCTGAGCTGTGAGCCCCATTCCTTTCAGAGCTGCTGCGCTGGTATGTTTAAGTCTGTTGCAGCAGAACTCATAACTGCCCTTTTTTTCCCCAGGTGTTCTGTTCTAGGAAGGTAGGGCTTTATTTATAAGTTTCTGTCATGCTGCTGCCTTTTTTCAGGGATGCCCTGCCCAGCAAGGAGGCAGCATCGTCACAGTTTGCCAGCAGAGGTATTGCTGAGCTGCTGTGGGCTCTACCCAGCTGCCGTGTAAACTTCCCTGCAGTCCTGTTTATAGGGCTATAGTCACAACTGCCTCGGCAATGGCAGCCCACCTCTGTAATGGCGAACTACCTTGGTAGTGGTGGACTGCCTCGGTAATGTTGGACGCCCCTCCCCCACAGAGCTGGACCATCCCAGGTTCAGCTGTGCTTGCTGTGAAACTCTCAATCCAGAGCATTTCGGATTGCTGATCTTTGTGGGGGTGGGACCGGCCATGCCTGATCACCTGGCTCCCTGCCTCAGACCCCTTTTTTTTCAGTTGGATGGGCAACTCTGTCTCCGAGGTGTTCCAGTCACCAGTTGAAAGGGTGCCTGGATTTGTGTGATTTCTTGTGCAGAGACCTGCTGCACCGGCTGAAATAGCCGCTGGAGACTCGTGGCACTTTTTCACCTGGGAATCTCCTTGCCTGGCTCCCTGTTTCAGTCCCCTTTTTTTCAGTTGAATGGGCGACTTGGTCTCCCAGGCGTTCCATTTGCCAGTTGAAAAGGTGCCGGGATCTGTGTGAGTTCCCATGCGGAGAACCACTGCGCGTGTGCTTTTTAGCCCAGGAATCTCCTGGCCTGGCTCCGTGTTTCAGTCCCCCTTTTATCAGTTGAATGGGCCAGCTGAAATGGCACCCAGACCCGTGTGAGTTTTTTGTGCGGACACCTGCCGTGCCGGCCGAGACAGCTGCACTGGAGATCCGTGGCACTACTCCACCCGGGAATCTCCTGGTCTGTGGGCAATAAAAATCCTTCTGGAAATGCAGTGACCACTAACCCTCACTCTCTTGCTGGGAGTTGCAATCCAGAGCCGCTCCTAATCAGCCATCTTGGATCCCTCCTTGCCTCTTTACCAATTAATATCCTAACTTTAACACAGGAGACTCTGTAAGGAAGGGAAGCAATTTGCATTGTAAATCAGCTACCTGCAGTTCTAGACTTTGGGTGTGGCTTTTGAGATCTTAGCCCTAAGGCAGAAGGAGATAAAGGTTTCTTTTAGGGTAGTCATGTATTTTAGGCCCCTTACTTAGATCTTGAGCTGGGAATATAAAGTCCTGAGCTGTTTTTTGTTTTCTACACCTTTTCAAGCACATTTAGAAGCAAACAACAAAACCACTCTTAGTATCAAGTTTTCTATTAGTCGGGGTTCAATCAGAGAAGGAAAAACCACTCTGAGTGATTTTATGTTGTTATAATAAGAACTTTCTTGTAGAAATTTGACCTTATGCAACTGTGGGAGTTGTTAGTTTATGTGCATGCTTTACACATGCATAACATACACTATTGTGCATATACACACATACCCCAAATACATAGAATATCTGTAGTTCTGGCAAAAGAGTAGACTAAGATAACCTGAAACTCTCCCACTACAAATTCTGAGAGAAGCAAATAAAGTGTGTAAAAATTTTTTGAAATATTTTGCTAAGCTTGCCAGAAAAAAAGGAAATCACTAGATCCCAGAAATTGAGATGGAACTGAAAATCAGATTAGTAAACTTGTGATCTGACACTGTGGCTGCCCTTGGAATAAAGATTATGGGTTCTTGCAACCAGGGGCTTAGCTTTAAAGATGACAACATGTTAAATAAGGAGCTAGAACTTGCATGATATAGGGAATAAATTTGAGGTTTCTGCAAAAGCCAAGACATTTGAAAGGCTGAGGTTGTACCTTCAATGATAGGGTGAAAACAGAAACAAAAACCAGTGGCCAAAGATACAAAAAGGAGACATCTGTGTTTCTACATGGTTCTTGATGAAAAAAAAAAAAGTCTGACCTGAGAAAATGAAACCACCAACCTATGCCTTATATGGGCTTAATATCCACATTTATTTGCCTGCATGGTACAGAAACACAAAATGTGTAATAAATGACAGGAAACACTAATAAATTGATAAGCAGTGATACAAATAAAAACAATAGGATTAACAAAATAATGAGTTTTGGAGATGTAATTTCAAGGTAGAATTAAAATAGAAGGAAAGTATTACATGTAGAATAGGAGTTTATTGAATTTAAATTGTTTTAATATTCTATTATTTATGAGAAGTTAGAAATATTGGCTAAATTAAGATTTCTGTTGATTAATCTCATATAAGAATGTTAAGGGAATCTCAAAATATAGAAAGAGAAAATATTGCTTTAAAACCAGAAGAAGGCAAAAGAGGAAATAGAAAATATGATAAATCCAACTTTTATGACAAAAAAAAAGAGTAAATAGAAAGCCCCAAACAAAATTACAGAAATAGGTCCAAATAAATCTATCAGTAATCATGATAAATATAAATGGGCTAAATTCACCAGTTCAGATACAAAGATTTAGATTCTTTTATGAAAAACTGACTTTAGCCTGGGCGGGGTGGCTGATGCCTGTAATTCCAGCACTTTGTGAGGTCCAGGTGGGCAGATCACCTGAGGTCAGGAGTTCAAGACCAGCCTGGCCAACATGGCAAAATCTCGTCTCTACTAAAAATTAAAAAATTAGTGGCACATGCCTGTAATCCTAGCTACTCATGAGGCTGAGGCACAAGAAACACTTGAACCCAGGAGGTGGAGGTTGCAGTGAACCGAGATCTGAGATTGTGCCACTGCACACTCCAGCCTGGGCAACAGAGTCAGACTCTGTCAAAAAAAAAAAAAAGAAAGAAAGAAAAGTTGACTTTATAACCTTGATATGATGGTTTCAAAATACAAAAGTATAATGTCACAAAAAGTTGAAAATAAAATAGTAGTAAAAGAGGTACTAAGAAAATACGAATATAAGGAAAGCTAGGGACCCACACAAATATCAGATAAAATAGACTGTAAAACAAAAACATTATTATGGATGAAGATGACTATTTCATAGCAATAAATAGGAATAGTTTTACAATTAAAAATTTAAATTAAAATGCTGAGTGAGCAAGTATCTAGCAGCATAGTCTTACAATATATAAACCCCAGACTGAGGAACTTACAGGAGAAACTGACAAATCAACAACCACAGTAGGAAATTGTATTGCATACCTTACTTAGAAATTAATAAATTAAGAAGACAAAAAGACAAGTAAGGGCATAGGAATTTTGATTAATACAATTAACATGGTAGGTAGGATGGTTATATAATTATAAAACACATCAATTAGAAAATATATATTCATTTTAAGGGTAAATGTAACAGTTACCAAAATTGATCACATGGGTCTAATTGGCCTGGGATAAATCTCAGGAATCAGTCTTTTTCTGAAGTTCCCCAAGCAATTCTAATGTCCAGTCAGGATTGAGAGATGCTGTATTATAGCAATTAAAAATGCACGACCTGTGTTTTCCTGTAATTATGTGAATACATCTTGAAAAAGCTCATGTTGAGAAGAAAAAGGCCAGTTCCAAAAGGAGCATTTATTATATTTATGTCAAGTTTAAAAACAAAGAATAGTAGTTTGTGATAAAAGTTAAAATTGTATGTTATAAAAGCATAAAAATATTATGAAATTGACATAACTCTGGCAAGAGAGGAAGGAAAGGGTTGGAGAAGGACACTAAGTAGACATTGAATTATTTCTAAAAAATAAAATAGAGCAAAATATCAAAGGTCAGTTCTGGGCCATGCTTGGTGGCTTATGCCTGTAATCCCAGCACCTTGGGAGGCCGAGGTGGGAGGATTGCTTGAGTCCAGCAGTCCTAGACTAGCCTGGGCAACATGGTGAAACCCTGTCTCTACAAAACAACAACAGAAGGTCAAGTCTCATGGTTGACGTATGCAATGTTGTTACATAGTTTTGGTCTTTTTGTGTATTTCAAGTAGCTCATATTTCAGTAACTGAACAAAAAAATAAATTCATTGATGAATTACGTCTCATGTCCACTACACAATACAGAGAGTATGTCTATTGACCAGGGAAGGAGACTGTAATTGTTTTTTTCTTATAAGGTTCTCAGCATGACATTATCTTGGTGATTCCACAATCGACCTGAATCTTTTAGGCTCAAAATTTTGGTTTGTCAGCACATCAGTTCTGTGAGAAATAGAACTTTTTTGTAGACCTAAATATTCCTCATGATGGGCACATTTTCAGACTCACATCACGTTGGAAGAGAAACTCTAAGGAGATGGTTGCTTAGAGAGCACCAGAGTTAGCCCAAGAGGAATTGTTTAAACAATAGCATGTTCCATAGCGTCAGGCTCTGATAACCCCTGAGGCAGTTATCTCATAATGGGATTGGCCTTGGCAATATGATTGAAAGTCTCAAATTCCATCTGCTGAGGTTCTCTCTGCTCTGAATGGAGCTGAACTAGCAGAGTCTATATCTGACTCTGTGAATAGCATTATTTTGGGCTTTCAAGGCCTTTGCTACCCTCCATACTTCCAATCTGGATTCACCACTCTCCCTCTCTGCTCTCATAGCTCTTTGCAGACTGCTTTTGGCACTGAGCATCTGGGATTTTGAAAATTTCTGTTTATGTGTCTGTCTCCCTAACTAGGCTGCTCCAGCAAAGGAAAGAGCCACGTCATTTAAACTTTCTATTCTTCAAGTCCTGGATGCTGGTTGCAGACTGTTTTGAACTCTGCTTCTGGGTATGTGGTAGGATGGTACCTCCTGACCCCCTGAGGCCATCTGGCTAGTTATGGCCACCTAGTTCTGTGTGAGTGTGATTGAGTGTGATTTGTGCCATCCCTGGGCCAGAGAAGCTAATTGTCAGAGAGACCTTCCCACCCTCTTGGCTATTTTCTTGGCTGACCAGCAATGCAGAGCAGTAAGTCCTCTGTCAACCTAACGCTCTGAGTGGGAATGGTGGAGATGAAGAACAGATTGCCAGACAACCCATGCTGCCTGTTCAGTGTGAGTGTGAAATAATCCTTCTTGGTTTTAAGTCACTATGATGTGGGGTTGCCTGTTACCACAACATTAGCCAAGTCCATCCTGATTGATACGTATCTCCATCATCTGGTATGGTGCTGGAATCTATAGGCTTAATAAATGTTTACTGGAAAAACTAAACTAGTCTAGGATAATATTAAATAAAATAGTGTTTGTGAAAGTGTCAGGCATCTAAGAAGCACTAAGTATTAATTGGATCCAAGGAAGACATCTGTATTATATGTTTCTTTTTATTTTTTATTTTTAGAGACAGGGTCTTGCTCTGTTCCCCAGGCTGGAGTGCAGTGGCACTGACTAATCTTAGCTCACAGTAATCTCGAAGTCCTGGGCTCAAGTGATAATACCACCTCAGCCTCCTGAGTAGGTAGGACTACAGGTGTGCACCACTGTTATGCCCAGCTAATTTTAAAATGCTTTTGTAGAGATGGGGGTCTCACTGTTTCCTAGCTCATCTTCATACGTGAGTTTTAAGTGATCCTTCAGCCTTGGGCTCCCAAAGTTCTGGGATTACAGATATGAGCCAACCTGCTCAGCCTTAGGTTTCTTTTTAAATGCATACTTCAGTTGAGTGTGGGAACGCATGTCTGGTGGAATGAAAGTTAAATTACTAAATTAGATATCATTATCAACAACAAGAGGAATATCATTTATAGCCAAATATAAAAAGTGATTACAGAATATATTTCTCAAGCAGAATATTTAATATCTCAAATTAAACAAGCATTCAATTAAAAAAGAGTCAGCATTTAAAATCCTGTCGTAGGTTTCTTGTATACGTAGGCTGTGTAATTTGTTTCAGAATTCCTCATTTAGCTCTTCACTGCCCTCTCCAGGTTCCACAGGTTTTCCTGAGATGGGGAAAGACTCATTTGTTACCAGCAGTTGGGGGTTGAGGGGAGGAGGGATCATGGGTGCCAAAGCATAGGAAATACTTATTTTGAATTGTTTCCTTGGCTTCTGTAATTGTTGCAGATTACAACAATTACATGCCTTCTACAATAGGCATGCCAGCTGAAATAGGGCTTCTTAATAGCTAAACTCCAAGAAAACCTAAGTAAGCAGCCACTAATGTTTATTGAGTATGTAACAATGTCCTAAGAATTTATGAAGAGTACAAAACATAAAGTTTCTCCCCACAAGGAACTTATAAGTACCCTGATGAACTTTGCGTGAGAGGCAACTTGCAAATGTACAAGGGATGATCACTGATCTGTGTTGGGCAAAGCCCAGGTTGCATGTGACAGCATGTGTGAACGTGTATTTCCTTTCCGTGCAGAGAATGAATTGCCTCTTGTGTAACTGTGCTAAATGAAGTGCTTGTGTATGTTAACTGGTAACATTCACACTGTTCTTCTCCAGGAAGAAGAGCTGCCAGGTCCCAGGAGAACAAGAGCAGTGCTTTCTCCAAATCTTAACAGGAGTAAATGGTGGGAGAGAGAGCTAGTATTCCTGTAGTAGAAGCTGAAGACAGAGTAAAAGTAATTAATTCATGGGAAAAATGAACAAACAATTGGACTCAGTCAAAGGAAAAAGACAGTTAAAACCCAAACACCCAAGGCAACCTAGAACAGTCTGTGTAATCTAGCTTCTGCTGTCAACATCATCTACCATCAAGTGACCCATTATTCACAGGGCTCCACCTTGTATTCCCATTGTTCTTCGTTTTATGTCTATTCTCTCTGAGGGACTCAGCTCTTGGTATTTGCTTTTCTGTGAAATCTCTGCCATAGATCTTCACAATGGCTGGCTTGTCTTAGGTCTTAGTTCAAATATCACCCTCTCAGAGAGACCTTGGCTGACCTCCACTATATACATGGAGGGTTTCCAGAATAAATGAAGGTATTGAACAAATGAGCTGCATAAAACTGAAAACAGGGTGCTTTGCTTGGTTTTTTAGAGAAACTGAAATAGAGCCATTACACATGGAGATGACATACCTGAGATTATCCAGTAGATCTGGACTCTTAAGTCTATATGTGCTGCTATGCAGAGTTTGGCACAGAGAGACAGAGTCTGCAAATGGACCTCTTGCCATTAACTACTGTGCACCTATGCTTTGTTATCAATGAAATGTGTGTAGCTTTTCTTTCATGGCCTTGGGGAGTATCCTTAAACCTTTTGTCATTTAGTTTCTTCATCTGAGGTTAACAATATATATATTTTAAAAAGCTATAGAAACTGGGAAGAAACATTTGCAACTTATAGCACAAATAATTAATAACGATAATATGTGAAGAGCTTCGAAAAACACAGAAGAAAAAGGCCAACACATCTGTGAAAAGTTGGTTGGAAATATGAGCAGGGAGTTCACAGAAAAAGAAAGGAAAATGGCTCTTAAATATATGAAAAGATACTCAACCTTACTTATAACAAATACACTTTAAAACTTCATTGAGATAGAATTTTCTCTCCTGTCAGACTGACAAGAATCTAAAAGATTTCTGTTTTTGTATCTGTCTCCCCAACTAGACTGATTCTAGACTAGGTTCTAGCAAAGGCAAGAATTATGTCATTTAAACTTTCTATTCTTTAAGACCTTGATGCTGGTTGCAGACTATTTTGAACTCTCTGCTTCTGGGCATGTGGTAGGATTGTACCTCCTGACATCCTGAGGCCATCTGGCTGGTTCTGGCCAACTAGTTCTGTGTGAGTGTGATTGATTTGTGCCAACCATGGGCCAGAGAAGCTAACTGTTAGAGGGAGACCTTCCCGGTCCCTTGGCTATTGCCTTGGCTGACCAGCAATGTAGAGCAGTGAGTCCTCTATCAACCTAGGCCTCCAGTGGGAATGATGGAGATGAAGAACAGTTTGCCAGCCAATCCATGCTGCATGTTCAGCATGACTGTGAAATAATCCTTCTTGGTTTTAAGTCACAACATATTGTGTTGGTGAGGCTGTGGTGAAATAGATGCTTCCATGTGTTGTTAGTGTGAATGTAAAATGGTACAAGTTTCATGAATGGGAATTTGACATATCTAGTAAAATTACATACACATTTTCCCTTTGATCCAGTAATCTGGCTTCTAGGAATCTATCCTAAAATATGTTGTAAAAGTACAAAAAGACTTTTAAACATGACTATACATTGCGGCATTGTTTATAATAGCAAAACCTTGGAAATTGGTTGAATATCATAATGGAGGGTTCACTCAGTGGAATATTATGCAGCTATAAACAAGAAGAAGACCTCTGTGTTAGTCTGTTTTCATGCTGCTGATAAAGACATACCCAAGACTGGGTAATTTATAAAAGTGGTATATAATGGACTTACAGTTCCATGTGGCTGGGGAAACCTCACCATCATGGCGGAAGGTGAAAGGCACATCTCACATGGCAGCAGACAAGAGAAGAGAGCTTGTGCAGGAAAACTGTCCCTTTTAAAACCATCAGATGTCATGATACTCATTCACTATCACGAGAACAGCATGGGAAACACCCTCCCCCATATTTCAATCACCTCCCACGACACGTGGGAATTATGGGAGTTACAATTCAAGATGAGATTTGGGTGGGGGCACAGGCAAACCATCTCCACCTCTATATATTATCATGAAGTGATGACCCCAATAACATGTTTAGTGAGAGAATTTATGGCCCTCGTGTGTGTTTTCTTTTTTTTTTCTTTAAGTTATCTGCATTGAACAAGCCTTAAATTTACAGTTAGGAAAATCATATATTTTGTTTTATCTTGAATTACCCAGAAGCCCATGAACATCCTTTTCCAGAAAGTTTCTCAGTTGAGAACTTGTGAAATCCAATTCATTTATATGTTAAGATTTGTGTAATGGGATGTTGATAGCCTGGTGAAAATGACCCAGCCTGGCATGATGTTTGCCTCTACTTGAAAGGTGTAGGTTCAGAAAAGAGAGTGCTTCAGAGGCTGCCACATCCCTCTGAAGATCTGTTGCCATTAGGCTGTTAGGCTGCCTAGGGGATGGTTTCTGGCTGGATTAACCAGATTTGCCATTGGCAGGTAAAAGCTGCACCACCAGAATTAGCCTTGCTACTCCATTAAGCTTTAGACCACATAATTTAAACCATATTATTATTTTCTTAATAGGCAACACATTTACATTGTAAAATGCAAAGAGTATGAAAGGATAGGAAGTGAAAAGTCTTTTTATCATCTGTTTCCCCAGGCATGCAGTTTCCCTCTCAAAGGTAACTAATCTGATAGGAGCATGAGGAAAGAAGGAAGAAGAAAGTCAATAAGGCCAATATTGGGAAGGTTACATTTGAGGAGACCTGGGGCTCCAGAAATGTTTGATTCTAGGGCACTGGGAGACAGCATAAAATTCATCCTGTCTTGATTTTAGATGATTTGTGTGTGTGTAAAAAAAGGGGGGAGACATTTTATATAGTAGCAGCCGGCTATCCACAGTGTGGATACCCCGCTTTTGTGTCACTTAATATCTCTTAGTAATTGTTTCATATCAGTGCCCAAAAAGCTTCCTCATTCTTCTTCTTCTTTTTTTTTTTTTTGCAACTGTTCAGTTTTCTATTTATAGTTACATCATATTATATTTAACTCATTCTTTACTAGTGTCTGTTCCCATTTGTTTTTGCATTTTGAGCACCGGATTTTAAAACTCATTCATATAAGACACACAAAGGATTTTGTTTCCTAAGAACTCCGTGGCTCCCTGACTTGCTCAACTGTTTTAAACCCCCACCCCACATGGAATAAGCACACTTCACCCTTCTCTCACAACGACAAGTCAACTTATCTTTGAATAAGAAACTGGGGGTGGGGAGGACACACCCCCGGAGTGTGGGTTTAGGTTGGTTTGATTGGGGCGTGTCCCAGGGTGGGTGGAGCAGGATGAAGAGCTCTTCATTAGTGTTTCTCATGTTTGAAGTCAGATCTTCTTCCTTAGCTGAGGCCAGAATCTTCAAGCTTCTAACAGGAGTTTCTAGAGCCACTGAATCTTTCAGAGAACAGGTACAAAAGCTCTCAGCTGGTGTAAGAGCAGAGGAAGTGCCTTTACAAGGGGCTGCTTGGAAATAGGGGCAAGCTACTAAATTAGTGTGCAAAAGCAGAAAAGGGCCAGTGTATTTTTAAAACTCTTACAAACAGGAGCAAGCCCAAATTTAACACTGGCTGTCTTTTTAATGTGGCTTTCTTTTTCACCCACCTTCCCTTCAAAGGGGTGCTTTTTTCTTCTTTCTGCTGAAATACAAGGGCTTAGGGAGCAACTACTCAGTTCCAACAAACAGGGCAAGTTAACACTTGTAAGAGCAACACCCAAGTAGCAAAGGAAGCCGAGTTAAAATAAAACCACACCTTCCCCTCAGGGTGACAAAGATAACCAAACCCAGTCTGGCCTCTACGCTCCAGCAACAAACAGGCTGAAGCAAAGGGCAACTGGGTAGGAAGGAGGAGGTGGAACTTGGGGTCATCCATACCTGCCCCATTCCCTTCCTCCCCTCTCTTCCTGCCTCTCCAATTCCCATCTCCACCCAGAGCTGGTCTAATGCAGAAAAGTGAGGGGAACTCGCTGTACCCATTTCTATTTCTAAATATCTCCTTAGGCAACTTAAAGCTTTGTTCTTTCTTCCCCCAAGACAGTTCTCAGAAGGAGTTTGGTACTATAGAATCATCTATACTAGAGATAATTAATAATCTTTAATGAATTGTTCATTCTAGAAATATTCTTACCCTTAAGCCAAATAAATGATTGTAAAGGTCACAGGGCACTTCAGGCATCAGTGATTTCACGAGTGGGAGGTAGTGTGGGTAGAACCCTTGTATGCTCTGGACCCTAAAATCATATCCTATGATTGGTTACCTCACATATGCAAAACCATAACAGTCTACACCTCTAAACACACTTAAAACACTCTTTCACTGTTAACCTGCATTCCTACATTCCTTTGCACAATAGCTTGAGTGAAACCTGCGTTTATATGCAGTGATTGAGGCCAGCAGTGTAGAGCATCCGCTCAATGCATTCTAGGACAGCTCTGTTCCCCAAGCGCAGAGGTTTAGATAGTATATGGTCAGACCATTGAGGTGAGTGCAAAAGCTTGGTGATACCTATCAACATACAAATATTTATCCATTACGTTCATTTATTTATTTATACTCACAATTTTATTTGGCTTGAAGCTCGATGCTACCTATTTGGGTCTGAATCTGTATCCAGATTCAGCCTCTGTATTCTGGAAGCCCCCAGTTTGGGAAAGAGACCATGCAAGGTGTGCTCAGCTCCTGCCCTGGCTGATGAGTTCATGCAAGAGAAGCCTCCCTGACTTTAATCCCCAGGACTAATTAGCTTCAAGAGTTGGAATGAGAAGGCACTCAAAACATAAATATATGCAAAGCAGAAGCAAGCAGATTAGAAGAACCCAGCAGTTTAAAAGTAAGCAAGCCTACAGAACCGCTGTGCATCTTCCTCTGCCCTTGTCTTAAAGCCACCTTTCTGCAGCCTGGCTCTCTGTAGCTGTCAAAACCCCAAACTTAAAGCTATTGGCTCAGTGATTAGACTATGGGTTTTGGGGTCAGGAAGTTAGCTTGGGGAGGTGGGCAGCCAGGGTGGGGGGGGGGTAAGTTTTTCTGTGGTTGTCTGAGCAACTGTGAAAGAATTGTTTGATCTTTGCAGAATTTGAAAATATCTTGCTGCACCGTCAGTGGCCTTTGGTAGGCTTATAGGCCATGGTTGGGGGATGCTTTGCTTGTCTTTTAAGAATAGGACACTGGGTCAGCTATTTAACCTTGAGGGGCAGCACCAAAGGGCAGATAAATGTCTGATGCAAAGAAGGGTAATGAAAGGAGTCTAGGCCTTCATCACACTAGCTCCTCCCTGGGCTCTGGAAGATCCTGAGAGTTTCTTCGTGTTCAGGCTTTAAATCATCCAAGATCTTTTAAGCTCTGACTGTGAAGAGCTCCGGGGGAAATCAATGGACAGACCCTAGAGCGATGCCACTGAATCCCATGATTGTCCAATAGAAATATTTTACTAACCAGCCATTCTAACAGGGGAAACTGTGGCCAGGAGAAACATCTCAGAGATCACCCAAGAAAAGCAACAGAAGAAGCCAAGTCTCTTAGGAGGTGAGAATAAGTGTGTCCTTTCCCTAAAACCCAGGGGTGTAGCCACTCTTCCCAATGCATCATCATTCTTATGGCCCCTACAATAAATACAGAGATCTTTAGTAATTTCTTTGTTAAATGAAAACATAATGGAGATGTCTCAGAGTGATGGGTCAGCATGTAAATGCAAATGATGTCCAAGCAGGACCCTTGGGTGGTTTCAAAAGGAGGGAGACACAGGGCAGCAGGAAAACAGACTGCAACAACCCAAGGAGGAAATTGGAGAAGGCCTGACAGCAGGACTGAGAAAGCTGGCTTCAGAGAGGAGAATGGCACAGCAGGATTCCCTAGGGGAGAGCTCCTCAGGACTTAGGAAAGCAGGGGAAACACTTCTTTCAGCCTTTAGTGAATTAGACATTTCTATAGCTAGAAAGGGGAAACTCAGACCGGGCACAGTGGCTCATGCTAATTATCCCAGCACTTTGGGAGGCTGAGGCGGGTGGATCACTTGAGGTCAGGAGTTCGAGACCAGCCTGGCCAACATGGTAAAGCCCCATCTCTACTAAATATACAAAAATTAGCCAGACGTGGTGGCGTGGGCCTGTAATCCCAGCTACTTGAGAGGCTGAGGCAGGAGAATCACTTGAATCGGAAGGTGGAGGTTGCACTGAGCCAAGATCCTGCCACTGCACTCCAGCCTGGGTGACAGAGACTCCTTCTCAAAAAAAAAGAGAAAACTCACGCCTCTAGAAACTAAAGGAATTTGACAGCATAGTTTTACATAGGACTGGAAAATAGAAGCAGGACTTGAATGAGGATTTACAATCCTGAGGATTAGGTTCTAGATTGGTATAATTCAATAGAACTATTAAGGCCCGGCGTGGTAGTTCACACCTGTAATCCCAGCACTTTCGGAAGCCAAGACGGGTGGATTACCTGAAGTCAGGAGTTCGAGACCAGCCTGGCCAACATGGTGGAACCCCATCTCTACTAAAAATACAAAATTAGCTGGGCATGGTGGCGCATGCCTGTAATCCCAGCTATTCAGGAAGCTGAGGCAGGAGAATCGCTTGAACTCGGGAGGAGGAGGTTACAGTGAGCTGAGATCATGCCACTGCACTCCAGCCTGGGCAACAAGAGCAAATCTCTGTCTCACAAAAAAAAAAAAAATTTTTAATTAAAAAATTAAAAATTAGAAATATTAGTAGAATGGCAGGCACACATATACAAGTTTACATTTTCTAATAGCTACATTAAAAGGAGTAAGAAGAAACAGGTACAATTAATTTTATGAATATATTTCATTTAGCTCAATATAGCCAAAATATTACCATTTCAACATATAATCGAGTATGATTAAAATATTTTACCTTAATTTTAACCTTAAATTAATTAAAATTAAGTAGAATTAAAAATTTAGTTCCTCGGTTGCAGTGGCTACATTTCAAGTACTTCATAGCACATGTGGCTGGTGGCTACCATGTTGGACAGCAGAGGTCCAGATCAAGGCCCTCACATTATGGAACCTCAAATGATGGAACACTCCAAATTTGAATCCAGACAACTTAGTTGTGAGAATATATGTGTTTTAACTGAACTTGAGAGTCTATTATCTCTTGAAAAATTTAGTTGTATGTACTTGAACAACAGTGTATGTGGGACTGTGCTGTCCAAGGTGAAGGGGCTGTATCTTTCAGATTATAAGAATGTAGGAAAGGGTCAGGGCCTGTAGTGGCCATCTTCATCAGTTAGTGGAGACTATGTTTTGCCTCAGTCACAATCAACCTCCAAATGTTGGTAATTTTACCTTCAAAAAAAATTTTTTTGAGATGGAGTTTTGCTCTTGTTGCCCAGGCTGGAATGCAATGGAACGATCTCGGCTCACCACAATCTCTGCCTCCCGGGTTCAAGTGATTCTCCTGCCTCAGCCTCCTGAGCAGCTGAGATTATAGGCATGTGCCACCACGCCCAGCTAATTTTGTGTTTTTAGTAGTAACAGGGTTTCTCCATGTTGGTCAGGCTGGTCTCGAACTCCCGACCTCAGGTGATCTCCCCACCTTAGCCTCCCAAAGTGCTGGGATTACAGGCATGAGCCACTGCACCCAGCTAAAAATGTTTATTTTTCTCTTACGGTGTACGTCCACCCTATGTTGGGGAAGGAGGGACTTAGGAGATAGGGAGACTGCTCTTTGTCCTCACTCCATGACCCAATCTGTCAGAGCTTTACTAGCTGAACTTTGTTGATCACCAAGGACAGAGGAGAAGAGTGCACTGGATGGCCCTACAACTCAATACTAGACCCAGAGCTGACGCCAGTCACTTCTCCTCATTGGCTGCAACTAGTCTGATGGCCACATCCAATCCCAGAGTGACCAGGATGTGCAATCCTATAGTGTGCCCAAAAGGCAGGCTTAGAGATGGAAAACTTGGTGAACAGGACTACTAACTCTATCCCCACCTTTTTGACTTGGGTTGGCTGTTGTGAAGTTAACCCAGATTAAATCCAGGGGCTAGAATGGAGTGCCACGTTGAGCTTTATTGAAGAACGCAGTCCACATTTGTTTTGTTAAGGAAATACTGTCTGGGAATTGTGCTTTTCTGGTGGAGGGAAGGTCCAGAAAGATAAAATTTCAGGTAGATGAGGTTCAAACAGGAGAAAGACATCAGAAAGCAGTACACTACAGTATTTTATTTCTCACGCTGGCAAGAAATCAGAGATGTACCTTCTCAACTGGTCTGGGGCAAGAGTAAGAATTTCTACTCAAATACTGGGCATTGTAAAGAAGAGAAAGTAAACACAAAGAGATTGTCTGTGTTTAGGGTATGAATTCACATCAAGCATTAATGTAAAAAATAACCAATTTTAAATATGTTTTTGAAGACAGTGTGAAAATATTAAAAAGGGGAAAGCACATTATTTAAGATGGAAAATATTACCTTATTTTTGAATCACAGAATCGTGATTTTTGTAGCAGGAAATCTTAACCTCATTTGATAGAATAGAAAATGAAGAGAGGCTAGATGCATTGCCTGAGATTAGTGCATAGTAAGTAAATGGCATTTTTGGCATTAAGCTTTGGACTCCTAATTCCCCGATTAGTAGTTTTTCTTCCCTGGTGAAACAATTTGCATGAGGGGGGTCCTCATTATTTCCTGACTTTCTTTTCATTTCTAACTTTGTCTTCAGGTCTTGATGATAGATGTGAGTTTTATGAGATCAAGGACAACAAATCTCTCTCTCCCTTTAATTAGCATTTCTTTTTGCAGACGAAAATAAAGGTAAGGACCTGTTACAGACTGAATTGTCTCTCCCCCAATCATATGTTGAAGCCCTAACTCCCAATGCTGCCGTATTAGAAGACAGGGCCTTTTAAAGAGGTAATTAAGGTTGGCCAGACATGATGTCTCAGGACTGTAATCCCAGCACTTTGGGAGGCTGGGGCGGATGGATCACCTGATATGAGGAGTTCGAGACCAGCCTGGCCAACATGGTGAAACCCCATCTCTACTAAAAATACAAAAATTAGCCAGACGTGGTGATGCAGGCCTGTAATCCCAGCTCCTCAGGAGGCTGAGACAGGAGAATCACTTGAATCCAGGAGGCAGAGGTTGCAATGAGCTGAGATCATGCCATTGCACTCCAGCCTGGGTGACAAGAGCAAAACTTTGTCTAAAAAAAAAAAAAAGAAAAAGTAAAGTTGTTCAGGTTAAATGAGGTCATAAGAATGGGGCCCTACTCTGATAGGACTGAGATCCTTACAAGAAATGGATGAGACACCAGAGAGCCTTCCCTCTCTCCTGTTTCCATGGAGGAAAGGTCATGGGAGGATACAGCAAGAAGGGGGCCATCTGCAAGCCAGGAAGACAGACCTTACCAGAAACCGGCTCTGACAGCACTTTGGTTTTAAGCTTCCCAGACTCCAGAAATGAGAGAAAATAAAGTTTTGTTGTTTAAGCCACCTGGTCTGGGGTATTGTGTCATGGCAGCCCAAGGCGACTAATGCAGGATCTATGCCACAATTCTTTCATTTAGTTTTATAAAAATGTCTTGCTAGCACACGACTAGCTATGTGAATTCCACAAGGCTAGTATTTGTGGTTGGTACCATATTGGGTGCTGAAGGGAACACAGAACATAAGAACTGCCTTCAAGAGTTGTAGCAACGAAGATATAGACACCGCCAAGGTAAAAATCACTGTGGTCTAGAAATGATTTATGGGCCCAGGAAAAGTGAATTCTGACTGGGAAGTTAAGAAGCTTCCATAGAGGAGGCAGCTGTGGTTGGGTAGGACCTCGTCCTTCAATGTCCCCATGCCATGTTATCTCTTCAACTTAGTTTATTTATATGTCACACACACACGTGTGCACACACACACACGCAGCATTTCTCAGTGAAATCAACATGAGCATATGTATTAAACAAAAACTAACATGAGCACCAACTATGTGTAAAGCACTAGCATGTGTTATTTCATACAAACCTACAACACCCCAATTTTGTATTTTTAGGCCTCTTTTGGAGATGAGGAAGCAGGCTGTAGGTAACTTGCCTAAGAGGCTAAACTTTTCGTGACTGAGCTGAGACTCGAACCCTGATCGGTTTGACTCCCCAAACCAGGATATTACCCCTGTATAATAACAGGTGTTGCTGCCAAATGTCTCAGATAAATCTTTCTTCTAGATCAGATAATTGGTGAATCTTGCGTTTCATTTTATCTGTATGTTTATTATTTTAAACTTAAATGTTCTTGTTTTTCTATATTAGGGATCATTTGTGTGCTTTCCCTACTGCTGTAGTTGGGATACCTTTATCAATGCCTGGCATATGGTAGATATTTAAAAAATATTTGTTAAATAGTAATTGCTTTTACCTCTTGAAAAATGTATAAAAAGTAGCTTTCGGAATGATAAACAAACACTAGTCCAACAAATCCCTTCACAGGGTTGAAATGCAAAGGGGCAGGATGTCAGAAGATGGAGACCAGTGATGGGGTGGTTCAGGCTAATCAAAGCTTTTGAGCTTGTGGAATGTGAGGATTCAGGGAGATGTGAGGAGCTGTCCAACTGGCCCCTGGAAAAGACAGCCTTGATATAAAAGTATGTCCGTGGGGCTCATCTCAGGGGACAGCTGAGGCTAGGGACAGACAGAAATGAGGGGGAGACCAGGAGATGATGAAAGCCTAGGAGACTTCCAGTTTTTAGGAGGCAAGTGTGTCCCTAAGTGAGCTATTATGACTTTATTCCTCCCAATGCCAGCCCCAGATTAGTCAGATCTGTCTCTAATGTTCTTTTCTTTGTGCCTTTGTTGACACTTTTTCTTTCGTTTGGACTCACCATCACTATGTACCTCAAATCCAAATTCCATGAAATTCTAACATTGACTTCAACCGACTGATTGCCCTCTGAATTTCTGCTTTTCACTATGAAACTAATGATCTCTGCTTTTCTGATTGCTTATCTGTCAGGGGAGCATTTCTGAGCACCTCTCCTAATATATGTGTTTATTCATTTTTAAAAATATATACCTACAACTGCTTTAAAACATCATGTAGAAATGAGATCAATTTTATTTTTATTTATTATTAACTTTTGTTTATTCATTTTTTTTTTTTTTTTGAGAAAGGGTCTCCCTCTGTTGCCTAGGATGAAATGCAGTGATACGGTCATGGCTCACTGCAGTCTCAAACTCCTGGGCTCAGGCGATCCTCCTGCCTTAGCCTCCAGAGTAGCTGGGACTGCAGGCATTTGCCACCATACTTGGCTAGTTTAGTTTTTATTTCTTGAGAGATGGAGTCTTGCTATGTTGCCCAGGCCTGTCTTGTACTCCTGGACTCAGGCAATCCGCCTGCCTCAGCCTCCCAAAGTGCTGGGATTATATGCTTGAGTCATGGTGCCCAGCTAAGAGAAACTGTAAAAGGTGAGCTAAAAAAATATAAACAGTCTTTGAAAATATGCTACTTGTGATGTCTTAGTGTTTTTACTAGCTCAGGTCTCAAGGAAAAGTATTCACTTAAAGACATGGTTCGTTGTTAATAATAGATATAAATTTGTATCTCAAATATTATTTCATTTTTGATAATCTCAAAAATTTATTTACACCCTGCCATATCCGAAAAGGTCATCCCTCTGCTTACCTCCTGTTGAAGCTGATGAAGAGCTTGTACTGTGAAAGAAGAAATGTCATTCCTGTCTTGTTTTTTTTTTTTTTTTTTTGAGACAGGGTCTTACTCTGTCACCCAGGCTAGAATGCAGTGGCATGATTTTGGCTTACTGCAGCTGTAGTGGGGTGATCTTGGCTCACTGCAGTCTCAAACTCCTGGGCTCAAGGGATCTCCCATTTCAGCCTCTCCAATAGCTGGGACCACAGACACATGCAGCCATGCCTAATTTTTGTATTTTTTGTAGAGATGAGGTTTCACTATGTTGCCTAGTCTGGTCTTGAACTCATGGGCTCAAGCGATCCTCTTTTCTTGACATCCCAAAGTGCTGGTATTACAGACATGAGCCACTGTGCCCAGCCCCTGCCATTTTCTTATCGTTAATTTGTACTTAAGTTATCAATATTATTTTCAATCCATGGATAATTTATAAAATATTATTCATGGCATTTGTCCATGTTTGGGGAGCTATATTATCTAGTTTTTACTAATCGATAAATCTGTTTGATTGGGGGAAAATAAGCCAATTTGTCATGATCACTGGGAAGTCAGTGCAATCAATATCAACTTTTCCTCTGTGAAAATTCCGCTCTTCTCTCAAAACACATGACTGTGTGACATGGTCTGGGTGAAGATCCCAGTGTCACCCCTCCCGTTAGGGCATATTGGAGAACTTCGGTCCTGTCTATAGCCCAAAGCACTTGCTTACTAATTGGCTCTAATTATTCTGTTTCATATGTGCTTGCCTTTATTTTCCTAAATCTTAATAAACCTTTTGAAAGTTGAGATGGCTATGACATTTGTCTCTGATGCGTTGATAACATACATTTACTCTTCCCTCCTCTATTCATGTCACCTTTTCCATGAAGTTCAAGTCAAGGGGAGTCTAGGGTCCAAAGTTTATTTGAGTGGCCGGCATTCCTATGCATGAACAAGCCACATGGGTTGAGTAGAGTCTCTTCTCTCTGAAGTTTCCAATTTGCATCTCTTTTCAAGAAAGGTGACTCCCCTCTAGCAGCACCGCACAGTCTCACTTCGTGGCTTTTAGCTGGAATGGTCTATTCTCATGCTGCCAGCCTTCCTTCCTTCTGCCTGCTCCTTCTCTACCCACTGCTCCTTCCGCGGTATGGAACTTCTCTACTGCCTGAGTTGACAAAAACAAAACAAAACCCAGAACCTGGGAAATTACATTTCATTAGATATCTCCTCCCTAAGGTGGCAATTCAGAAATAGCGCTTTCTGTTCAACCTGCTTGAAATTTCTCAGCCAGAGCCTCAGCATCAGCCCCTGCTAAGAGCTATCAGGTCGGCTGTGCTGACGGTGGGCAATTCACCCGAGCCTTTACCGGTAGAGGGAAGTACACAGGATGACTGACAGGAGTCTGAAGATCTGAAGAGTCTCCACTCTGGTGACACGAAACCCATCTTGTCCTCGTTCTATTCATAACAATGTGTAACTGTGAACAAGTCACTTCACTGGTCTCCTTCCTTCCTTCCTTCCTTCCTTCCTTCCTTCCTTCCTTCCCTCCCTCCCTCCCTCTCTTTCTTTCTTTCTTTTCTCTTTTTCTTTCTTGCTTTTTTTCTTCTTTCTTTTTCTTTCTTTCCTCTCCTCTCCCCTCCCCTTCCTGTCCCTTCTCTTTCACAGTATCTCACTCTGTCATCCAGACTGGAGTGCAGTGGTGTGATCTTGGTTCACTGCCACCTCTGCCTCCCGGGTTCAAGCGATTGTTGTGCTTCAGCCTCCCGAGTAGCTGGTACTACAGGCACATGCCACCATGCCCAATTAATTTTTGTATTTTTAGTAGAGACAGGGTTTCACCATGTTAGCCAGGCTAACTCCTGGCTTGAACTCCTGACTTCAAGTGATCTGCCTGCCTCAGCTTCCCAACCTGTTAGGATTACAGGCAAGAGCCACTGTGCCTGGCCGATTTATATATTTCAATGTAGATAAAAATCTTATCCACTTCATCAGCTTGTTTTGAGGATTGTTGGGAAATGGTACAGTGAATATATTTTGAAAAAGTAAAAGATAAAATACAAATGCAGGAGGTCATACTGAATTCCCTGTCTTCTGAAAGTATTCTTCATTCTTTTGCTCTATAGACCTCACAATAGGTAGTACTTAATTTTTTCACCAGAAAGATGTGTGATGCATAGCGATATTGTTTCTTTTTAAATCAGTGATCAGAAAGTGATTTGATGCATAGGAATATCAGTGGTAACCCAGAGGGGCGTATTAGATAGTTTGAGGATGGTAGGGGTAAGGGTGAGGACGGGGTTCTCTAAATCTTTATTTTCTTATTTATCATTCATCTCTTAGTGCACTTTTCAATGGTTTCTGTGTGCCCACTCATGCTGCATATTGGCAATTCTGATTAAGGAAATGACTCTATGTCAGATCACATATATCCACATATTTAATTCTTTATTAATGTTGATTCAGTGACACTTATTAAAAACTTATACATTAGGACTTATTAAAAGTGCTGGACAAAAAAATGCTCACATGTAAGAAATATTCCCAGCTGGGTACAGTGTCTTATGCTTGTAATCCAGCACTTTGGGAGGCCAAGGCGGGTGAATCACTTGAGCCCAGGAGTTTGAGACTAGCTTGGGCAACATGGTGAAACTCAGTCTCTACAAAAAAGATACAAAAATTAGCTGAGCATGTTGGTACATGCCTATAGTCCTCCAGCTACTTGGAAGGCTTGAGGTGGCTGAGGTGAGAGGATCACTTGAGTCTGGAGGTCGAGGTCCCAGTGAGCTGAGACTGTACCACTGTACTCCAGCTTGGGTGACAGAGTGAGATCATGGCTCAAAAAAAAAAAGGAAAAAAAAGAAAAGAAATATTTCCTGTCTTCAAAAAGCTTATGACTTTTGTAGCCCTTCAATATTGAATACATATACCAAATTGCTTACCCCTAATTGCTGACCATCTGTAAAAGTCAAGATTTTGAGCTGGATGTCTCAGTTCAGCTCTGAGTTGTAGGATGTATGAGGAAGTTAAATGTATTCAGACACCCTGGGAAATAAAACCTCTTGTATGCAAATCGCCCAGTTCTTACTCTTCTCCTTTCATTGTGTTCATAGCAGCCTAGCTGAGAACTTCCTCAAGAAATCCCCATTGCATCACTAAGATAGGAAGCAACCAGCTTGTAGATGACCTGTGGCAGGCAGTCTCTCTCCAGGCAGGGTTGCTTGAGGCTTTCTGATTGGTATCTCTTACTAAGAGTTCCTTTAAAACCCTTAGAGTTCTAACCTCTAAAATATTGCACTTCCGTTTTCAAAGTACTTATTCTAGTCTTGAAACGACCAATCCTTTGACAGGGACAGGGCAGTTCTTATGCTTATTTTACCATAGAGAAAATGGAGGCATCCGAGTCATGGCACTGAAAAAATAATTAAAAACATTAAAATTAAAAAAAAAAAGAAAGAAAATTGAGGCCTGGATGAAGGAAATAATTTCCCATTGTCTAAAACTTCTAAGTTGTTAGGTCTAAAATTTTCAGCACGGAAATTACTCTGTGATAATGTTTTGCTTCTCATCATTTGTTGTCTGCAGTTCATGCTGTCATCACTCCATGTCATATCATGTCATGCCAATTCATTTCTTTTTCTTTGGTTTATTCACGGATATTTACAGACTACCATTTTAGGCAAGACAGTGTTTTAATGGTGGAGAGATGAATATGGCCTGCTCCTTGAGCTCAAGGAGCTTACAACCCATTGTCTGTGTTTTCACTGATGCTCCCAATTCTATCTTGCATTTAGCAAACACACTACTTCTGATGGCGCTGTTGCGATTATTCACAGTGGTGCTGGAATTCAGAGTCCAGGGGCAATAGTAATGGTGAGTGGCATTGGGGCCAGAAGTGGTGTCAGCAAGGCATCAGGCATAACACGCCGTGCTTATGTTTTCTAAGCCTGACTTTCACCTTTCTGTCAATTCTCTCATGTACTGATTGGCTTTCCAAAAGTTTATTTTTCTTTTCTTTTTTTTTTTTGAGACAGAGTTTCGCTCTTGTTGCCTGGGCTGGAGTGCAGTGGTGTGATCTCAGCTCACTGCAACCTCTGCCTCCTGGGTTCAAACAATTCTCTTGCCTCAGTCTCCCAAGTAGCTGAGATTACAGGCACTCGCCACTACACTTAGCTAATTTTTTGTATTTTTCATAGAGGCAGGGTTTCACCATGTTGGCCAGGCTGGTCTTGAACTCCTGACCCTCAGGTGATCTACACACCTCACCCTCCCAAAGTGCTGGGATTACAGGAGTGAGCCACCACACCCGGCCTTTTCTTTTAAAGTTAGGTAGCATTAGTTTCTGTTGAGTGCTTTTTCTGTCATATATTCTCAACAAATCATATATATGTATATATAGAAAAATATATATCAAGAAATTATATTCCAAAGAAAAATTCTAATACACACACATTTAAAGTCCAGGTGTTCATGGTGACTCACACATAGAATGCCATCATGAGTTACCATTTCATGCTGCTGACCCTTGTCCTCAATGCTGTCTTCCTGGCCCTCTGCCCTCATCTAATCTCAGTGTTACCCATCCTGTACTCAGGGTGGACTCCGTTTTTAGAGTCAAGGTAGGGAAAGAAATGTCACTGGAGGCACTGACTGATATCACATAAGCTATGTCTCTCTTCTTGATAGCAAACACTACCAATCTAGTTCTAAATCTTAGGCTCTGGGCAAGTATGCATTATATCTGTTACCAGATAGACCTAGCTAGAGTACACCTATTTTGCAAAAGGAGTTCCAGGGCCATTATGAGCGGGCAGATGTTTTGGTCAGTTTCTGGGAAAAGACTTTGACAAGAGAAACTCTTGGAAAACTGCCTTGTGAGGCACAAATGTCATGCTTATCACAGGCAATCCGGAATGCATTGTCTATTTCAAAAAAAAAAATTAAAAATGGGTCCCAGACTTGAAGTGACTAAATTCTGGAATTTTCTACAGATTCTAAAGTCATTCACTGGCATCTACAGGTCTTGAAATAGGTACAATTGGTTTTATGTCCCACATGGGGCCTGTTCACATACTCAGAACTTTTGACTAAATTCATAGGCAAAACTGATTTTCACTAAAGTTTCTGCAGAATGCTCTCATTATACTGTCTGTAGCAGGCGTTCTCACTCATGAGCGCACTTTGGAAACATCTAGGGAGCTTTTCTAAATACTGATGCTCAGACTTAGAGATTCTTATATAATTGGTCTTGGGGGAAGGCACTATTCTTTTTCCAGATCCCTAGGGGATTCTAATGTGAAGCCAGGTTGGGAACCATTTATGTACAAGAACAAAAACATCAACATCAAAAAATAGTCAACTCACTTAACGTTTAAGGTGAGGAAGAGAAAAACGAGAGATCTTAAAGTCGGAATTTAACACTCAGAACAACGCTTAAAAATAGTATCTTTGTAAATCATGACTCTTATTATAGGCATGCCAAGAGCCAGTAGCTAAAACCATTGGATTCCTCAATTCTATAAATAAGAAAAGTCTTTGCTTTCTTGTGCTTTCAAAAATGTCCAGCGTAGTGCTGTTCTGAGAGAGACAGCTATGTAGAGAACATCAGTACTTTACACCTTCTGCAGCTTTGATCCCTTTGTTTCTAGCATTCTCTCTTATTCACTTTCGGAACACATTCAACTGCACAGTGAGCTTCATCTGCAGGAGGACTGACAGCGTTGGGCAAATACAGTCAAAACCAAAACAGCTCTCGGAAGCCCGAGACATCTTCAGATGTGCTGAATTTAGAGTCATAGTTCTACTTTCTCAAGGATCCCACCATAAAGGCAATGCCTACATATACACATGTACATATGGAGTTATTGTTGTTGTTTTGGCCTTTTCTTAATTTTATTTTTAATTGTGCGGGAAAGGATAGCAAAATTCTGGATGGTTTTTGCTCCATGGTTTGCCTTAATATGCATACACGTACATAAACACCTCAAATGTTCAAGAATTCCCATCAAGAAGAGAACTATTTAAAAATTGTAATGCTCTCCATTGACACCTCGGCTGAAAAGCAATTTTATAGCATAATTATAATGCATTGCATAATTCGGATAAGCTTTTGTTCTCAATGTGATTATCCTCAGAGAGTTCCTTTTTCACCTCCCCCTTCCCACATTGACTGAATTAAGAATATCCAACCCTTAAAGGCTGTTTTTCTTTCAAAGAATAAAAATGATGCTTTAAGACTAAGTGCCTAAGAAGTGATGGGTGGGAGAGAAATTCTGGTACATGACTCACGTCTTTATTGTGGTAAAGGTAATTTTTTACTGTTCTTAAGAAGTTTCTACCTAAGATTTCACTGGGGTAGGGGAAAGTCAGTGGAAGAGAATTTATAGGAATCAAAAGTCCTGGCCATGTTGTTATTAAACCATGTATCATAACATTTAAGAAAGGTCCAGAGAGAGGACAGCTGGTAGGTTTATTAATTTGTTCATGCCCTTGGGCAATCACCAGGCCCTGAGAGTCCTAGTTTGCTCATCTTTACAATGAGGAAACTGGACCAGATGAGCCTTAAAATAAACTCTTACATCCTAGGATTTTATCATCTGGGAATGTAATACAATTGGAAGATACAAAAATGATGAGAAACCAAATATTAGATCAACTTTTTGTGGACCTTGGGGAAATGAAAAACTATGATGCACTTTACACATAGTGTTTTAACAGAGACAATAAAGGATTTTAGAATGGCAATATTTGCAAGTCCACTATAAGTGCTGATAATTTTTCTCTGACTGGAAGTGCCCAATTTTACTATCTGGCTACAACTAATAGCCCTTGAAAATGAAATAAGAAGAGTGAAGGTATCAAAATACATTATCAGTCATTAGGCAACCTATATTAAGACTTGGTTAGCATAAATAATTTATAAAGAACACCTGATGCTTCTTTTTTCTAAGTACTGGATTTTGGAGGAGTTATGGTTTTGTTTTTCAGCCATGCATAGCATATTTTGGAGGTCATCGTAAATATAGTAAAATATGACCTGATATTTTAGAAGTCATATTTTGGAAGATCAGAGGCTGCCACTATCTATTAAAAATTATCAAGGCAATAAATAAACATGGTAAAGCATCAGTCAGTATAGGAAAATTCAAAATGAAAATTTTGACTCCTCCCTTCCCCTACTTCCTTTCTTTAATGATTTATAATGTTAGCCATCCCGATGGTGACCTCAATAATGAAATGATTTGCTCATGGTTTTGTCTCTTGATTTCTTCACTTTTGATAACATTCATTGTCTACTTGCTATGAAAGGTGAAAATTCAGATCATTCTATCTTCTCATACTCCATGCCCTTTCCAGTTTTTGATAGTAATGCTATTGATTTTTGTTTTCCTCTTCATTACTTTTGTAACTTCAAATAATATAATTTTTATCTCTATTTCTTCTGTGAAGCCTTAGACCTCTTAAATGTCTGAATGCATCAGATTTTCTGGCTCTCCCTGGACAGAATTTCCTTGCTCCACACTCTCTGCTGTTAATCTGACTCTATCACTTCCTCCAATACAGTTTCAAAATGTGCTCATCCTTGAAGATACCAGCTAACATTTAAAAGATGTCCATGCTTTTGATCATTCTTATACCAGATGCACACAACACTAATGCAATGTTAATTTTTTTTTTTTCTTTTTGAGATGGAGTCTCACTCTGTTGCCCAGGCTGGAGTTCAGTGACATAATCCTGGCTCACTGCAACCTCTGCCTCCTCGGTTCAAGCGATTCTCCTGCCTCAGCCTCCCAAGTAGCTGGGACTACAGGTATGTGCCACCATGCCTGGCTAATTTTTTGTATTTTTAGTAGAGACGGGGTTTCACGGTATTAGCTAGGATGATCTCGATCTCCTGACCTCATGATCCGCCTTCCTCAGTCTCCCAAAGTGCTGGGATTACAGGCATGAGCCACCGCACCCGGCAATTTTTATGTGTTCATCAGTATGGTTTACAGAGTAATCTGTGTTGGTCTTAATGTCCTACTTAACCTGATCAACTTCTTGAGGGCAGACACGGTAGTTACTTCTTTATCTTCTCACAAACAGAGATGTGCACCAAAGTGAGCTCAGTAACTAAAGTGATTAAAATAACCAAAGAGACACATTCTCATCCCTTAAGTTACTGTTGACAATTTTGAAGTGTCAGTCCAGAGTCATAGTTTTAGAAGAAAATAAGATTCTTTCTAGCCTAGGAGAGCACTTCTGTTCACCTACTGGGAGTGTTAATTAACTGATATCTAGTGTGTCTCCATCCTCCCTGGAGAGTTAACACCTTTCTTGGCAGTAAACCAAGTGGGTTGGCATTAAGCCTTGCAAAGATTAGATAAAGGCCAGGTGTTTTTTATACACTTGTTTTAGGGGGAGGAGGGCAGTGTATTAATTTGGTTTTTGTGCTATGTATGTAGTACAAGGTTTGATGGTTCTTGATATCTGATTCATTTTTGGGTTCCAATAGAAGAAAGCAAGGAGCACAGATTGGAGGGCATATTCTTGGGAGAGAGGGAAAATGATTTAACCTTGCTGTGGTTCTGTCCTTGCTCAGATGGCAAAGAGGCAACTAAAGCCATTGGAAGGTTAAGAATCTTCTCGGGTGCAGGATAGGCACAGTGCATGCAGGCTGGTAAAGTTTCTAATTTTTTGACTTCCTGATATTTTGAGCTCTCTGTTAATTAGCTCTTACTTTTTTCATAGGATTTGTTATGAAGAATTGGGAGAACCCAGAGTCTCAAACGTCTGTTTAAAATCATCACATAAAGATTATATTAAATTCAACACAGGTCTAAGTTTTTGAACGTAGGTGGCCATGTAGTTGGTTTACATCTCATTTCCTGGCAACAGCAGATCATACGTTTTACTTATAAGCTCAGGAAGGGAGTTGTTCTTTATGCTGTTTTGGGGCCAGTTATTTGATAAAGACCAACAACTGCTCCGTGATGACCCCAAATCGGCACCCTTATAATGTGGCCCTGCTCTGGCTTACCCTTAGAACCTAGTCTCAGTTCCAAAGTCGGGTAGGAGTGCGCTGGCTACTCTGAGGAAGAACTTAAATTTCATAGTAATCTGGGGTCCTCCCCTGTCTCTTCCCCGTAAGGACTGAAAGCAATTCCCGTGTACTCAATGGAATTCTACTGGCCAAAGAAATATTGGCTCTATGTAGTATTTTTAAATTTCCTGGGACAGGGTTTCGGAGGGGGCGAGGTTTGGGCAGAGAAAAAAAGCAGGGGCCCACCTAGGGCTTAGCCAGTGAGGCTGCAACTGAAAGCTAGGTGAAAGGGATGGCACTGTCTCCAGCACACAGGGACCTCTGAAAATACATGCAGCATTTTTCCAGAGTCCCCCACTGCCCATTCAAAAACACTTTCCGGTAAGTGCCAGCGAAAGCGTTATGTGGGAGGTGGCAGGGTACCAGCTTGCCGTCGCCTCAGGGAAGCTGAGCACAGTCTCCTTTAATAATGAAGACCCAGTCTCCAGCCTCTGACTGAGGGAGAAGAGGAGGGCTTCTCACACGTTCTAAACTGGAATGACAGAGCTAGGACGTGGTATTTATTGACTTCTCATTATGCCATCTGTCTGCCTGAATATTTGTCTGAAATACAAACATGACAAAGGAAGAGCAAGTCTTTATGAAAGCTGTTGGCTTTCGCCCCAACCCTATAGGCTTCCTGACAATGGAGAGGCCGGCTCTCTCACCGCTGGCTGTCTTGTCCTCTGTTGGCTGCTGTGAAAGGGGTCACAGGGAGGGCGTTAACAGATCAATGCCTTTGGCTGTGCGCTCCCTGTTCCCACAGCGATCGCCCAGGATGCCTTAAAAATAATCTCTCCTTTTCACGCGGAGTGGATTTGCAGGTCTGGAGTCCGTAAAACCAATTTTCATTTTTAATCGGGTTTGAGCCCATCTCATTAATCAGTCAAGTCTTCCTTTTCACGCTTGCCTTGGGACACAAAGGGAGCCCAGTTATGAGCTGTTAATTAGCTATTAGGGGACTGGGAAACTTCCAAGAGGTCATTATTCACACTGAGGCTAATACGTATTTAATTAGAACTATTCCTTTCCTGTCATAAATCCCTCGTTAAAATAAATTTAACTCAAAACGTCAGGTCAGCTTACAAGAAACTAGTGGTTAATTCGAATTCTGCTGATTTTTTATGGGACAAATGTTTGAACAATTGCTGCAGTCCTGCCAAGCCAAGTGTAGTGAGACTGGAGTCTAATCAGAGCTGGCGCTTAGGGGTTGCATATGTGTATGTGTTGATGGAGACCAAGAAAGTGGGTGCCCTTTGATCATCAATCACTCTCTCACATACAGTTTTTTCTTTTCTTTTTTAGATAGAGTCTCATTCTGTTGTCCAGGTTGGAATGCAGTGGTGTGATCTCAGCTCACTGCAACCTCCACCTCCTGGGCTCAAGGCATCCTCCCACCTCAGCCTCCCAGGTAGCTGGGACTACAGTTGTGTACCATCACACTGGTCAATTATTGTATTTTTTTGTAGAGATGAGTTTCCCCACCTTGCTCAAGCTGGTCTTGACCTCCTGAGCTCAAGTGATCTCCCTGCTGTGGCCTCCCAAAATGCTCGGATTACAGGCATGAGCCACTGAGTTTGGCTTGTTGAAAATTTTGGTAAGAACCTGAGATCTGATTGAGGTAGGGGAAAACAGGAAGGAATTTATAGACATTCGTGTGCTGTATATATACAGCTTGTAACACGGCCACACATCCCTACAACCGGGATTAACCGAGGCACTTGAAGGAGAGTGTGCTGGATAATGAAGTTCGTATTTAGACAAGCCCTCAGCAGAAAGCTTTTGGTTTGCAACTGTTATTGAAGCTTTTGAAAAAGAAGTTTCTATGTTTTCCTCCAGTTCCAGTTATCTATTGTTATATAACAGACTACCACACAATCTAGTGGCTTAAAACAACCACCGTTTGTGAGTCATACATTTGGGGAGGGATCTGCTAGGCTGTCCTTTCGTTCTATATTGCTTCTGCTGGTTTCACTCAGCTACAATTCAAAAGGTTTTATCACATCTGGTACCTCAGTGCTATTCCATAGGCACCCCTCCCCGCCGGTATCTTCTCTTTCTGTCTCTCTTATCACGGCTAGCTTGGGCTTCTCCACAGAATGGTGGTCACAGGGTAGGTGGATGGTAACTGGGTTTCAAGAAAGAGTGTTGCAAGTTGCATAGGAAAGCTGAAAATCTCTTAAGCCTCAGCCTTGGAAATTACTGCCACTTCTGCTGCAATCTATTGGTCAAAATAACCACAGGGTCAGCTCAGATTCAAGAGAAGGGAAAATTGATGTTAACTCTCAATGGCCTCTCAATGACAAAGAATGTGTGGCCATCTTTATGGCACCACACAGAGCTCACCTCATGCAAAACTTGCATTTTTTTTGTTGATTGAGGATTGTGTGGTACCTCCAGACCATTATTTAAGATATGAGTGATGATTGCATAGTTCTGCAGTTGCAGGAAATGTGGTCAATCTCAGCATCAGCTAAAGATGCTTTTAGCTGTGAAAACAGAAAACCTAATTCAAATCAGTTAACGTCATGACATTTATTTGCTGATAAGGCAGGAAGTCCAGAGGTGGGGGGTGGCCTTGAGGGTTGGTTAAGCCAATATCCTAGTGATGTCATTAAGTGACATCTCATTACTCTCATTTTCTTCTGTGACATTCCCAGGGTTGGCTGGTTGGCTTCATCCTAAATCTGGCTCTTCTTACAGTGGGATGGCTATCAGTAGTCATTGTGGCTGCTTGCTTTCTTACTCACATAAGTGAGAGAGAGACTACTATTTATGATTCTTTCTTAAAAGTGAGAAAGAAGCTTCCAGAAGACATGATCAAATCTATTGTCTAGTCTTATTGACCAGAATTGGCTTAACTGCCCAATTCTGAAGCAATGACTGCCAAGAGGAATGTAATATTCATATGCTAGTCTGTCCCATCCTGGACCCAAGGCTGGGGTCAGCTTCTTTGAGAGACATGGGCTATATGGAACAAAAATTGAAGTGGGGATTATATTGGTTAAAACAAAAAAAAGATGGCAATTGATTTTGTATATGCAACTAAGAATGTCACTGTATTGCTTTAAAAATAATTTCAGGGCATCAGTTCATTTTCCTAAGAGGAAAAAATTAAAATTCCTTTTGAGAATTCAGCTTAGGGACAAATGAATTGTAGAATGAGCAACATTATAGAGACAGACCTGGTTAGAATTCTGCTTTCTTTTTCTGTTTGTTTGTTGTTGAGACGGAGTTTCACCCTGTTGCCCAGGCTAGAGTGGAATGGCACAATCTCGGCTCAATAAAACCTCCACCTCCCAGGTTCAAGGGATTCTCCTGCCTCAGCCTCCCGAGTAGCTGGGATTACAGGCACCCACCACCAAGCCTGCCTGGTTAATTTTTTGTATTTTCAGTAGAGACAGGGTTTCACCATGTTGGCCAGGCAAGTCTCGAACTCCTGACCTCAGGTGAACCACCTGCCTCGGCCTCCCAAAGTGCTGGGATTACAGGCATGAGCCACTGCACCCGGCTAGAGCTGTGTTTTCACACTGAGAGAGTAATCTCCCTAAAGTCTCTGTCTTCCCTGAAGCAGGATAACTGCACATGCTTCTTAGGGTCAGGATTAAAAAGTGATAATGTGTGCAGGATTAAGACAAAGTAAATAGTCCTAATTTGAGAGTACATGAGCCCAGAAAAGGGGGTTCCCCTGATGAGACGGTGGGGTATTTCTGAAGGCCTATGGGTGGAGGGGATGTGGAGCACAGTTGTATCTGAAAGCTCAGAATGCAAACTTTCGCAACTAGAACCATCTGGAGTGAGAGGGGTGGCGATGCAGAGCTGGGACAGATTCCTCCGGGTGTTTCCTCCCCTACAGCATGTGTTTTAGAGTGAAATCAGGTTACGAAAAGCACTAAGGCAGCTTGGAAGGGGAAGTCCTGAGAGAACAGGCTGCAGCGTGGGGGTATGAGTATGTGTTGTGTGCTTGTTGGGGAGAGGGGCGTGGAGAACAGCAGGCCCACTTACTTGGCCTTGCCTCATGGCAGATTAGGTCATTAGTGGATGGCCTCACCTCCTCCACGCCTCCTGCCTCTCTGAGTCACCTCTCGGCCAGAGAACATGTGGGGATGTCCTGAAGCCCAGGCTATGCTCTGGGCCCATTTCCCCAACCCAAAGCATGATTACTCTACAGCTCTCTGAGTCCCATTGTTCCTCACCTCCTACAAAGGAAGAGCACTCTCTCCCTCCTTTTCTGCCTCCCTCCCTCTCTGTTGTCCCCTCCCAGTGCTGGCAGGATGTGTATCCTCTATGGGTATGTTTGGAAACTAAAGTAAGAGATTCCCGAGGAGAAGTTTCCATCCAGGCATCATCCACTGAGAATTTTTTTTGCATGTGTGTTACCCTAGCCAGTGCGTCAGTGTATTTGATGGTCTACAAGAGGTAAAAGTAAGAGGCACTGTGTTCTTCAAAGGTGAAAAATCAGACCCAGATGTTTCAAACAGTAGCAGAGTCACAAAACACTTTCAAATAATGTCCTCTGATTTTGACTCTAGCCTAGACAATGCAGAAAGATAATGTGAAAAATACTCACTTTAAAGAGTAGGATTTTAATGTTGCCCATAAAGTTAATTAAGCATCATATTTCAAATGTTTGAGACAATTTTTGGTATGTTTTGGGGAGACACCAGACCTGAAATGAATGCTACAGTTTGGTTGAATTCCAACAAAAGAGCAGGGACTCTTTTAATATTGAATGTCAATAGGCAGCAGACCATCTCCATGCCGTGTGCCCTTTTCATCTTTACAAACGCCATAAGGTAGGTGTGAATATCCCATTTCACAGAAGAGAAAACGGAAGTTTAGGGAGTCAGTGTCAGACAGTGAGTGACTGACCAAGTCAGTTCCAGTTTGTATGTTGCACTAGTTCCCACTGATACAGTAACCTTTGTTTATCCATGTTTAGCTCATTGTATAAGGTGAGTTAATCACAAATAGGGAAATGTGAGTTCCTGCCCTAGCTCTGCCCCCTCACTAACATTGGGTGTTGGTGGCATTGGGTGAATGCCACTTCCTCTCTCTGGGTGAATGGGCTGACTAGATGGTCTCTGAAAGCAGAATCAGCTGTGAAAAGTCAAGGTTGCTTTATCTCTTTTGCATGCTCATCCGTGTGCCCTTTTAGCTCTGCCATGCCCGTCTGTTCTCCTGAAGGGGTGTGACTAGGCAGAGCCTCATGTAAATATTTGGGTGGAAGGAGGGTCTCATGAGATCTTTCTTGACTGGGAGAGCCAACTTGACCAAGCCTTTCAGGGAGCAGCCATTGGGAGTGGATTCTCTCCATGAATCACTTGCAGCTGCAATGTGAGAGGCTTTTCTGCTTTCACCATAAAAATCATGTTGTCGAATGTATACAGATTAAAAAATAAATGATATTTCTGTTGAGTTATTATGAAACAGGACATGTATTCCTAAAAATGACTTTGCCATGTGTGTAAGGCAATATGTAAATGAGGTCACACTGGCATGCCCTGTTTACAGACTGTGAGAGGCGGAGTCAGGGAGTGAAGGAAGTGGGTGAGGTTCCCGGGCAGGCTTCTCAGAGATGGTGGCTTTGAGAAAGGGAAGGGAAGTTCTAGGCATGGTATAGATGTTTGAAACATTTTTCTGATAGATTAAAGCTAAAAAGTAGCTGGAGGAGGAAAAATGCAAAGGACAAACTAAGAGACAATGAAGATACTTGTTAAAATTGGGATTTGGGCTGGGCACTGTGGCTCATGCCTGTAATCCCAGCATGTTGGAAGGCCAAGGTGGACGGATCCCCTGAGGTCAGGAGCTTGAGACCAGCCTGACCAACATGACAAAACCTTGTCTCTATTAAAAATACAAAAATTAGCTGGGTGTGGTGGTAGGTGCCTGTAATCTCAGCTACTTGGGAGGTTGAGGCAGGAGAATTGCCTGAACCTGGGAGGGCAAAGGTTTCAGTGAGCTGAGATCACACCACTGCACTCCAGCCTGAGTGACATAGTGAGACTGTTAAAAAAAAAAAAAATTGGTATTTGTAGGTGAAAGAGGTCAATTTGGGATCTGCTGAATGATAACCAACTATTTCCTCTGCTCTCTTTTCTTCTGAGGACAGCTGCTTTGGGTGGAGTCTACACTGAGATATCTAAAGCAGGGGGCTAGATCTAGGCTCAATGACTATAGGCTGGAAATCGGAGAAGGAAAGGTGGGTGTGGATGTAGTAGACAGATTAAGGAGGTCTTTCAGCTACCTGCAGGACACCTGCTTCCCTTATCAACATTTCCTTTCTTCTCATTACTTTCTTTTCGGCATCTATCCAACGCACTGAGAGTGACTTGCAAAAGTTGTGCCCAGCTCTGTGTTTTAATTTCAAGGGCAAGCTGGATCTTGAAGGAGGGCAGAGCAAACTCTTCAGGAGCACTTGCTCTTGTGGGTGCTGTGTTTATGTTTGTGGGGGCTGACGACTTCACGCTGCCTGTGGCTATCCAGCAGGATCACTGGGGAGCAAGATAGAAGAAGGACTTTCTTATAGTGAATGCTTTGAAAATGAGAACACAGAATTCCTCCTGAGTCCTGAATACTTAGGCTTACTAAGTTTTCATGGCAGCAGCTGGTTCTAAGGTACATGGGATGAAAATCATATGACCTTCTTGCCAATGTAAAATATCCAAGATAAACCAGCACTGACCGACTAGTATAAGGTGAAGGTAAAGCCTACCTTTGTCTAAATTGAAAGCCACAAGACACAGGAAGATGTTCTGTCCCACCTAATGGGGGATTTCCTTTAACAGCATCCATGACAAGTGGCTATTAGCCTCTTTGTGAACAATTCCTGTGATGAGAAAGTTAACTACCATTCAAGGTACCCCAATAACCTGTTGTTGAAAGATGTTCCTCTTTATATAGAGCTGAAAACTGCCTCCCAGTAATTTCCACCCACAAGTTCTAATTCTGGAACTACACACAGAAAGTCTATTTCCTCTTTGAGATGACAGACCTAATATTGTATGACCATTTTCTTCTCTCTTCATTCTCCTAAGCCTGTTTTCTAGGCCTGAATTTTCTCAACTGCTTCTCAGTCTTAAATGGCTCCCAGACCCTTCTTCTGGAGATGTCCTAGATTTTCAGTATCCCAGCTAAAGAAAGTTATCAGGGATAAACAGAAGATTACAGATGGGTTGGGTCTAGTGGCTCACACCTATAATCCCAGCATTTTGGGAGGCCAAGGCAGAAGGATTACTTGAGCCCAGGAGTTCAAGACCAGCCTGAGCAAAACAGTGAGACTCTGTATCTACAAAATAATAAATAAATAAATAAAAGAATAAAATTAGCCAGGTATGGTGGCATGTGCCTATATTCCCAGCTACTTGGGAGGCTGAGGTGGGAGGATCGATTGAGCCTGGGAGGTCGGGGCTGCAGTGAGCCATGATTGTGCCACTGCACTCTAGCCTGGCTGACAGAGAGAGACTCTGTCTCAAAAATAAAATAAAAGTAAAGTAAAAAAGTATTACAGATGGGCCTGCTGGGCATAGAGGCCAGTGGAGTTATATCTCTTGAGCTGGGCATTGATGCTATTATGTCTGGGTAATCTCAAAATCTTACATTAATTGAAAGAAACTAGACACAGAAACTTACAGTCTGATTCCGTTTGTATGAAGTCAAGAATAAGCAGAACAAATCCTTGCTGATGAAAATCAGAAAGTTATTTCTTTGGGGAGGAGGAAGGGTAGATTCACTGGAAAGGGGCACAAAATCATTCCATTTCTGCAATGATGGAATTGGTCCTTATTTAGTTTGGGATAGAAGACACATGGGTTTACAGTTCTCAAAACTCATCAAATTGAGGTCTAATTTGTATATTTTACTGTACATAAGTTGTACTTTAAAGAAAACTCATATTTTTCATACAGCAAACTGTTGTTTCCTCAAAATTTCTTTTCATCTATTTAGCTTGAGATATTTATAAGATAAAAAAGTGCCACAAATGTATATATCAAGAAGAGCAGCTGCCTGCTTTTCTATTGAAAGCCAATTAAGCGTGCACTGATTTTTCTTCTCTATCATGTACTTCCACTTTTGTGTTGAAAGAAAAATAAAATCTCAATCACAAGTGATGTCTGAATGCCAATTACCTTCATAAAATCTAATTGCTCCTCGGAATTTCACTAAAACGCAAAGATTATAAAGTGATTAGAAAAATCTCTACTGAACTGAAATATGACCTATATGCCCATGGAATACAGGGAAGCAGTACCTTTTAAACAAATGTTAATTACATAGAAGCACATGATAATAGAGGTTTGTTTATAGGTTCTTCAGTGCAAAGAGGACGTCTTTTTAAAAAGCAAATTTTCCAAGATGTTCTTTTTATTGTTTTTGACTCAGAATTTAAATGTTGGGTCAGCCCACTAAAGTGGCAAGAGACAGATTTTCCAGAGATCAGAAAGAACTCTCTCTTCAGTCGGTGATTGAGACCATTTTCAAAGTTTATCCCCCAAGTGATCCAAAACAGGATTAAAGAAAAAAGCCAGTGGAACCCCATCATCCCAGTCTTACCACAGGAAAACCACAGACAAATTCCATTATAGGATCATCCTTTGATACACCTGACCAGTACTCCTGAAGACTGTCAAGGTCACCAAAAACGAGGAAAGTCTAAGAAACTGCCACAGTCAGGAGAAGACTAAGCAGACACGAGGATAAATGTCATCTGTACCCTGGGTGGATTTCTGAAACACAAAAAGGACATCAGGGGAAAACTGAGGCAACTGGGAAAAAGCCATGATCTTTCATGAATAATAATGTGTTATATGATTCATTAATTATAACAAGCACTTATTACTCTCATGTAAGATGTTCATAATAGGGGAATTTGTGTGAGAGGTGCATGAGAACCACCTGTGCCACCTTCTCAATTTTTTCAGTCCAAAATTAGGTCTAAAAATAGGCTACTAAACGGTTTGCATTATATTAAAACAAGCCCAGAAGCCTACCCACCAAAATTTTTTCAGAGGTTACCTTTTTCCAGAAAGCGATTAAAGTCTTTTTTTTTTTTTTTTTTTTTTTTTTTAATGTACGAAGAAATGGCCACAGCAGCAGGTGCCTTTACTCTGAACCTTTTGCATACTTCTTTTGGTCTTGGGAGGGCAGTATTAGTTTCTGATGTATACTTTGACTCCGCAAGGTCTCACACCTGAAGAATATGAGTTTGAGTTTTGATCCTAAATCAAGTGTTCCACATTTTGACCAACATTTGATAATGCCAGTATTTTTGATATTAGCAACTTTAGTGGATACAGTGTCTCATCTTGGTTTTAGTTTGTATTTTCTGATGACAACTGATGTTGAGGCTTTTTATGTTTTTATCAGCCATTTGTAGATTCTCTTTTGCAAAGTCCTTCCTTCTGGGAACTTGGCTTCACCTTCCATCACTGGGTTCCAAGTCTAAAACCTGGGTTCCAGTAACTGGGCAAGAAATCATGGATTTTTACTGGGGCAACTCCCTTCTCCTCCGCCTCCTCCGCCTCCTCCCTTCTTCCTTTCTCTCTCTGTCTTTCTTCTCACTGGGTCTCATTCTCTTACCCAGGCTGCAGTGTGGTGGTGCCACCACAGCTCACTGCAGCCTCAACCTACTGGGCTCAAGCAATCATTCCACCTCTGCCACCCGAGTAGCTGGGGCTATAGGTGTGCACCTCCATGCCCCGCTAATGTTTGCATATTTTTGTAGAGACAAGGTCTTACTATGCTGCCCATGCTCATCTTGATCTCCTGGCCTCAAGTGATCCACCCACGTCAGCCTCCCCGAATGTTGGGATTACTGGCATGGTTCACTGTGTCTGGCCCCTTCAGTGTCTTGATTATTCATTTTTGGTTTATTTTGATGGTAAATTGAAGAGTTCCTTGTTAAATGTCCATCTATTTTGCCCCTAGGAAAGGTGTATTCTCCTGACCGTCTCCATAGCTGTCTTGACCTGGCCCTCAGGACTACTTCAACTTTGCTGCTCATCGTGGTAACTGGATCTATCTGATTTCTGATAGCTAAACATCGTCATCTGTCTTCTACTCCCCCTACCTCCACTGGGTAGCAGGGTGGTTGTGATCATCGCTATTGCTATCAGTTAGCTTAGTTCTGTGTTCTGTGATCGCCTTTTCTACCATTACCAATGACCTGTGAAGAAGAGGAACCTCTGTGCTTTTTAGCGGTGCTGGTGTGCTTCTCACCAGTGCACTGCTTATGGCTTACCTGTGCACTGTGATCACTTGGTGAGTATCCTGGCCTCACCTGGTAGATCTACTCCAGCATGCCCGCTTCTGTGAATCTTCCAAGCCCTTCTTCAAGCAGCTGCTAGGGTCATTCCGGCATTTCACCTGCCTTTAGTGGAAGCCATTGCTTTTCCCATGCATCTAAGAAATAGCCTACAGACCAGAAATAGCCTAGTGAGTGGATACCATTGCTTAGAGTCCTGCACAGAATGTTAAAATCTGCATTTCAGAAGCATACTCCCAAACCAATAAACTTTTTATAAACCAAAAATAAAACTGTAAGTCCACCAGTTGATTGAATGGATCCCTTCTCTCTGCCAAGGGGATTCCCAAGTAAACCTGAAAAACTAGTTCAAGCCATGATGGGACGGGGGAGTTGGGCATGCCTCTCCCTTTGGAGTTCTGGCACAGCTGACCAGCATTAAGATTGAAACAGAGATCTTAAGGCTCACAAAACAGACTCTTTGTAGCAATAAGATACTAAATTCCAACTTGACTCTAGGATAACATCACATGACAGATTGCAGGCCTTGAAGGCGATCAGAATATTTTACTCCAAAATATATTCCTTTGACATATTTTGAAATGGCCATGCAAAGCTGTCTCTTATGGGGAAAATCTACATTTTGTAGAGAATCCCTTTCCCTTTCCAGGTCTTTTCCTGATCCAGGAGAGATTAACTAAGAATCTAGCACCTTTTTAGGTCTGATAAGAGACATTTACCATCTATTCTCTCTGAAGCCTGCTACCTGGAGGCTTCATCTACGTAATAAGAACCTTGTTCTCCACAACTCCTTATCTTAACCCATAAACTCCTTTCTATTGATTTCAAGTCTTTAATAACTTAACTATTGCAACCAATGGCCAGTCAGAACATCTTTGAATCCACCTATGACCTGGAAGCCTCCCTCCACTTTGAGTTGTCTCATCTTTCCTTACTGAGCCAGTGCACACCTTACATGTATTAAGGTCTGCCTGTAACTTCCGTCCCCCTAAAATGTGTAAAACCAAGCTGTAAACCAACCACCTTGGGCATATGTTCTTAGGACCTCGTGAGATGATACCTTGAACCTTTGTTACTTATATTTGGCTCAGAATGAATCCCTTCAAATATTTTACAGGGTTTGACTTATTTTTGCCAACACTTTCGTTATTCAGTATAATGTTCTAGCCTCTTTGATCAAGTAACTCAGAATCCAGTCCCCTGTATGTACTTGCCAGGTGGGGCTCCTTTAGGGTGTAGTCCTTTTTCTCTTTTGCCAGGCCCAGCACATCTGCAGCTGGGTTAAGCTGCAACTTAATCCTAGTTACAAGATGCACTTATAGGCCCACTGGCCCGGAGGGGAGGTAGAGGCCTCTGCATTGTTTTTAAGTAAGGGAGTGGTCTTAGCTCTTAACAGAGAGAGGTGGATCACTTTCTTCTTCAGATGGAAAGGATTTAGAGGAATCTGGGAACTCAAGAGTGTGGGGAAAATCACCCCATACATTCCACCTCCCAGGTCAGGATTCATTTTCCCCTAACCACATTCCAGCTTTGGCATAACAGATCTGCCTTGATTAAGAATTTTAACCCTCACTGGAGTTCTGGCAAAAATCACCATGAAGACATGAGTCTGCATCTGGGTCTCAAGTTTTCCTGCCCTCCGGTGAGGAAAGCCTCTTTACCTTCCTAAAGACTCTCTGTCTTTAACTCTGGCTTTCAATAGCCTATTAATTGCTCTCGGCTTTGGTTGAGCTAAATTCTTTCTGTAAAGCTTCAATAGAATATAGCAACGGGCATCCTACCTCGCTTTCCTAAGATTACTCTTTCCCCTATATTATTCTAACACTAAGTACGTAGCACCAGCTATTGTATTCCCTTTTCCCTATGCACAATTCTACATCACATTGGAGGAAGTTATAGTAATTGGAACAGGGGCTGTCTGTGCTCCACTGCCTCCAGTGATGGGGTCTTCATTGCTACCCACATGGTGAATGAGCCAGCTCCTAAGCATCATTTCATTGCCTTCTTTCTTGGACCACTCCTGGCAGCGTTGGGATGCTTCCGAGGCTGAATTCTCTGGGAAGCAGACTCTGAGAAAAAGGTCAATCTTCAGGATATTTATTAGGGAGTGTCCCTGAGAACATCTGTGGAAGGACAGAGGAGAAAGCAGGACTGGGTAGTGGAATGATTCATTTAAAATTTTATATTACAAGAATTATATGATCATTGCAGAAAACTTAGCAAATAAAGAGATGTAAAAGAAGCAAAAATTCTCCCATGGTCCCAACACTATGGGAGAATTGGAGGAAATTTTTTATACACTCTTTTCTTACATTCTTTTTGCTGTTGGTAGTGGTGTTGTTACAGAGTCTCGCTCTGTCACCTAGGCTGGAGTGCAGTGACGTGATCTTGGCTCACCACAACCTCCGCCACCTGGGTTCAAGTGATTCTCCTGCCTCAGCCTTCTGAGTAGCTGGGATTATAGGCATGCACCACCAAGCACATCTAATTTTTGTATTTTTAGTAGAGATGAGGTTTCAACATGTTGGTCAAGCTGGTCTCAAACTCTTGACCTCATGATTCTCCCACCTCGGCCTCCAAAAGTGCTGGGATTACAGGTGTGAGCCACCATGCCCATACATTTTTTATACATTCTTATATGCATGTATATATAATTCCCTTTTAAATAATGGTTTCATACTGTACTGACTGTTTCATAATCTACTTTTCTCATGCATATATTATGAACATTTTTCATGACAGTGAATGCAATCTATTTTGTCATTTTAATAGCTGCAGAGAGAGGCTACACGTCCTATGAAAGGTTGTATAATATACATCTAAGAGAGCTGACTCAGACCAGCCTGCCTAGATGCAGATTTTAGCTCTGCATTGACGAGCTTTATGACCTGGTTAGCGAACCTCTCTGTTCCTCAGTTTCATCATCTGTAAAATGCTGACAGTAATTGTAGTACCTATCTGTTGGAAGGATTAGATGAGTTAATATATGCAAAGAATTAGGAACAGAGTCTGGCAATGTATAAGTGCTGTGTAGGTGGTGTTAGTACTTTGTACATAACACCATTATTTAATTGACCAAAGTCCCTTCTTTCTGATTTTTTTTTTCCCGGTAATGTGATGAACACAATTCTCCTTGGAGTGGGTCAGGGACACTTGTTTGCCTATTCTCTCAGATACATTGCTAGAATTAAGATTGCTGTGCTAAAAGGGAAGTGCACTAAAAAACATTTTTGGTATTTGTTGCCAGACAAGCCAATTACATCATTTGTTGCACCAATTTCCAGAACCAGCACGTATGTATGTGAGTGCCATTTTCCTCATACTATTGTCAACACAAGTACAATCATACCTATAAACTCTCATTAGTCTGCTAGGTGGTAAATGAGGTTTTAATTTATATCTGTTATTAGAGGGATTGAAATTTTTATAATTTTGTCAATTCTGTTTCTTTTTTCAAATGGCTACTTGTGGCCTTTGCCTATTTTTCTAAGGAATGTTACTTTTTTTAAATGGATTTCAACTAACTATACATTAACGGTACTTATATTAGTCGGTTTTCACGCTGCTAATAAAGACACACCCGATACTGGCAATAAGAAGGGGTTTAATTGGACTTACAGTTACACATGGCTGGGGAGGCCTCGGAATCATGGTGGGAGGGGAAAGGTATTTCTTATATGTTGGTGACAAAAGCAAATGAGGAAGAAGCAAAAGTGGAAACCCCTGATAAGTCCACCAGATCTCGTGAGACTTCCTCACTGTCACGAGACTAGCACGGGAAAGATCGCCCCCCATGATTCAATTACCTCCCCCTGGGTACCTCCCACAACATGTGGAAATTCTGGGGTATACAATCCAAGTTGAAATTTGGGTTGGGACGCAGCCAAACCATATTAGCACTCTATCCTATTTTGCAAATCTTACAGATAAAGCTGATTCACGAAACTTTACTATTAAGTTTGGCATTGTAGCTAAGTTGGGTATGAAAGCGATTACTTGGTTTTTAGTAACTTTTTAAGTGGATTAGTGAATCCTGGTGAAGGGTATATGGAAGTTCTTTCTACTGTTCTTCCATTTTTTTCTCTTGTTTATCAAAATGAGAAGGTCCAACAACCCCCACTCTACGAATGCAAAAAGATTGATTTATAGAGTAACTGGTGCCCCACTAACCCAACCACTACCTACCCATTTTTTTTTTTCATTATGTTCATGGCTGTTACAAATAGAGAGGTCCCACGGCCATGTCTGTGGGCAGCCTGGGATAAGTCTACAAGCTACCCCTACCGAGATCAGCTATGCTAAGCTCTGCTCTCCCCTGGCCAGAATGTGGGTCTGGTGAACTAATCATAGCCTTTTGGTCTGCTATCCTATGCTCAGTATGCTGCTTGAAATGCTTGAGACCCTGTGCACTTCCCTAGCCTCTTTGGTTAGGAAGTCTCCTCCTTCTTCCCACTGGTCTCAGGAGGAAGATAGGTGGTGGCAATGCTGCTTGCTTCTGTTTCCTCCGTCCCTCATCGGTCCGTGCTGCTTATGCAAAGGCCCACTCACTTAGAGGAGAAAGACTCCACCTTAGTTCCAACTCTGCAGCTAGGAAGTTAGTCCTTAGACAGAGTGACAAACCTACCACGTTATGCCAACTCTTTATGGCTTAACTCAATACAGATTTGTGCTACCTATCCAACATGAGCTGTGGAGGTTTGGGCTCAAGCATCATGGGGGTTAGCGATGGCTCTTCCACATACTTACTCAGAAATTCAAGCTAACAGAGCCTTTGCCACCCATCATGTTATCAGCTACTACAGCAAAGGAAGAGAGAAGCATAGAGAAATTATACTCACTTTTTTTTTGAGACAGAGTCTCACTCTGTCACCCAAGCTGGAGTGCAGTGGTGTGATCTCGGCTCACTGCAACCTCCACCTCCCAGGTTCAAGTGATTCTCCTGCCTCAGCCTCCTGAATAGCTGGGATTACAGGCACCCACCACTACGCCTGGCTACTTTTTTTGGATTTTTAGTAGAGACGGGGTTTCACCATGTTGACTAGGCTGGTCTCGAACTCCTGACCTCGTGATCCGCCTGCCTCAGCCTCTCAAAGTGCTGGTATTACAGGTGTGAGCCACCACTTCCGGCCCACTTATACTCACTTGTATCTACCTTGGCTCTAAGGGGTCACATGTGATTTTCACTCACATCTCATTGGCTTGAATAGTCACAAGGCCTTGCCTAACTGCAAGGTGGCTGGAGAATGTGGGGAGGGACATGGAACATGTATGAACTTTGCTGTCTCTGCCCACTCCCAGGGTTAGCCTCTGAATACTTCCTCTCAGCATTGTCATTCCAATATTTATAATATTTTGTTTAATGCCTACCTTCCTGCTAGACTCAGAGAGAGAGAGATTAGGACCCTGTCTTTTTTGTTCACTGGATACTTCTTTTTTTAAATTTTTTTTAGAGACAGTGTTTTGCCGTGTTAGTCAGGCTGGTCTTGAACTCCTGACCTCAGGTGATCCACCCTCCTTGGCCTCCCAAAGTGTTGGGATTACAGGCTTGAGCCACCACGCCCAGCCTCACTACTGGATTCTTAATGCCCAGCAAGGTGTCTGGCACATAGTAGCATACCAATAGAGTTGTGACTTTTGGTGCCATCTGGTGACAATACCACATATTACAGGAGCAGTTACTTGTAAATTACATAGAGACTAAGGACCAAGATTTCAATTCTCTTTGGGAGGGTGCAAGTGGGAGTGTGGGAAGGTGAAATCGAGTGTTAGAAAATAAAAGATGTTCCAACATTTTGGTAGACAAGTGCTCTAGAGTAAGAATCTCCGGGGGTCATAGCAGAGCTGTCCTCTCAGTTCTGACCTACCTTAATTTCTTTCTTCTTGGATTTGGCTGATGAAAGAGCTACTGCAGTAGTCCTGGTTTTCAGAGTTGTCAGGACACAAAATGGGTTAAAATGATGCACCAAAGAAAATTCAGAATCTACCCATAGATGCTAAATCAGTTGCAAAACACATCAGTCCAGTGGTCTACCTCCACTCTGGCCTGCCCACCTGCAGGGAACAGAACACAAATAAAGCCAGTGACTTTTTTTTTTCTTCGAGTATGTCACTTTTTCCCAACCCATGTTGAAGTGGCTTTTGTTAAAGTTGAAAACACTCAAGGTAAAGAACCATGTTAAGGAGGCTTCTAAAAAATTATCCGGCCCCAAACCTTGAGATTTCCGAGAAGTGCCAGGGCCATCTCTGGCTGCCGACTGCTGTGTGAGATGAAAGATAATGACCCTGGGGCAGATGAAGGGTTTTAAAGAGTAAAGCTTAATCGAAGGTAATCGTGAGAGACAGGAAAAATTGCAGAATGGTAATGGAAAGAGTGCATTAGTGAGGTTTCTGCAGTGTCACCCTTTACCCAGAGACTCCGGGCTCTTCCATGTAAGTGGCCCCTTGCTCTCCGGAATCCATTATCTCCCCAGCATGCCCCATGATGTGCTTAGTGAGATGGAAACAGTGGTGCCTGGCTGCTGGCTCTGGGGAAGAGGAACCTAAGGAAAACAGCATTTCCCAGAAAGTGAGAAACAAAACACAGCTGAGTTAAACAATAAAGAAGCAAGCTTTGGATGACAAACTTTCCGCTGAGAAGTGTGCTTTGTTTATGAGGAACGGGTGAACTGGATGAGGAAATGGTTTTGGTTTGTTTGGTGGTGATCAAAGATTTACAAATACATACATCTTGCAAATATCATTTCTAGGAATAAGGAAAAAAAAGTTCACTGAGATGACAGACTTGGGATTAGGGAAGACGATCTTGAATATTTAATTAATAATAACTAACATGTATTGGGCACTCGGTAGGTGGCAGACACCAGGCTGAGTGTTTCTATAAGGTTTATCCTTCAGTTCTCATGCGTACTCTGTATAGGGTCTTAGGAAACAATACCCCAAAATGAAGGCCTCAGAAGCAGCAGTTTCTTTTTGACTTTCTACCCTCCTATCTCTGGCCTTTCATTCTCTCCCAAAGCAAACCACAGAAACGAGAATCCTTTTTCCTTAAGGTGGGTAATAGAAGCCAGAATCCTTTCCCCGTAAGCCAGCCATAACCTAAAAATACTACTTTAACTTTCCTCCTGCCTTTCTGTGTAAAAACTGGACATGAAGACATTATCTGACCTACCTTGTATGACTGTAGGTTGTGAGACCCCCATTCCAGAGAGGGTCCTGCCCCACACCCACTAGGAAGACACGCTGCACAAGAGACCAAGAAGAATTGAGACGGACAGTGCTGGGTTTCCCCAGTCTGTTAGTGTTAGATCAGACCCTTTCTGTCTAATCATATTTCTACACAGCTGTCCATACTTCGTTGAATGTAGCATGAAATAGACTGTTTCCCTGTACCTTTGGGTCTTCATCCTGAAAGTTCCTGTGTCATGTAAAACTATGGTCAGATACATGTGTCTGCCTTGTCTCCTATTGATCAGCCTTTTGTCAGCAATTTCCAGTGAAACTTTGGAAGGCAATGGGGAGGTTTCCCCTTGGCCCCCGTATCTGTTAGGTAGATGTTCCCATGACCCTCATTTTACAGGAGAAATGGGTTAGGGGAAGTTCTGTAACTTGGCCAAGGTCATTTTCTTCATTGCTTAGTCAGCAGTATATTTGAGCCATAATCAAAATATATTCATTGTGCTGTGCTGGGGGTTGGGACATAGCCGTGTATGAAGAAGGGGCCCTCTGTCCTCAGAAGTCATATATTTGGCTAGCCAAGGTTTTATATGACATTTTTCCGTCCCGAGGTTGCCACTCCTCCCATCCTCCTCTCTCCCTGCAAACAACTTTTCTCGGCCCCACCTAACATCAAAACTCTGAGCTCAAAGGAGCCTAGAAAACAGCCAGAGGCCCCTCAGCCACCCTTTCCTGTGCAAGGTTCTCAGAATTCTTCAAAGGGTTTACCCAACGTGGTAGGGTTACAAAGTCTGCCGAGGACCTCAAACCAGCTTGAGGTGTATTTTCTTCAATGAGATGCTTTAAACTTGTTGAAACGCAGTCACTCAGTTTGCTGAAGATTTGTTATTTTTTCCTTTGACCTGGAGAGGGAAAGTACAGCAGGCAGTGAAGAGGCCCGTAGGACGGCAAAGTCAGCTGGGCGCTGCATTTTCTTTCTTGCCGTGTCAATAAATATTTGCACCTACAAACACAGAAGATGCTGAGGGTGGCTGGCATTTCTCTGCTAAACTGGAAGAGACGGCGCATACGTAATGCAGCTCAAGCAGGCCGTGAATGTGGCCGGGGTGGGGGTGACCAGGGCTTGGAGCTCTTCCTGTGTTTTAGCACGGGAGTAAGTGCACTGACCGGAGCTTTGTGGGAGTCAAATGTTGTGTCACTGTGAGGGACAGAGCTCTGGACCAGGATTTGGAAGACCACGGCACAAGGTTTTTGCTTTGTGACTAATAATCCACAATCCTTTGCCTATCATTTAACTTCTCTGCCTAATGAATGGTTTCCTTATTCTTATAAGGGGGGTGATAGTGCTGTTATCCTTCCTTATGGGTTTTGCTAATTGACTACATCAATTAAATTAGGAAATATCTGGTCAAAAGTCTTAGTGGTAAGTAGAACTAATCATATCAAAACACATTTTAAAAACATTTAAAAGCTTTGGCTAAAGGATAAAGAGCCATATTTTACCATGGTGTTGTGGGGAACCACTCAGATTCCCTAGAATTGGTATGAAGATTATTAGCTTGGTGCAAATGTAACTGCGGTTTTTGTCATTACTTTTAATGTCAAAAACTGCAATGACTTTTGTACCAACATAATATTTTAAAGAGAAAACATTCGAGCTAAAGAAGATGCAGAAAGAAATTATTGTCTGAACTTCTCTAAAGGCTATAAAGCAGAACCTCTCAGAGAATTCAGCTGTCATTGGCCCTCCCTTGAGGTCTTCCCTGTGAATTCAGCTGCCAAGGAGATAGACTACCCATTCTATTCACATCAAAAAGCCCGTTAGAACTTTCTGGACCTTCTCATCCAAGCCCTGACTACCCTCCCCAGCCCCCTTGTGAGTTTGATATATAAACCCTTTATCTCTGTCTATTGAGTTACTCCTCACTGAATACTCTCCATTGCAGGTGTAAATAAACTCTCTCTCTCTCTCTCTCTCTCTCTCTCTCTCTCTCTCTGTCTCTCTGTCTTGCTCATCTGTCTTTTGCCCATTTAATTTGCAGACCCCACAGAGACTGAATGTGAGAAAGGAGAGGAAAAGTATTTTCCTCCCCTATAACATGTACATTCCTTTACAACCTAATGCAGCCCACCAAGCTCCCTGTACTCCACTGTGCATATACATCTGGAGCTCTTAATCAAATGCATTTGTTCATGCTCCTGTCCAAGCCGTTTCCTTTGCCTGTGATGCCCTAATCTTTGTTTGCCCCAGAGCCAGGCATTGGGTTTATACCTCCCTTTCCCCACCACGACTTGTTCCCTTGAAAGCTGAATGATCTTGCGCAACTTACTTAGCTTATCTGAACGTCTCCTCCCTCATTTCTAAGTTGGGAATAATAATATTTCCCAGTGGCACAGCTGGAGGCTCAGGAGGAGAAGAAGGGGGAGTACCACTTGTTATCCCAGACATGATGATCATGAAGAATAAAAGGACAATCAAGGAAGCAGTGAATAAACTGGTTCTGATCAGCATGCATTTGAAACATTAGCAGTCAGAGCGAGAGATGACAGAGCAGAAGGTCAAAAGATAGTGCCTCTTTTCATGTGGTCACTCTTCTTAATAGCAGAGCCTTCCTATGCTTCTGATGTAATTTCCACAATGGCTGATATGAGGATTTAAGGAAAGGGAGTTCACACAGCACGTGGTGCAGGGCTTGATGCACAGAGCTTAGTAAGTGTTAGTTATGACTATTGTTTCTTTTTAAATTAATTTACTCTTTCACCAGTGTTCCCACGTGCTTTATGCATCACTTAACATGGCACTTATCTGCTTGGGAAATTGTATATCCTGTTTGCACTGCAGTGTCCTCATCTGTGAGACGGGAATGCCAGTAGCACTGCTACCTGGGGGTGTTGGGAAGATGACTGGAAATGATGCATAAAGCCCGCTGAACAGTAAGCACCCAGAAGTCATCAGGCATTACAGTGGCTTGGTGTGAGGGAGCTGAGCAACATCATGAGTGTGGCTGGGCCTAACACATGTTAGGTAACTCCAAGTACATTTGGGAGGAGCAAACATGTCTAGATCTACCCTGGTGAGCATCAGGAGAGCCACAGCTAATGATGTGGGGTATCCACCATGGGGAGGTAGGCGCAGCTGCATGGATGCTCTAAGCTGTAGGTCTTCTGTGCCTTACTTACCTCCTGGGTTTGACTAGAAGATTTTTGGAGAAAACAGTGAAACCACCTTTGCAAAAATTGTAAAAGTAAGAAAATTATGACAGTGAAAGAGACCTGACCTAGCTGACTCCGTCTTGCATCTAAGCTCCAAGCTGCCCTTGTTCACTCCTGGGCATGGGCTGAACTAACTTTGGAAGGACCCTAGTTTATAGTTTAACTTTGAAACAAAGATGATAAGAGCCTTTTGCTGAAAGGAGCCCTCTTCTTTCCCAGGGACCAGAATGTCTTTGTAGGACTCACAAATTAGCCACAGGATTAGAAATTATGGTGTAGAAGTCACGCAGCTAGCTAGAGGCCACAAGATTCTAAATCTTTCCAATTGCTCCTACGGATAACATCACTATTTTCAGACCCTGCACTCGATGGATCAGCTGGCGCTACTCGGATCGATAAACTGGCTCATCTGGTCTTGTGACCCTATCCAGGAAATGACTCAGCGCAGAGGACAGCTTTGACTCCCTATGATTTCATCTCAGACCCGACCAGTCAGCTCTCCCTGCTGCTTGGCCCCCTACCCACCCAATTATGCTTAAAAAACCCAGCTTCCAAATTTTGGAGGGGGGTGACTGTTTTGAGTAATAATAAAACTCTGGTCTCCCATTCAGCCAGCTCTGCATGAATTGAACTGTTTCTCTATTTCAACTCCTCTGTCTTGATAAATCGGTCTGTCTGGGCAGAGGGCAAAATGAACCCCGTTGGGCGGTTACAACAGGAGGATTGCAAATGTAATCCTAGTTAAAGAAAACTAATTTCGTAGTTAAGGAAAACTATTCCATGTCCCTGTTTCTGGCAGCAGGTATAAGGCTGTGCCAACCTTCCCTCTTGCTGTGAAGTTGCCTGTGGATAGGACACTGTGAGCCATTCCAAAGAGGAATAAAGATGTGATCATTGCATTCAATTGAACACTTTCAGTGACCTGTGGTTAGTCTGGGTAACTGGTCAGAAAGAAAGAGCTATTGGAGATTGTGTTTTCATCTGTCTAACTCAAAACATGCAGGTGGATGAAGAGGACAAGCTCTGTCCTGAGGAGGGACAATGTATTCCTCCACCAAAGTAATTTTGTTTTCTCAGGCCTCATTGGTGGCTCATATCCTCCCCACAAGTCTGACTTTGGATTTTCCCCTTTTCTGCCTACTTCCTGCTGTAGGCAATTTTGGGAGAAAGAAACCTCAAGGGGCAGGGGGTAGGAAGTCACACCAGGCTCTTAGGCTGGGGAAATGGAGAGAATATAGAGGCCAAGTCTTCTTGTTAATAGGAGATGAGGCTTTAGAAGCTTCCAAAGACATGAGGCTAACCAATGCTACCTGGCAATCCATTTCTATCAGCACAGTCCGGCCCAGAGGAGAGGGTCTTTGAAGGTACAGGGATCAGAAAGAATTTTCTCCTTAGATAAGAAAAACTTTCATTTCTTTCTCTCTTCTCAGTAGGATTTAACGTGATCATCAAGAGAGCAAGCCAAGAACTGGGGCAACCTTAGGTCAGGGGCCGGTGCCTCCTAAATGCAAGGGGATGTGCCAGGGAGGTCTGTTCATGCTGGTCCCAGCCCAACGTGGGAAAGTACTGGAGCTCCGGGGGTGGTGGCAATATGGAACTGGGAGGTAGGAGGTCTGCTACTGTCAAAGCAATAGAAGAGAAAGTGTTAGCAGTCCCTATTCTAGAAGCAGCTTACTCTACAGGGAAGCAAGAGTGCACACTTTTATAGGGCTTCAAAGGGAAGAAGAGTCGGAGATGCAGGCTCAGGAAGTAGGGCAGAAAATCTAAACTCAGCGGCCTTATGATACTGTCTAGATGAGCATGTTTTGCACCTTGAAGCTTTACAGACCCAGTGTTAGGGGAAGCTGCTTCAAGGTGAGGATCTAAGCCTCTCCATCAGGCAACCACTTCAATACCTGGCAAAGTGTAAAAAGCATGTTTTATTCATGTGAATGTACACGTGAAACAAGAGAGGGGTAGTGTGCCTGAAAAAAATAGCAAGCATCAAGTAGATGTGTTCTAAAGCAAAGAACAGGACGCCAGTAATTGCAGACCAAAAAGCTTTTTCCTCTCCAGAGCCAGAATACTAATGCAGGCATTGTTCTTCCTTCAGAAACCCCTCTTCACAGAGCATTGGTACTTCAGAACATTTATACCTATTAGGGTGTACTCATCACAGCTCTTCACAAAGCCTCCAAATTATACCTTTTATAATTCCGTTATTCTTTTTGTGCTGCGAAGTCTTATGCTGTGCGTTAATGCAAGGCAATTAGCTTTATCAGGAAGAAAAGAAAACCGGCTTGATGTCTTGCAAATGCTGAAATTGCCGATCAGACGCTCTGTTACTGTCACCCTTGAGCGCCACCTTCAGGCAGTTCTTTGGTACTGCTGTGGAAATTTCTAGCCTTCTCCAGCTTACATGTGAACTGAAAGGCACAGACCCCTTTTCTTAAGCTGCCTGTTGGAGTATGGTGGGAGAGGTAGGTGTCAGAACCTTCCAGGAAGCAGTTTTATTTCTGGTGGCTGATTTTTCACTGATTTGATTATTTTATAGTGACCAAATGTTAGAAAGGAGCCTTTTAACATTTAATTTGGGGGCCCTAAATGAAAAATTACTGGATTGAAAAACTGGTTTGACTCATTCGTCACTAAGATTGTTGGCTAAATGAGTAAATTTGCTTGATGTTTTACTGAAACCGAAGGCAATCCTAATTTTTAAGGTTAGCTGTTAATTTAAACCACCTTCCAAACTTCAAACCTGGTCTTCTTCTCCAATTTTACATTTTTAAACCTGGCAATTAATTACTATTTAATGTTCTTTATTTTCATGTAGGGATTCTGATGAATAGGAAAAAAAGAAGAAAAAATCGAGATAACATATCATAACCTTAAACTACCTTCAATAGCTGAAAACCACCTAGAAACCCGCTGATCTGATTCAAATAACTCCCACTTGTCTGTTGGTCTCTCCTCATTCTTTGCTTCTATTGGCTGCCTCAAAGTTGAACTTGGCTTGACTTTTAGTTCTGCTGCTTTCTGTATGATTATATCACATAGAATGCTCTCAGCTTCAAGTAATGAAAAATCCAACAAAAACGGCCACATCGAACTATTAGCTCACTTAACACGGAAAGTCCAGGGGAGAGCAGTTTCAGGGTTGGGTAATTCATCTGTTCTATAATATCTTTTTTTTTTTTCCTCTTTTTTTGTTGAGATGAAGTCTTGCTTTGTTGCCCAGGCTGGAGTACAGTGGCTCAATCTAAGTTCACCGAAACCTCTGCCTCCCAGGTTCAGGTGATTCTCCCTCCTCAGCCTCCTGGGTAGCTGGGATTACAGGTGTCTGCTACCATGCCTGGCTAATTTTTATATATTTTTTAGTAGAGACGAGGTTTCACCATGTTGGCAAGGCTGGTCTTGAACTCCTGACCTCAGGTGATCTGCCCGCCTTGGCCTCCCAAAGTGCTGGGATTACAGGCATAGGCCACTGTGCCCAGTAATATCTTACGTAGCTGGGCTTTCCCCTTCTTTTTCCCCTGCCGACTTTAGCAGCACAGCTTTTGTTCTCCAGATGGTGTCCACAGTTCTAGGCATCACCTCGGGATGCAGCACAGCCTGCTTCATCAACACAATATGTTTGTATTTCAAAGAAAGGAATTTTGCTTTCCCAGAACCCCACAGCTAACAAGAATGGAAATTATCATGAGTAGTTTAGGTTGGCCATCCCAGTCCTGGCTACACTTTTGAATCACTGGGGGGCTTTGTAAAACCACTGAGGCCTAGACTCACTGCAGATAGGCTGATTTAACCAGCCTGGATGGTTCTAATGGGCAGCCAGTGCTGAGACCACTGGCTTAGTTTAATCAAGATTCCTTTAGATGGGCAGCGAGCGGCTCGGCCTCGCCTGAGCACTGCCCACCTGGTGCCTTTAAAAATTAGGGTTCTACTCCTGGCAGGAGGTCCAGAGGGGTGGTCAACCGGCAGTCAGACAAGGACATTTCTATAACCCATCAACCATACTTTGGCCTGGATTACTTTTGAGTTACTTTAGTTTTGCTAAGAGTGGATCAGGAATAAGAGGCAAATTATATAACTTTGCTTCAGAAGCCACATTTACCTGTAATCAGCCATCAGAGGCTGAGGACAGTCAAATCATCTTGTGGTTTCCTTATCATCACCATCAGCAGCAGTAGCAGCAGCAGGTCTTTAATTTTTTTGACTGGAAAATAAGAATTATTATATGTATCCTGCAAAGCATGCCTGCAGGGTTGCAGCTCAGAAAACTCTGGAATGGGGCAGGGAGAATTCCAATCTTAGCTGTTCCTCAGATCTCCGGAGCTCACAGCTGTTCCTCAGATCTCCGGAGCTCACAGAGATATCATTTTGTCTTTCCTTTTTTTTTTCCTCGAGCTTCCTTCTTCCTGACTCAGGGCAAGGCCTTGGGATTGGGTGGTGGCAGGGAGAAGGTTCCAGGTGACTTCTCACTGTGCTTCTAAAGCAGCATTATTCACGGTAGTTGAAATATGAAAACAGTATAAGCGTCCGTTGACAGATGACTGAATAAAGAAAATGTGATGTGTGTGTGTGTATGTGTGAGAGACACACACAATAGATTATTATTTAGCATTAAAAAGGAAGAAATCCTGCCATTTGTGACAAGATGGATGAAACTGGAGGACTTATGTTAAGTGAAATGTACCAGACACAGAACTACAAATATCATATGATCTCTCTTATATGGGAGATCCAAAAATCATCAAAGCAAAGAGTAGACTGGCAGTCACCAAAGGGACCATGGGGAGATGTAGGTCAAAGGGTGCCAAGTTGCAGCTATGTAGGATGAATAAGTCTTGAAATCTAATGCACAGCACACAGACTATGTAATGTTATATACAGATGCTTCTCTGACATAACCTTATTGTAAGTCAAGTAGTGTGCTAAATGTGTATCACTTTCACATCATCATAATGCTGAAACATCTTAAGTTAAACGATCATTAAGTTAAGGACCCTCTGTACTGGAAATCTGACTACAGAGTGGATTTTAGGTGTTCTTGCCACATATCCTAAAAAAGGTAACCCTGTGAGATGATGATATGTTAACTGGGTTGACTGTAGTAATTATTTCACTCTCTATATCAAAACATCATGTTGTGTACCTTAAATTTATAAAATAAAACAAACATACACCAGCATGGCCAAATAAATAAGCAAATCTATAAAGTTTTATTAGCTGGTTTTATTTCTCACTATCCAGCAAGGTGGGGAAAACCAGGCCGCTTTTCTGGCGCTCTTGTCCTGCATGCCCTAATAGTTACTCTTGGGGTCGGGGTGTAGTCTAGCATCCAGAGTCTCAGTTCCCAGAGGTTTTCATGGAAGCTCTCTGAAAATAAGATTTCTCTAAAGGGTTTCTGTCACAGGCTTGCAGGGCCCTCGTTATTTTACACATCAGTGCTCTTTTTCCCTGGGTGGGGAGGGAATGACATACCACAGCCTTGTACATTGGAGACTCCAGCCTGGCTGCCAGGTCCTGCCCTCTCCATCAGAGCCCTTATCCCCTTGGGATGTTCCCTCAGCGTCCAGTTCTCTCTCTTTCTCCCTCCAGTTTGACCTCCTCTGGGAATTCCCAGCCCACTAAACATGTATGACTGAATACGTGTTTCCACAGTCTTTCAACACATTTTCACTGGCTGCCTACCATGTGCCAGATACCATCCGAACCTTGAGAATACAGCAGTGAACAAGACTGGCAAGGGCCCTGATCCCATGGAGCTCCCACTTGTGTAGGGTGACACAAGATAGTAAACAAGAAGCAAACCAGACCTAAGATCATGTCAGATGGGGATAAGAAAATAAGAGGGGAAGGTGAGAGGGTGAACCCTTACGGTGGGCGGGCTACCACAGAGAAGGCATCAGGCATCATCTCTTCTGAGGGGAGATATTTGAACTGAGGCCTGAACAGCAAGAGGGGCTCAACCACAAAGAAGCTGGAGGAGGAATGTTTCAGAGAGAGGCAATAGTGGGGAAGGCCTCCAAGGCGGAGGCAAAGTTGGGGTGTTGGAAGAATAGCAAGAAGGCTGGTAGGCTGGAGTACAGTAGGGTCCAAGCTCATTTTAAGGACACGTGGAACTTAGGACAATTCCAGGACATGACTAGACACTTTTGTTAAGTGTTCCTACAGTTAGGAAGTTACCAGATGTTCTATGCTGGGAGCCTTGTCTTTCCAGAACACATGGGACTCTCCCAGTGACACCATTGCCTGTTTGTCTGAAAAGATCTCACCTTCAACTTTAAGGACAGGTACATCCAGTTTAATGTCACCCTGGTTCTGGTTCATTATGATTCCTTTATTTAAAAAACATGAATCTTTTTTCCATAAAGCTGTAGATTTTTTCCCTACATTCCAAGAGCTGTCTTCCATTCTCAGTCAATAAGAGCTAGCAGGGCTACACGTTCTCTGCATTCCTGGGCAGTGTGCGATGCTATGAATGCTCTCAACCAATGAGCTTTCTCTTGAGTTGAGGATGTTCTACAACATGGGACTTTATTTTTGCTATTGATTTTGCGTGCTCAAAATTATTAGCCTAGGTTCCCAGTAAAGAGATTGGGTCTATGACCTGGGCGAGTCTCGATGAAAAGGAAGAGGAAATTCACCCCTCTTTCCCAAAAGTTGGGTGGTTGAGATGATACAGACAGTTTTGAGGTGGGACAGAATTTGGGGGGGTGCAGGGAGTCAAGGATTCTTCCATTCTGGGTTGGGAATCTACAATCCCTTTGATGTAATTGCTTGCCAGATGGTTGAACTATTAAATTGTTTCTGGGGTTCAGACTATAGAACCCACTGAGGCAGAAATGTGGGAACTTGGTAGGAAAACATAAAGATGACTGTGTGTTGGGTACTTACAGAAGGTACAAAGTCTTTTCCAGGGAATTTTTGTTAAAAGTGGATCAGGAACAAGAGGTGACTTATATAACTTTCTTCAGAAGCCACATCTACCTGTAATCAGCCATCAGAGGCTGAGGAAGGTCAAATCATCTAGTGTCTTCCTTATTATCATCACCACCAACAGCAGCAATACCAGTAGCAGCAGCAGCAGCAGCAGTGTTCTCTGTCATACTATTACTGGAGCTAAAGATTGCATGTGATTATAGACATTTATTATTCTGGTCATTGTCATGGTGATCTTTGGGGCAAGATCTGAGAGGACAACTCTCTCCTAGCCATATCTGGAGGTCAATGTCCTTAAACAGAAAACGGGTCATACTCTGTAAAACCTACCAGACCAAGTAATCCAGAGCTGGGATGGGGCAGGATCTTTTTAGAGTAAGACTTGCCTTCCAAGCCACATAACTGTCATCTGGAGCTTGTCACTGCTGACAAATTTCCTTGCTGCCAGCTTCTTCTGTGTTACTCAGGGCTCTCATCAGTAATTTAGCCCTAAGAGGGGTACAGGAAAGATTAAAACAAGGAATGCTATGTGTGTGGGGAAATCATTCCCTACAAGTCTATCTTGCCAGCAAATTTTAAGCGGTAGGAGCAGAAGTGACAACCACAGCTGGCACGTTGGGTTTTGTGGCATGAAGCAAATGCGTTTTAACTGATGGAGGACTGAGTGCCCATTCCTGGTGTCAGCTCCTGCCACTGGAAGCCTGGTTGGCCAGAATGTGATGCTGTGATGGGGATGGTCTCAGCTGTCAGGACCTCCCTTCCAGATAAGAATTCTAGAGGAGAGGAAGGGAATACCCTACCAGCACACTCATGTTTCGGGTTTGGACTGGATCAAAGAGCCTGAGTTGCTGTTGGCCAAACGCTGGCCTGCACTTGTCAGACTGGGCTGATGACTTCCTCCCTGTTCTGTCCTTCACCTCTTATGCCACAGTTTTGGGAGGCACTGTGCTCAGCAAGCTGAACTGCTTCTTGGGTGTGTGACTAGGGTGCCAGCCAGGCCAGGGATGCCCAGGACTGGAAGAAGCACAGGGGCAGGACCACAGCACAGGCTGATCAGGAGGCTGCCCCACCAGGGGCTCTGCTGAAGGCTGCAGCCTCTCTGCTGAGAGTCAACCTCTGTGCTGACTCAGCATCCTTGTGGTTGAGAACATATCAGCAAATTGGTGGCTCTCATGAGCCCTGGAACTGCAAAATATAGGCCAGGGAACCTCAGCCGGAAGGGGCTTCAGTTAGCGACAGTTTTTCTATTCTGATATGGAGTTACAAGGGGGCCAGGAGGACCTGGGTATTTCCCTCTGTAGTCCCCGGAGGGACCATGAAACCAGGCCAGGAAGCAAGGCTAAGGGCAAGAGCAGCATCTGTCTCCAGGGGCCTGTTTGGACTGCTGTAAGTCCTGCCTTGCTCTGTTTGGTTTTTCTGCTATGGCTGAACCTGGTTCTAGCAGGGTCATCATCTCAGTCTCCTGGTGAGCTTAGCTCCTGCCTCCCAGAGAACTGGGATGACCTTATTCAGACAACTCCAGCAATTTCAGACTGGGGCTTCAGCCTATATAAGTCAGGGACAAGGACTGGGGAGTCAAGAGGGTTAAGGGAGTAGGAGGTGAGAGGTACAATCCATATTGTATTTTATGTGAACAGCATCCCCTGGAGTACTGCAAAGCTCGAAGTCAGATGTCCCAGCGGGTGGCACCACCCAGCCTAGACTTTCTCCTCTCTCTGATGCCCCTTATACCAACATCGAATCAGCACATATCGCGGTACTTGGCCATTAAGGTCGTAAATAAATGCCTGGTGAATGTATAATAGTTTGGTAGCCAGAAAGATGCCCCCCACCGACGTACCCAAAGTTGTTCACATCTCATTCCCCGAAGCTGTGAATATGTTATCTTAATAGCAGAAAGGATTTTGCAAGTGTGGTTAACATTAGGGATCTTGAGATAAAGAGATTATCCTGGATTATCCAAATGGGCCCCATCTAATCCTGAGAAGCAGACAGCCTTCCCTAAGTGCAGGCAGAGACAGAAATGTGTCTAGGGGAAGTGAGGTCAATGAGAGGGCAATGAGAGAAGGATTCCCTGACCTGTTGATTGTTCTGAGATGTAGGAATTATATATAAGGACAGACAGCAAATGTCTTCCAGGAGTTCAAGGTGGCCCCAGGTAGCAACCAGCAAGGACCTCAGTCTTACAATCCCATAGAACTGTCAAGATCAGAATGAGCAAAGAAATAGACTCTCTCCTGGAGCTGCCACCAAGGAACGCTGTCCTGCTGAGATGCTGATTTGAGTCTTATGAGACCCATAGGCCTTCTGGCCCATAAATTATAGTAAGTGTGTGTCTTAAACTGTAAAAGTTTTGGTAATTTTTTACAGTAGCAACTGACAATTATGTTGCTACTGTAGAAATACAGCGGCAGGATCACAGTGCAGGCTGATCAGGAGGCTGCCTGATAAATGGAATGTATTCTGCAATTGAACATAATTTTCTTGCCTCTAGTGCCCCTACTTTCCTTGGTGGCTGCCAGTGGTAGAGAAGTCCTGTTCTATGGTTAGCTGTGCGCTAGTGATGGGGAGAGCATCCTCCCTTATGCCTCTTGGCACCCCTGGGTGAACTTTTCTGCTGATGTCCCCTGCCACAGGTGTTGCTAGAGGCCAGCCTTTTTAGGAAGCACATAGAACTCTCTGCTGCTTCATAGTCAGTCCGTGGCTCCATCCCAGGCAGGTGCTCCACACTCATCCCATTTATTATTCATCTATTCTGTACAAGAAACTTGATGAATTTTATTTTATTTCATTTAATTAGGTAATGTTATCCCCATCTGACAGGGAGGAAACCTGAGGCTCAGAGCAAGTGAACATCTCACCCAGGGCCACCAACAAGAGCTCGGGGATTGGAACCCAGGAGAAGATGCTTCCCTTCTCTTCTCCAAGAGTCCTTTTGGGGCAGGCATGTTGTTCAAGCTCCAGCTCATGTCTTCAGACCATGCTGGGCCCGAGGAAATGCATGGATCTCCTCCATTACAAAGTTTGACTCCAAGAGAAGCCTGGCAGTGGCTTCCAGCCCCTCCTCCCGGACTGCGCCCTGTCCTTCACCACTTCCTGTCTCCCTGTGACCAGCGGCAGATGCGTCTGTGGGGGCTGCTGCTTGGGAAAGTCCACCTGGGGGAGAGCATGCCAACCTGTCCTCTCAGATCCTCTGGGAGTTCCTTTCCCCACCCAAACTAGGCCTGGAGGTTGATGTCGGTGTGGTGTGGAAGATGTGGGGAGAAGCTGCATGTGGCTTCCTACTAGCTCTCTTTTAAAACTTGTGTCTCCTTGTCGTCGTTAGTCTGTTTTATAACTCACACTCCGGCAGGAGGGAAGTGAGGGAGCCTACCCTGTTCACAGATCCTGTAAGCCCTGGCGGTTATTACCTCATGGCTGGTGTCGTGTCTCTTGAGCTTGGCAGTTTGGTTTCGACTCAAGTGTCTGTTCTTTGCAGTCTTTCTGGGGTTGGTAGCAGAGAAGGAGAGAACAGGTTCTCTTACTGATGACTGATTCAGAAGAATTTGATTACTCATGTTCTTCGTGTGCAAAAGTTAAAGCCCTACCACAAATGCGTGAGTGGGTGTTACATCGTGATAACCTGGATATTGCCAAGATGGCCTCCTCCGGGTTTTTGTCTCCTCAGGCCCACCCGAAGGCTCTCTTCTCAGTCACGGGGGTTGCATTTACTTCGTCCCTGGCTTGCTCTGGGCCTCAGTTTCCCTATCCTAGGACAGAATAAATCTGCGTTTTATATATATAAAAAATACAGTCCTGATAGAAGTCCGTTGGTGCTTGTGGCCTGCACCCTCCTCGAGGTTAACAGTCCAGGTAATTTCCTCAGGGGCCCTGGGTGGCCTGTTGGGGGTGGACCCATGGAGTGTCTGGATTTGCTGTGGTGGGAGCCACCTCAGCTTTCTGCGGAGATGCGCCCTGCCCCTCGTTCACACTTTGAGCTCGAAAAGTCCCTTATTCAGCTTTGGAATGTGAACAGAAAGACTAAGCAGGGCCTCTCAGGGGTTCCTTCTGGGGTCTCTCAGAAGAGAAGCAAGCGGTCTTGGCTCAGAGACATCTGAGGTTGTCACTCGGCACATGACCAGGGGCCTGCCCTCCCCAAGGGGCTGGGCTGCAGCTGCGGAGGGCGGGCAGGAGACTCCTTTGCCTCCCAGCGCTGTCTGGCCTGTCTCGGGTCCCGCACGTCTTTTCTCTCCTCATTTCGTGGCTGTGGTTAACCTAGCTAACCTTTCAGTGAAATACTGTCTGGTGGCATTCCTTTACATTTTCCGTGTGCTGTTTTTTCCATAACTCCATCTTCTTCAGGGCTGAGTTTGGGTCTTCATTTTTCCACCCACAGGGCCTAGTGAAGCTTCACGCTGTGCTCTAACTTGCCCGCCCGACTTCTTGGAAGGACATTGTCCATCCGGTCCTACTGAGAGTGAAGCTGCCACCTAGTGGTCACTGAAGGTGTGCCTGCCTTTTCATGAGCCCTCTAGCTACTGGTCCCTGGAAATATCAGTGTTGATGGCTTTCTTCTAGACTGACTTAGAAACTGTGCTGTGAATCAGACCAAACAATTTGTCCGCTTCAAATCCCTATTGTAAAGAGGTTTAATATAAAGAAATGTTTTCAAATCCAAATAATGAAGCAAACATCAGATAGCCATGTACTCCCTTGCCAAACTAGAACACTCATGTTTTCTTTGACTCAATTTAAAGTCAAATGAAGTCTTACAAAGACAAAACAAATCAACTAACAGCCCAGCAAAAAGTGGAATGGTCATTTTCGTTTATTCAACATGAATCTACCTAGTGCTGGGCTGGCTCTGGCAGACACCCAAGTGTTTAGTGGGAATCCCAGCGGCTCATTATGATACAACGTGGCAACTTAAAATCAGGTGAAGGAATGCAGAGGGAGGAAAACAAAGAGGACTTGCTAACTCTGCAGAGCAGTGACATTTGAACAAACTTGTCAAGGAAGACTAGATTTAGTCAGGCAGGAGGGACAGAGGGCAGGGAGGGAATTCTGCCCGACTAAGGAAGAACATGGGCAAGGCCTAGGGTGATGGAAGAGAAGGATGAGTTCAGGTGTCTGGAAGAGGTTGTCTTAGTTGGTTTCCTGTTGCTGTAAGAGACTACTCCAGAATGGGTAATTTATAATGAAGAGAAATTTATTTAGCTTATGGTTTTGGAGGCTGGGAAGTCCAAGAGCATGGTACTGTCTTCTGGTGAGGGTCATCCTATGGCAGGGAGGCAAAAGGGCAACAGAGAGAGTGTGAGAAAGAGAGACAGAGACAGAGAGGGAGGGAGGGAGGAAGAGGGGACCAGACTCCGCAGATCGCTCACTTACTTCTGTGATAGCAGCGTGAGTCTATTCACAAAGGCAGAGCTCCCATGACCTAATCACCTCTTACAGGCCCCTTCTCCCAAAACTGTGACAATGGCAATTAAATGTCAACAAGAGTTTTGATGAGGACATGTGAACCATAGCAGATGTGTATTATGGCTGACAAATATTAAGTCTAAAGCTTTGTAATGCATTTATTTGTTAGCCACCTATTTTATGTATTTATTGGCTACCTATTTTGTTCAAAGTAGATATACAAAGGTATGAGACAGGTAGAACAATTTAAGGTGACATAGAGGTATGTTGTAGAGATGTCAGTTCTATCCAAATTAGTCTACAGATTGTAAACAAGCCCAGTAAAAATCCCAGCAGGTTTTTCTCCTTTGTGGAAACTGACGAACTATTTCTAAATTTTGTTTAGAAATGTACAGCCAAAAATAGCCAAACTATCTTAAAGAACAATACTGGAAGATTCATACTATCACATACCAAGAACTTTAATAAAGCTAAACGAATTAATTGCTGGGAAACTGGCAATAATTAAAACTGAATGTACACACACCCTCTGACCCAGCAATTCCACTCCTAAGTAGTGCCCAACAAAAATGCATATATATTTAATCGAGTGTTATACTAGATCTTTCAACAGAATGGTATTAATAGCTCTAAATGGTGACTATCCAAATGCCTTCAACCCTGTAGTGTCTTTGTACAATGGGATTCTGGATAGCAATGAAAATAAATGATTTACAATTACACACAACACTCTGGATGCATTTTACAAATATAACATTGAGAAAAGGAGACCAGACTCAAGGGAATACAGTGTCCAATTCCATTTATATGGAATATAAAAATGGCCCCAAAGAAAGTCTTGCTCTGTCGCTCAGGTGGAGTCCAGTTGTGTAATCACAGCTCACTGCAGTGTTGAATCCCCAGGCTCAAGGATCCTCCTACCTGAGCCTCCTGAGTAGCTGGGACTATAGGAGCCTGCCACCACACTCACCTAATACTTTAAAAAACTTTTTGTACAGATGGGATCTCCCTGTGTTGCCCAGGCTGGTCTCAAACTCCTTTGCTCAAGTGATCCTCCTGCCTTGGCCTTCCAAAGTACTGGGATTACAGGCGTCAGTCACTGCGCCCAGCCTCAAAAACGGTGAAAACTAATTGTGGTAGATTGATTGCACTAGTAGCTGTAATTCTTCATCTCTTGAAACCCATGCCCTTTGCCTTAAGACTGCAGCTCCTTTCACTGAAGATGCGGAGCGTATTTCCCCAGCAGGGTCAGGACTATGGTGAGACAAGGAAGGCCCAGCCTTAAAATTAAGGAAGCACCAAAACCCTCAATAATCAAGACAAATAACATTGAATACACGGTTTTGAAAAATCAAAATTAATGCAAAAAAAAAATCTATCATGAACAAAACGTCAAAATTTCAATAAAGGCATAGCTGATGCTGCACTTGCATGACTCAATTTTCTAGCCCCACTCTACTAGCCTCACTCTAATTCTGGCTCTGTCAGATCCCGTCTTCTCAAATAAAGAGGAGGCCTGCATATTTCTGTTTGTTCTCTTATTCTCTGCTATCACTATGGCTGCCCTGGCTAGGCTGCTGGAGGCGAGCTGTCTCCCAGCTCTCCATATGCAAGAATGAGCCTGTGGGGGAATCTGTCAGAGTGGTGGGAAAAACTATAGGGAAAGGTGCAAACCTTCTGAAAGGTTAGAAAGTTCTGCAGAGCCCAAGGAAGTAAAGGGGAATTTATTTTAAACAGGCTTGTTCACTTTTTTTGACCAGGAACTGACTTTTGATCACCTGCACATGTGATGTTCCCGCAAAGGGGAACAGTAAATGTTAATTACCTACAGGTTGTGTTTGCTCCAGGTTTTCGGCATTGTGCCTGCACCGAATAAAAGCAGACAGCTTCAGCTTCTCGGGGCTGCGCTCTGACCAGTGGAGTCGGGCAGTCACCTCACTGCTCTTGCACTGCATGCCTGTGTCTTAGTACTCGTTTCATCTGTCAGACAGGGTCTGCAGGACAGACCTGGCAAGAAAGAGCCCAGCCAACATGAGCCGACGTGCCTACACATCCGCCCCAGGTGAGTGAGTGATAAAATACTGAAGTTTTGTGATTGTTGGTTATGTAGCAAGAGCCAACTGATGCACTGAACTATATAGTTAAGGGTCAGGATAGAGGTTGCTTTTGGGAGATGAGGCATGAAGTGGGCTTTTGAGGTGCTGCCGAGTTCTGTTTCTTAACCTGGGTGCTAATTACACAGTGTATTCAGTTTGTGAAAATTCATTGACTTGTATATTTATGACTTGTACAATTTTCTATACTTTTTATTATATTTGAATAAAACATTTTAAAGGGTAAGTGACATGGCTTTACTGTTTTTTCAAGAATGACTTACTGGGCTAAGATGTGTAAAGTGAAAGTTAAAAGCACCAGAGTGAAATAAAATCCAGAATAAATTGAATTTGAACCAATATTCAGAAAATCTGAAAATACTTATTTTGGGCTCTATCCACAATTATTTATGAGAAAACATTTAGAATTACTTAGACCATTATTTTTAAATTCTGTTAGGGTAGACACAATCACAACGTAAGAATATTCTCTGAAACAGTATTTCACTTGGTTTGGGTTTCTGCTGAATTCATCTTTACATGTGGCTTTACATTGGCCTCCTCTCAATAAAAATGAGGCCAATGTAAATTATTATGATAGTTATTTTTCAAGCATATGATACTACTAATGTCAGAAGGCTTGGCTTTTCTTTTTTTCTTTTTCTTTTCTTTTTTTTTTTTTTTTTTGAGATGGAGTTTCACTGTGTCGCCCAGGCTGGAGTGCAATGGTGTAATTTTGGCTTAGCATACTGCAACCTCTTCCTCCTGAGGTCAAGCAATTCTTGTGCCTCAGCCTCCTGAGCTGGGATTACAGGTGCAGCCACCAAGTCTGGCTAATTTTTGTATTTTTAGTAGACTGGGTTTCGCCATATTGGCCAGGCTGGTTTCAAACTCCTGACCTCAGGTGATTCACCTGCTTTGGCCACCCAACGTGCTGGAATTAGAGGTGTGATACACTGTGCCTACCTGGCTTGGCTTTTCTATGCACAGAGATGAGATATAGTTATCATTCAGCGTTGATCCAGGAACAATTTATTATCCATCCAGCCAATCAATCATCCATCTCACCTGATGGGAAGAAGCTGGCATCTAATAAGAACTGTGATATACCTGCTGTGGATTCCTTCTTTATCTACCTTGCTAAAATTGACTCTGAAGTAGGTGGGAAGAGCCTGTCATCAATTTGATTTCAAAGAGAAAGTAGTTCTGTTTTAGGAATTGAGATAAAAAGGGGAAAATACATAGCTGAATAATAGCATTTGTGAGGGCTTCCTCCATCTCCCAAAGGAATAACTTCTGTTTGCTTTTCAGAAGACATGCAAACATGTATGAGTTCTCTGGGGGGAAAATTTCTATCTAGTACTAGATTTGCTCTCTGCCCAGGTGTTTGCTATGTACCTGGCCCTGGCAGTGCACTACCCAACTTTGCATAGCAGATGAGAGCCAGGCATAGTGCCAAGGACTTTAATTACAGGAACTCATCTAATCTTTGTAACCCCTTTATGGGGAGGCACTGTCATTATCTTCTCCTTAGAAACGAGGACCCTGGAGCACAGAGATGTTGAATCACTTGGCTGAAGTCACACAGCTAGAACCTAGCAGAGCTCGTATTGAGCCTGGCTGTCTGGCTCATGGTGTGTGCTCTTAGCAGCAAAACTTGCTTTCAATTCATACCATGAGTTTCCAATTCCAAAGGAGCTGTGAGAAATCCTTTTCCAGAAGAAAAGAATTAGGTTACAAGCAGAGCTACTTCTCCCTAATTCATAGCTGATATAAATCTAAATTTTTAGATATATTAGGCTTGTTGTGGGATGGGGCATTCCTAGAGTATGAACTTGAGATGATTTTGAAATGAATGACTTAAAATTACCTTTTAATGAAAACACTTTAAACCTCTACTTTATCTTACACTGTCCTGTTTTGACTGCATAACACAGTAAGTTTCTGTGGTGTTTTTCTACTCACTGTTAATTTCATAAGTCCATGTTTCATAAGTTACAGGTAAAGGACCTTTAGAATTGAATCATTTTTTTTTTTAAGATAGCTGTGGTACCCAGCATGAGTGGTGTTCAGCAGGTGCTCAGAGTAGGTGCTTATTGATTAATGGGACTGAAGTAAAATATTCCAGGTTAGCAGAGATTCTGGAGATAAAAGGAATACAATGAAAGCGATGTTTGGTGAAGTTGACTTGTAGTACATACTTAAGTTACACTGAAAACATTTTTTTGACAGGCAAATAATGGTATATTTGGTCATAACAATTCTGATAATGAAATTCCTTTGTTTTGTTCCTTCTGTATTCCCTCGGTATAGTAGCCTTCTCCTCTCATCCTCCCCGACCAGCATGAGTTAGAGTCAAAGAAAGTTTCAGGAGATCACCCATCGGATGAGCTTCCTGGATTGTCAGGATGTTTTAGCTTTCAGGAGGCCATGGTTTCCATTTTCTATCTTAGAATTGTTTTCTTTCCTTCTGGGACTTTCACAGAACTCCGGCTACCAATGCACAGCCCTACCTTTTGTTGTTCTCAGAAGGTGAAGTGATGAAGATTTCAGGCAGGTGGTGGGAAATCGAGAGGCTATTGTATATCCTGTACTCCCTGACCAGGTGAGAAGGTCTTTCTGGGGAGACTGACCCTGGCTTCTGTCCTGTCAGTCAAGGCTGAGGAATCACAGCCAAAAGGATGCTTGAATGCACTGGTGACAACAGTGTATTGTATGATGTCTGTCATTAGGGACTGTTTCTGTTAGTTAAAACAAAATGCTGGTTTTAGTCTAAGTGGCAACACATTCTTGCCCCTTAACCAAGCCAGTCAGCGACTTCTTTCAGAATTCAGCTAACATTTATGAGCTTCTATTGTGGACAATGTCCAATCCTAGGTGTTTCAGGGCTTGGGAAGTTGAGGGTGCAGACTTGTTCCCTGGTGCATGAGGGGCACGCGGAGTCAGCATATGCATCACACAGTCAGCTTTAACATTGCTATAGATGAACTCTACGGGATGTGAGAGCAAGAAAAACACAAAGGGTGGGGACAGACTAATTTTGACTAAGGGACTATAGGGAACTTCTTCCTGGAAATGAGATTCATGAGTCACCCTGAAGAAAACATGCTTTCAAGTCCTGTCTTGGCTCTGGCATTATTAATTCGTCATCCAAATTTGCTGCAAATGCATTTAATTAAGCTTCCAGCCTCCAGCCTTGCTCCACTAGAAACTTGGTAGCCTACTGCCCCCATTTATGTTCCCAAGTCATCCAGACAGTTGTTGAGCCTGCAAGGAGTTCCTCCTCTGTATAACGGTATCACCTCATTGCCCATTATATAAGACATGTTTCTTCCTGGATTCAGAGTTCAGTTAACATTAAAATGATCCTGATTTTCATAGTTCATACAGAATGGTTTTGGAAAGAAAGCAGTCATGGATTATACAGTCATCTCTTCATATTCTAGGGGGTGGGTTTCAGCGTACCAGCATACACCCCTGCCCCAAGGTTACCAAAATTTGAGGATGCACAAGTCCCTAATAGAAAATGATGTGTTCTCTGGGTGTGTTGGCTTGCACCTGTCATCCCAGCACTTTAGGAGACTGAGGTGGGTGGATCACTTGAGGTCGGGAGTTCCAGACCTACCTGACCAACATGGTGAAACCCCATCTCTACTAAAGATAAATTAGCTGGGCGTGGTGGTGGGCACCTGTAATCCCAGCTGCTCCAGAGGCTGAGGCAGGAGAATCGCTTGAACTGAGGAGGCAGAGGTTGCAGTGAGCTGAGATTGAGCCACTGTGCTCCAGCCCCGATAACAAGAGTGAAACTCCATCTCAAAAAAAAAAAAAAAAGAAAATGACCTGTTTTCATGTAAACCACACTAATCCCCTGATATTTTAAATCATCTCTTCATCTCTAGATTACTTATAATACCTAACACAAAGTAAATGTTTGTGAACAGTTGTTCTCTATTGATTTTTTAAAAAATACTGTATTGTTAATTTTTTTTCTGAATATTTTTGATCTGCTGTTGATTGAATCCTCAGATGTGAAACCCATGTATATGGAGGACTGATTATATAAATTGGGCTATTTCTTCATTTGTCAATGACGTACCCAAAAGAAAATACTTTAACTGTAAGCAAACTTTGGTAGTAAAAATGCTTCCCTTTGATGACCTGGAACTGATGCCACACTTCTTGTAAGCACTGCAAGACTGGCAAGGATTTGATTGAATCTGTCTTCCTCTGTCAATAAGATACAGCTGTGATCTTCCAGGAGCTTCGAATCGTGAGTCCACAGACTGGTTGCAATTGGAATCACCTGGGGGAGAATCCTGAACGTGCATTTTTGTGCTTTCCAGCTGTAGAGATTCTGTGGCAGTAGAACTACAGGGGCCTGGAAATCTATTTTCAAAAAGCTTTCCAGGGGATTCTGTATGAGCCAACTTTGGAAACAATTGTTGCAGTGACTATGTGACTGGCAGGTAAAAATCTGGTCATAAGTGATACTGGATTAAGCTCTTACCTGACCTCACTTTCAGGGTTGCTCTCACTCAAGTGACTCATTGCTTATGTAGGGGAGAACAAGGATAGCTTGTTGGGCAGAGCCAATAGTGACCCCAAAGTCAATTCATAACACTTGGTTTGTTTCCACATGGGAGAATATTTTTTGTGCTCATGACACATTGTTAAAGTGAGATCTGGGGAACTGGAATAAATCTTTTCTGCATATTTAGTACAACTTCCTGCAGGCAACAACAACTTACTGATTGCCAATCTGTCCCCATTTATTGTTACCCAAAATATGTAATGAGTGATGCTACAAAAAAATCGACCATCTTGGTTGCTATCTTTCTACATCCCTCTTTTCACGTTTCCACATTCCCTTTTTAAAAATATTTAAAAAAAATTTTTGAACTTTTACGTTGGATATGGGGGTTGCATGTGCAGATTTGTTACATGAGTATTTTGCACCCAGGTGGTGAGTAGAGTACCCAGTAGGTAGTTTCTCAGCCCATGTGTCTCTCCCTCCCCTCTCTATTAATCCACAGTATTTATTGTTCTTATGTTTATGTCTACCTTCTTTTTATAGTCTATAACCATAATTTACTTTCAGTATTCCACTAGAAGTGTTCTTGCATATTTACAAATGATTTTTTCATTTTCCTTTTGAAGCCTGCATGTTCTTGCTGGCTTTTAGTGTTATCTGGGTTTACGCCATACCGGTGGATTTTAATACTTGGTACAAATTAATGTCTTGGGTGTTGCTGGGAAGGCCACGTGCATGTTTTAATATTTCAGGTATATTTTATTTACACCATTGATGGCTTGGTGTACTTTAGTGGCCTGAAAGTTGCTCTTAGCAAGTGCTCAACCTTTTTTTTTTTTTTTTTTTGAGGCTCAGTGCAATACACAAGAAGGACCAGGAGATGGTGCTGTGGATCAACTTTTCTCCCACATTGAGCGGTGCAGGTTGTTTTCAGAGAACCCAAGATCATGAGATAAAGTTTTCATTCCTTATTTTCCTAGGGGGGCTAATAAACTGCTCAAATTTGTAAACTAAGTAAAATATTTAAAATAAAATAATTTAACTCTAGGTTTAAAAGTTGGCGAACTGACTTTGAACTTTGTTTAAAGCTGTCAGATCTGAACTTCAGACTGAGCTTGAGCTTGGAGAAGGTAGTGGGTTGAATGTTCACTAGTAAGTTTCTGCTCTTAATAAAAAGGTCAGAGAAAGCTCTTGAGGAAGATTGAAGACCAATCTGAGGCTTCCTGCTGCCGTAAGAGCAGCACAGAGGAGTGATAACAATAAAAAAGTAATTTTAAGAAATGCATATACTTCATGCTGTCCTTGGCTTAATCATGAAAATGTTAGGAGAAAGTTGCTATGTACAAAATTAGCATAAGGAGAATATCTGATGCCAAAGGTCACAGGATTTTGCCCAAGTCCTTTGTGATGGCTAATGCAGTTAGCTCCCTTTCCTAGGCACTCGGAGATAATGCTAAGAGACTGTTTGGTTTTCCTCTTGTGTATTTATAACCTCTTCTGGTATTTGTAGTTAGAATGTGGCCTGCTGGAATGGATTTTCTTTTCCTATTTGCATGTAAATAACATGACCATGGCCCTGTAAATTTCCCACAAGCAGTTGTAGAAATAGTGTGTTGTTATCCCAGAGGTGTGGGCCTCTGCGTCTTTCCCAAAAGCATCTAAGCCAATTAATTCAGTTGGTTTGATTTTGAGCCTAAGATGTCCAAGGTCACGGTAACCATCTGTGGCAAGATCAGTAAAGTTAAAACAGAGCCTATGTATTCCAGGCACCAAGAGGAATGAGCTGTAACACAGGCAAAGTGTGGTACTGGTAACATGGAAAGTTATCGGTAACATGGAAAAACATAATTTGTGTGGCTCAATATCCCTCAGTGTTTAGCAGAGAAGGCACTCAGTGATGTCATCCTCAACAGCAGAGCCATGTAAGTTTAGCAAGAGGAACCACCTTCCTAAGAATAAAGTGTGAACTAATGGTTCCTGACTCAGTTTTATCTATAGGACTCTTGACACTACAACCTGTGTCTCAAGATTTTTTTTTTTTTTTTTTTTTGCCATGACAGATAATTATGAAGAAATAGAAAGATAACTTTGCTTATTGATGCAATCGGGGAAAGGCGTAAGATTCAGTGGTGATTCTCCCACTTGGGGACCCCTAGCAGCTGCAAGATTTTAGGAACTGTGGAAAATGGGTTTTTCACCATCTGTGCATGGTTTCTATTGGTTGTCTCAGCCACTGCAATCCAGATGTGTACTTGAGATTTATAGTTGTTTACTTGGGAAGCAAAACCTCCTATGAAACAGGAAAAGGATCTTTCATATAAAGAATAAGTATTTTTGTTCTAGATGAAGAAGCAAATGCCTTTCTGAGCCCAGTTTCTGGGGCTGGCTGGTTGAATGTCTGATACATAATAATAGCGTACATTCATTGACTAAGGGACAGGCTGTGTGCTAAGCACCGTGCAAGCATCACTTCTTTTAATTCTCACAAAACCTTATGAAATATATACTTTTTTAAATGATGAATTCTCGTTCTGTCACTCTCAGAGTAGAGTTAGGTGGTGTAATCTCGGCTTACTGCAACTTCTACCTGGGTTCAAGCAATTCTGCTGCCTTAGCCTCTCCACTAGTTGGGACTACAGGCATGTACCACGATGCCTGGCTAACTTGTGTAATTTTAGTAGAGATGGGGTTTCATCATGTTGGCCAGGCTGGTCACAAACTCCTGACCTCAGGTGATCCACCCACTCTAGCCTCCCAAAGTGCTGGGATTAGAGGCATGAGCCACCACACCTGGCCATTATCTGCATTTTTAAGGATGAGGAAACAGACTTGTCAAGATGGAATAACTTGTCAAGATGGAAGTTATTGTCAAGATGGAATAACTTTGCTGAGGAAGGCAGGGAGTTCCCTGGCTGGTAAATGGCAGAGTCATGAGTTAAATCCAGTTCCAAGAACTTGTTCTTAGTGTACTATTCTATTTAGACTATAGCTTTTTGGAGACAACCTAATTTCAATCTAATTCTTTTGTTTTTCAAACAGGATTACATATTTGTGATTCTGTAAATGGGAAGTAGGTCCACATTTCTGCATTCAAATGTGCTCCTAAGCTCTTCAATAGGCTGCAGGTACAAGAGTGTGGGGAGTAAGAATCTGATGGCTAGTGCTGAAGTTTCTTAGTAAGTGATGTGTGTATGTGTGTGTTTAACATCTCCTTGGAATGTAAGGCTACCTTACCTTGATTGCTGTCGGCTTGCGACTATGTCATAAATTCTAGGAAGCAGAAAAGTCTTACTATCTTATTACAGTAGAATACTTCACTCATCTGAGTGCTCAAATGAAAGTTCTATGGTTAATTGGAAGTATCCTCCTTAAAGGGCATTTATGGATCTATCTACTCTTACTTGAGCATATTCTCTGGGGCTTCATCCATTTAAAGTATCCTCTTTATTTTCTGTAGTAACACTATTCTTGCAAAGGAAACTTCTTCCATGTTAATTACCAAGAAGATACATTTTTCTTCATATCATTTGTACATGGAAATTTAAAACATAGGTAATTAAAAATTGGTTTTAATGTTTAACTTGGACAGGCACTTTTTTTTTTTTTTTTTTTGAATTATGGTCTGGCTCTGTTTGAAATGGAGTGTGGTAGTGTGATCATAGCTCACTGCAACCTCTGCCTCCTGGGCTCAAATGATCCTCCCACCTCAGCTTCCCAAGTAGCTGGGACCACAGGTGCACACCACCACATCCGTCTAATTTTTTGTACTTTTGTGAGAGGGTTTCACCATGTTGCCCAGGCTCATGGTGGACTGCTGAGCTCAAATGATCTGCCTGACTTGGCCGAGGCGTAAGCCACTGTGCCTGGCGCAGGCACATGATTTTAAAGATTGAGAACCTAGTACAACTCCCTTCCTTTCCGGGTCGTTTTTTTCTCTGCAGAGACCTTCCTTTCTAAAAGTGTCTCTTTTGGGGAGACCATGTAACACTTTGCTACAATGACCTGTATAAAGTGGATGCTATTTTAGACAAGCGAGTTAGGGAGGTGTCATAGAAGCCAGACTTGAGTTAGATCTTGAGATATTGTCTATCCTGCCTCTCATTTCTCTTTCCAGGAACACAAAGGGTCCCAGAATTTTGCTTATATCTGCTCTGATCCATTATGATTATATTTTAAAGCTTACCTCTCAGGATGGCATTACTTGATGTACATTGTATTTCATGTTGGAATGGGGGAAAGTCTCTGTATGTCCTCCATGTCTAGACAAAAGTATTTCTGCTGGAGATGTCTGGTAAGGTTCTCTCCAGATTCATCAGATCTTAAGCGGTGGCAGCGTGTCCCGATCTTTTCTGAGATGCACTGCAAATAATTTCCTACCATTAGCATTATCTTAGTATCAGTATATGTGAATGTTAATTATTGAAAATTAAAATCAGAGGATTGCAAGCTATTCCCATCACCAATAATACTTACTCCTTGATATTCCATGTTTTCTGGAGTAGAAGAGAAAGCTGTGACATTGTATCATTAAATCAAAATGGACACAACCCAGTCAATCTGGGTACCTACGAGACAGTGTATTTACACGTGTCTTTGTTACTTTTCAGGGTGGGAGGTGGGAACTGCATCATGGAAAACATGGAAAAAACTCAGATTTTTTTTGAATAATAAATCCAGAAGTAAAGAAGTCCCCAGTCCTTCTCCCTCTGAATATTGAGGTTACTTTGGATGAGATAAAATTAAAAGGAAAGTCCTATTCCAGTGTAGTTGAGCCAACGTGTATTGGCTCAACACGATTCATGATTAAATACACGGATCTGGTTCCGGCCAGCAAGGAGACGTGCCCAGCCATTTTGGCCCCGCCCACAAAGGGGCGGTGCCTTTTGCTGCTGTCTCCGCCATCTTTGCTTCTCTCGCCTTGCTTTCCTGCTTGCTCTCCCTTCCTCCCTGCCTGCTTCACTGACTTGCTCACCACAGTTCACGTCTCTTCTCTCAACAGAGAGCCTGTCTTCCTGCAGTGTGGCTCCACGCCAGCAATAATGGAAACGGTGGAAAATTTTCTTGTGGTTGGAGGTGAAGCCAACAGCAAAGGAAGCTGGCCCCTTGTTCTGCTCTCCTCCCTGCAGACCCCCTCCTCCCAGCTCAGCGTTCAGGCTGGGAGCGGGAGTACAGGACTTGCAGCCAGAAAATCCTAAAGATTTGTGCTGGCTTTTACTATCTGAGGTGTGCTCTGAAATAGCAATCAAAAAGGCTTTCTGGAGGCTTGGAAGGACGGGAGGGCACCAAGCAAACACAGTTCTCATTCAGAGAAAGCAGCCGGACACCAAAGAAGGGCCCCCAAACGTCATGAGGTTACTGTGCGGGCCCCCTGCAAACACAGGGGCGCAGTGAAATACATACTTCCATGCCCTGGAGGCCTATCTGGCCCTGTTAAAACCGTGCCCCTGCATGTTTGGGTTAGTTCATTAGAGAATTTCCAAGTCTCTTGAAATGCTTGTGGGTAACCTGGAATTTCCTTAGAGACCTGGCTGGTGAGATCACTAACCACCATCAGGGACCTATGCCTTCTGTGAGCGACAAAGACAGTTGTGTAAAAGTGAGTCACAGGAAATTCTTGGAAATTCTTCAGCTATAAATTCCTTCTAAGACACAAATATTCCAATTATAAAAGCTCTAGAGTGGGGCAAAGAAGACCCAGTTCTCAATAAAGGCAGAGACGTGTATGCAGCTATCCTTGTCTCTGCTCATTCTAAAAGCCAGCTTTTTACTATTTATTGGTACAGGCTCATGTGACTTAAGGGATCGACATCAACTGCCTTTTTTGTTTGTTTGTTTGTTTAGACCAAATCTTACTCTTTAACACAGGCTGGAGTATGGTGGCGTGATCTCGGCTCAGTGTACCCTTCACCTCCGCACTCAAGCAGATTCTCCTGCCTTAGTTTCCTAAGTAGCTGAGACCACAGTCAGGCATGACCACTTCTGGTTATTACTGTATTTTTTGTAGAGGTGAGGTTTTGACATGTTACCCAGGCTGGTCTCAAGGTCCTGGACTCAAGTAATCTACTGGCCTTGGCCTCCCAAAGTGCTGAGATTACAGGCATGAGCCACCAGGCCTGGCCCTGAGCTCTCTTTAAGGTTGAGAGACAAAGACCTGATGGGATTCATGAGGATCCTCAACATCTCATGGCACAGAACATGGTTGAACAGTTTTTTCTGAACAGCAACGTAACTGACATTTCCTAGCAGATGTTAAATTTAAATTCCATCAGAGGAACTTGGAGGAATGGACAAGTGTTTTTTTTTTTTTTTTTTGGATGAATTGGGAAGGTCACTCATTTCAGCCTCATTTCAAGCACACCCTTGAGACTCTAGAAATACTTCTGGAGGATGCCCCAATTCTTAACTTTCTGTAGTATTAGCATATTCCTTTCTTGTATAGCACATTTTTCATCATTTTTGATTCACTTGACAAATTTACTAAACATGTGCCTGATCCTTTATTAAGTAGTGAGAAAATATAAGCAAGATAGACCTGCCGCTCACAAGTATAGAGTCACCATGAAGAGGAACAGGGGGCCCTTAGATGCTGTGTCTCTGGGCATAGGCTGTAGAGCCTGGGCCATGTTGCTTTTCTTGCCCCTCCCTCCTCCCAGCCATTGTGACTTCAGTGGTAGCTGAATCAAAGATAATGAACTGATAACATAGTGTCTCCATTTCTAATTGCTTTTCCAAAAATGACTAAGTACTCAAATAATAAAGTGAGTTTGGTGTAGTGTGTGATGGTTGAGGGTTGGGAACCAAATTGTCTAGGTTTCAATCCTCTTCTACCACTTTATTAGCTGTGTGACCCTGGGAAATATTTTCAAGTCTCTCGGTACTTGTAGTTTCTTATCTTTAAAATTATGACAATTATATTATCTACCTCACAGGGGTTTTATGTGTATTAAATAAGTTAATAATTAAAAAGTACGTAGAACAATGTCTATTATCAAGCATTCAATAAAATTAGCTATTGTTAGTTACACTAAAGCCCAGGGACTGGAAAGGATTTGGGAAACCCAGTCTTTAATTCAGATAGGTCATACTTTAGGAATGAAATCATGGCTAAGGTGGCTGGGGGAAGATGACAAAAATAAATGGGAAAGCTCACTCTCTAGATTCTGCCAGTGAGTTGTTTGCATTGGGGCATCTGGAGCTTGCCCAAGAAGTCAGGATGCATAAGTTGAGAAGAGGCACTGGGTGGCATTGACCTGTTAGTATCCTGAGGAGATCTCAACTGCAGAAGGATGAGGTGGGGATCTTCTGCCAAGCAGGTCATAAGCAGAGTTCCAGTCAACAATTCCTTGATGTATCTATCTTTCATGGTGTTAGCTCATAATTGATAACTGGAAGAAGTTATTCTGGGCTTGGGGTATAAAACCATGGCATAAATTAGCCGCTATATAGTTTTTTCAGACAGTTGATACATACTATTGTAACACTGAGATCCCTCTGGGAATGATGCTTAAGTTATTGAGGACAGTCCTAACTCTTGGTTCTCCATACCACTTGTAATGCATACAGTTGTTTGTATCTATTTCTAATGAAGGTGGCAATGATTCGTACCCTAGGCATGGTACAAGAGTCCTGGACTGCAAGTTAGGAGGCCTGGGTTCCGGTTCGGGCTATTTGCATGAAGTCACTTAATATCTTGGGGTCTTAATTTCCATGTATGTAAAATGTAGACTAAGATTTTATACTTCCTAATGGTGCTTGAAGCTGTCATACGTGCTATTGTTTGTGCAACATGTCTCAATTTTCAGGGTGCTCAATCATTTATTGATTTACTCACCTATAGAATTATCTGTTAATGTTTGATAGTTTAAAAAAAATAGTTTTGTGTATGCTATGAAAATGTTAATTGCACACAAAAACAATAATTATAAATACTTAAGTATCTACCATCCAGGTTTAACAGGCATTAATATTTCATTCTATTTAACCTTTATCTTTAAAAAATATTATAGGTAAAGTAATTGATTTCCTCCCTCCCTAGCAGTGACCACTATCTTTAAATTAGTATTTATTCTTTTTTCATAGGTTTTTATATTTAGACATGGAGATACTCTGTCTATAGTATTGAGTTTTATTTTTTCTAGAGATGGAGTCTTGCTTTGTCACCCAGGCTGGAGTGCAGTGGTGTGATCTCTGCTCAGTGCAACCTCCACCTCCCGGGTTCAAGAAATTCTCTTGCCTTAGCATCTGAGTAGCTGAGATTACAGGCATGCATCACCACTCCCAGCTAATTTTTGTATTTTTAGTGGAGATGGGGATTTCACCATGTTGGCCAGGCTGATCTCTGACTTCAGACCTCAAGTGATCTGCCTGCCTCAGTTTCTGAAAGTGTTGGAATTACAGGTGTGAGTCAATGCACTTGGCCAGGATTATTTTAAAAATGAACATACTGTAAGTTTTCTTATTTTGCTCAACTTTATATTTTTCAGATTCATCCACATTACCATCTATGTAATTATATATTCATTCACTTTAACAATGACTTAGTATTCTGTTTCATGAACTTAATGCCAATTTATCCATTCTCTATTGATGGCATTTAGGTAACTTTCAACATTTTGTTATAGTAAATAACACTGCAACACCCAACTGTGCAGAAGTCTACTTGGGCACATGTGTGAGAGTTTCCCTAGGGTAATTTACCTGGAAGCAAAATTACTTGATGGAAGAATATATTTATTTTCAATTTTTCCAGATAATATGAAATTGCTTTCCAAACTGCTTGTAGGTATTTATACTGTCACCATTACTATATGACATCTTGTTTTCCTACATTCTTGCCAGCTTGTGTGTTAGAAGGCTTTTAATTTTTTTCCAACTTGATGTGTATGCAATAATATTTTCTTGATGTTTTTATGGATTTATTGGCTTTTAAATTTTGAATCTTTCTTACCAGTTCATGGTGGAGGATGAGTTCTAATTAGGCATGTATTGGATTGTTTAAGTTGTGGGGTTATCTGCCAGCTAAGCACTGTGTTGATGTGGTCCTTCTATTTGTGATTTGCAATACCAAATAGAGAGCTGAGATGACACCCACGCTGTGAATTTCCTGGATGATGTAGTAACTGTGGAGGAATGTAGGTCATGGGCCACAGTGCTCTGTTTTGTCCTGCAGGTCTGACTGTTCGTCTACGTAGAAGATGAAGATGAACTTTGTATGGAGAGCTCTGCCTGGTGGATGACTTGGCCTTCTTGGGCCCACCCAGGTCTCTAGGCTGTAGTTCTTTTGGGAAGAAATTTTCAGGGAGTGCTAGAGTATGCTAATTTTTATAATAGAATATTGAGTGATAACACAAAGGAATAAACTTGTAAGAGAGATGCAGCATCTTTTGCAATACAGTGTGGGAAAGAGAGCATCCTGATTACAAATACATATTTAGCTAACAGGTTTTCTTTTATTCTTCATTTCCTGAAGCTGACTTCCTGGTAGAAAAACCTTGGAATGGGGCTAATGGTGCAGAAAAACAATTATTTTGCACTGGAAACTTAAAAAATTGTGAGAGAACATTGAATTCAGTTAGATGTTGGAGCCACCATGGAAAATTTCAAAAAGGGACAATCACACCTGTAATCCCAGCTTCTGGGATTAACTCCATGGGCAGTGCTTCACAGTGAAGTGCACTGAAGATAACAGAAGCGCCATCAAACCAACAGATTCCCAGGAGCAGAAGCCTCATAAGGGACCAAGGAAGTTACTCCGTCATAGAATAGACATTTAGAATGCTGGTGCTTTTGTTACGTTTGGATTCTACTAATGACTACTACTATTGGTGAGCTATTAAGAAAGAAAGAAAAAGAGATATCTAGCATGGTTGACCAAAAAAATCATCACCAGTCACTTGAAAAAGGAATGCAAACTGCTGCTACTTTTGTGTCAGGCATCCCTTAATTCTGTGGGGTTAGGTCTTACCTGAGGAATGAGTGGCCTAGTCTCAATAAGGACATAAGAAGACCTAATAGCTAGATTTTCTCTTTTGCTGCGATGACCATATATGCTGGTTTGCCTATGATAGACTTGGCTTATGCATTTCTGTGGAGATATTGGTTGATAGTATACCTGTTGACTCTACAAGTGTACTGCTTTCTACTATACATCATGTAGTCATCCCATCTTGAACTCTTACAAGCCACTCCTGTAAATATGTGAAGAGTTGTCTATTCCTGTCTCCTCTGTGAAATTGCAAACTCTTTAAAGATAGGAACTATGTCCTTTAGACTTTGTGTACCCAATTTTTATCCAAGTGCATTTAGTAGGTGCTAAATATTTTAAGAATGAGTGGATAAAATTTTACCTTAAAGGAGTCCTCCTCTGAGTCATTGGATTAATGAAAGTACCTTGGGGAATGATATTTTGTGTCACTTGAGAGCTTAAAGTGCCTAAAATAGGTGATACGATAGACACCCAAGGAGGAGAAGCTTTGGAACAAGGTGAGCAAGGCCTTTTAAAAGCTGATGTGCAAAGAACAGACAGACTGTAGACTTCACAGTTTTTGGCAGGCCTGAGTTTGAGCCTGTTTTTTAAACAATGCTATATTTAAAAGAACCATGGTGAAAATGAATCAAACAGCTCTTAGAGATGTTAAAGATAGTTCAATTCTGAAAGGGCCCCAGGTCTAAGCCCTGTGGTCTTTTCCTCTGCAGTGAGAGTATCTGTTGGGAGGGAAACACTCTTCTGTACTCTGCCATTCTTCAGATAAAATCATACATCTGTAGCTGGAAGTGGCCTTAGATACTGTCAACTTCAAATGTTTCTCATGACTGAGAAAATTGGCTGAGGCAGGTCGACAAGTGGCCAAGACCATAGAGATTGCGTCAGAAGCCAGAGGAACCCTTCTAGCATTTCTTAGACTCAAATAGCATTTAAAAATTTGCCACTGAGACCCTGAATTCTCATTACAGACCCATTTCCAAATCATTTTGGAAGGATTTGGCTTTGGTTCCTTGGGGAGTATCTTGAAGGGAAGATTGTTTGTCCTGCACCACAATGGGAAGAGTGGAGAGAGCCTTCTGAACAATTTGGGGGCATAGAAGGGAATGCAGTGGCCCACAGGATGGGATAGGGCGGATTGTATGTCCATGTTGCACATATTAAATTGACAAAAATGTTCTGTAGGGCCCTTGAGACAAAAGCACACCCTTTTCTTTTGTTTGTAATGCTACATAAAAACAGACGGGAACAAATGTTCCATCCATGAATTCCAAAGTTTGGCAGTTAATAAAGGGTCCTGAAATGTGGCATAAATGAAGGCAGATCATCTTGGCCGCCCGTTTCATCACGTGGATGGAAAAATGTTCTGGGTGAAAATAAACAGCCTTGAGGACACAGGGCTGATTCAGGAGGGTGGACTCTAGGGTGGGTGGAGAAGCTGGCCTGTCCTAGCAACTCACTCAGACCTGTCTTGATTAAAGACTTTAGGGAGTGAAGGGCTTGAAGATGAAATTCACAGGTGATTCTGAATGGAGAAACGTGACAAACACTCACGGAAGCAAAAGAGTAACCTAAAGGAATTAGAAAAATGGGAAGTCAGGGACAAAATGTGAATCATCGTGGAAAAATGCAAATGGATATGTCTGGGGCAACATAATCCACAAACCAGATACTCATTGGGCAGAAAAATTGTGAGATGTGTTAAGAATAGAAAAGTCTGCTGTAAAATGGTGGCTGCTTTCTGACAGTTAAGGTGGGTGGGTGGGCAGGGAGGGAGTGGGCATGGAAGATGGGTGGTCCTTACAGGAGGCTTACTCATAGGTGTGAAGTGACCTCATTCTGGGGCCTGCTCCATCTTGCTCTGCACCCAAGGCTTGCATGGCCCATTCTGATGTCCCAGGGGGTTGGCTGGGATGAGGTGCATGTCTTGCTGGCGCTGTGAGATGCCTGTCTGGGATAAACAGGTAACATTCCAACCACCAGCCATCTGCTTTGGAGGGAGACTTCCACACTGTATTCTTTTTTCTCTTACTTAAAAAACAAATTTGATTGATCAAAGAGCATCCACACTTTGCTTTGGAAGAGGAACATGAAAAAGAATTTCTGTCAAAGAGCAAACGTTTCCTATTTATGTCGTACAGAGTAACAAATTTGGAATGATTTTGTCATTGTTGTTTTGATCTGAGAAATTTGTTACCAAAAACCTTTCTTTGAACCTCACTTGTAAAATTCTAACAATTACAAACTGATGATGACCAGAGATCCTCATTTTCCAAAACAACTCACATGCTTCTCACTCTGGAAATTGTTCTGTTTTGGAAAGTCCTGCAAGAGACCCCATGAAGCGTTTTGTGTTGATGAGGCCTTCAGCTTGAGAATTGTGAAGAAAAACAGCCCTCCACTCCTTTCCTATTAGTGTAGAGTCAAGGGCCCCTTCACAGCCTCATTTCCCTAAACATTCACTCTCTTATTTTGAACAGCTTTTCAGTTTGAAAAGCTAGGACAGAAATCAAGTTCTTAAAACTCTGACCAAAATGACTTGAAGTATAAAAATAATGGTTCGGATACCTGGGAACTTCTTTTATCCTCAAAATGGATTATTGAGAGGAATTATTCAAAAAGTATAAGCTGAAATATGATATGTAAGTCTATATAATTGATGGATCGCTTCTCATTGCAACAGAAAACCATGTAATTTTTTCTTTTTTTTTTTGTTTTCAGATCTCTATCTTCCTTTAATCACAGTAGCTCTCTATAGGGCAGCAGATGACGACCAACTGAGGAGCTTGTTAATGACTCAGAACTTGGCACACAATGGGGTTGTAGCGGGTGGGCTGGGGTCTTGGTGGTCTGTCATGTGGTAATGGAGAGCAAGAGTATGCAGAGCTGCTGTGTGGAGTTTGGAGTTTACCTAAGCTATTTGATCATTGGTGACCTCATCTGGACTAGTGGGGCAAAAGAGTTCCTAGATCTACTTACTGATGAGGAGCTTGAGGATGCAGCTGGAGATGCTTTTTCTGGGAAGCTTGGCTTTAAGGCCCACACTTTGAAGTCATGACCTAGGTAGACCTGGCCCTTGACTCACATGTCAGAGGAAGACAACTGGAGTGGAATCTCTGAGCTTCCTGCCTCCCATCCTCACTCTGTTGTGATAACCTGGAAAGCCTATCCTGGATTATGGCTGGGCTAGGCCATCCTAAGTTGAGCTCCCAAGAACTGGAGCTGTGTTGTGTTGAGTCTGAAGGAGAAAGAGAAAGAGACTGAAGTTAATCATTGGGATGCCAAATTCTGATGTGAATTTCAAAGGGCTAGAAACAAGAAGCAAAGCCAATGGGGTCTGAATAAGGGTAGACAATACAGTTACACATGGATATGAAGTAGGAGCTAAAGAGAATTGTGCTAAATGGTGAAAGCCTCAAGCTCAGGTCTGTGCTTGCTAGTGAGAGTGTATGCATAACCAACTCTTGGCTCTGGGTTATTTGAGTGGGCATGTCTGAAGGTCAAGGCAACCCCTGCTGATGGGCTGAAAGCCCCCTTCTTTTTCTATAGGTCCCAATTAGTATGACCCACCTGGTAGAAAGCTTTGGCTCTCCATGGGAAAAAAAAGTGAGGCTTGTCCAGTAGAGTTAGTCCCAGGTGGCCCAACATCCATGAAGTCACTCCTGTACTATCAAGAGTCCACACCCAGGACCCGTCCAAAGAGGAATGAGGATAGCTAAGCTACCTGGGCTCCCATATGGGTGGTTGGCTGGGATGAATGTGGGATCCAAGAACACTCCATGGTTTCACTCTGGGAACTGGCAGCTATTTGAATCAAGGTGTGGTCAGCAGCAAGATGAGAGTGGGTGGAAGTGGCCAGAAAAGGGTGGAAACTGGGATTATGAGGGGTAGAAAGGTGCCAGAAGGCCTGGTTGAATTGAGCTCCACCTGCAGATGTTCCACCTGCCATTTAATTTTTCCTCAATTTACTTCTGTGTGTTTCTGCTCCTATGATAAAAGAGGTTCTAATTATGGCCCTTGACAGATTTACATGCCTTTGTTTTCTTCAGCGAAGCGATAACTTTGGGTCCCAGTCTCCACCATCATCTTGACTAATGGTTGACGTAACACCTATGATGTTAGAGATGGACACCCAGGGTTACCTCTGATACTTACCTTTGTTTCTTCTTTCTCTTCCCTCACGGAAATGTGACTGACGTGACATTTTTTACCAGTGCATAGCATAGTGCCCGATACATAATTGACTTTTAATAATACAGCTGTTAGAGGAATGGTTTGATGCCTTGTGCACTAGTATGTTCAGAACAGGAGCTGCTTTGGTGCCATTTGAGTCAGTGGGACTATCCTCTGACAAAAGGCAGCTTATGATATGGACATGTAAGGTGCTGTTAGTATTTTAAGCTGCTTTATTCTCTTTAGTTATGTATTTTTTTTAACTCTGATTTTAAGTTCAGGGGTACACATATAGATTCATTATATAGTAAACTTGTGTCACGGGGGTTTGTTGTACAGATTATTTTAATCTGTTAAACCTGGCAGCCCTAGTTACTTCCCCTGATCCTCTCCCTCCTCCCACCCTCCACACTCTAGTAGGTCCCACTGTGTCTTGCTTCCTTTATATGTCCATGTGTTCTTGTCATTTAGCTCCACTTACAAGTGAGAACATGCAGTGTTTGGTTTTCTGTTCCTGTGTTAGTGTCCTAAGGATAGTGGCCTCTAGTTCCACCCATGTTCTTGCAAAGATCATGATCTTGTGCTTTTTTATGGTATTCCATGGTATCTGTGTACTATATTTTCTTTATCCAGTCTACCTTTGATGGGCATTTAGATTCATTCCATGTCTTTGCTATTGTGAATAGTGCTGCAGTGAACATATGTGTGCATTAATGGTCAAGTATTTATTAATAATCAGTATTTGTAATGACCTTCTGCTGATGACCTGTTTTCTTGATGACTCTGTGCCCGTAAAATATCCTCGCCTGAGGTTCTGTGTGAAATGAGAAGCTCAGATTATCCCCTCCAGAGAGGTAAGCAGGGGTGTAGGCTTCCTGACTTTCTGCCTAGTTTCCATATGATCCAGCAATTCTAATTCTAGTGTATACCCAAGAGAATTTAAAATATGTATCCTAAAAACTTATACCTGAATGTTCACAGCAACATTATTCATAATAGCCAAAGAGTGGACACAACCTCAATGTCCCTAAACTGGTGAATGGATAAGCAAAAGGTGGTATATTCATACAATGGAATATTATTAATAAAAAAACTAAATGTCACTAGGTAGATATACCTTAGAACATGATGCTAGGTGAAAGAAGCAGATGCAACAGGCCACATACTGTATGATTTTTATTTAAATGAAATTTCCAGATAGGGCAAATCTGTAGAGACAGAAAGTAGATTACTGGTTTTCAGAAAATGGGGGAAAGGGAGGATAGGTTATGACTGCTTACAGATCTGAAATTTCTTTTTGGGGTGATGAAAATATTCTTGGAATGATGATAATGGTCCCACAATTTCGTGGACATACTAAAAGATACCGACTCCTACCTTTGAAAAGGATGAATTTAATGCCATGTGAATTATATCTCAGTACAAAAAAGAACCGTAAGTTGCTACCATGTAAAGACTCCAGACAAGGAAGGGATCAGATCCAGTGTGGATGGCATGAATGAACAGCAAGAGTTACCTAGATTCAGCAAGATCAGCAGAGGCTTTGAGAGAAGTTTAGATTGAAGCAGATAGTAGCCCCTCTCTTCCTCATCATGACCAAAGACTTCTCAGTGGCACCAGGCTAGAACTGGAGAGAAGCTGGATCAATGTCCAGGCCAGCCACTCCCACAGTAGCCTGTGAGTTCTTCATCTTCCACCCCAGCTGGGAGTATGCTTCCTTCTGCTTTTTGCCAGCATGTATCTACCACCATGTCAGTCAATGACAGACTTCATTTAGGCTTCAGGTGCTCAGTGCACTGGCTCTGAATCACAAACTAAACATACCTTGTAAGAAACAGAAAAATAGTGCATGCATAAATGTTAATTTTCTTGCTGTCTGGGGCAGTCTTATTGTCATTTTATCTTATTTCATCAACGAATCCTCCAAACACCAAATAACTTGTCCCTTGAATTGTATCTACGTTGACTGGTAGACACAATAGGTATGTATCTAAAGATTAAACACAAATTTGGATTTTAGGGTTCAAAAAAGGAAGTAGAAATGATCCATGTTCTCAATAAGCGTTGGGTTAGTTAGAGAGTTGACTTATAGACTCATGACTGCTCAAGGCAGTATGTCATACATGGTACTAAAAGGGAGTACTTAATGCCACTCAGTGAAGCTGCGGCAGCTAAGGGACAGGAACCTTTTAATTAGACTGCAGTGATACGGAAAGTTTCTCTGCGGAAGAGCTATTATTTGAGATGAATTTGATTTAGATAACCAGAAGGAATAGGAAAGGAAACTCCAGGGCAGACAAAATGCTAGGCATAAAGGTACAGAGGCCAGAATGCTCTAGCACATCCTGGGAAGTGTGAATTGATTAGCTTGCCAAGGAGGATGTGCTTTGGAAAGCAGAGAGATAGAGGTTCAGAAAGAAATGAAAAAGAAATTTTTTATTTTTGAGACAGGAACAGTGAGAGGCATGTATTGTTACTTCTTTTGTAGGGTGGGGCTAGATTGGAAGAGCTCTTGGAGATTCACCCCTTTTGTCTGCCCTTCTTTCTTACTACATGAAGGAAAAATGAGTCTAAGGCTTCCAGAACCTTGGAATTGACTATATTTAACCATAGAAGACTTCTCTGCATGTATGGGGAAGAGAAAACTTCAGGCTGCACAAATAGAGCATTATCTAATGCTCATGATGATGTATGTTGAGAACTTTGTCTGCAAATGTCTTGGACGGAGGTGGTAGGGGAGCTCGGTATTTATTCTATGATGCAGTTACCCTCGCATAGGATGCTCTTGATTTCCAGCTTTGTCCACAATGATGCCATGCATAAATGTTGGCATGGACATATAGAATGGGTTTTCAGCACTGCCGGCTTATGATTGGCTGCTAGTCAAATTCACAATCCAACTCGTGCACAAGCGGCTTTACACATCTCAGACAGAACGGCTTTGTGCCTACTGCATCACCTTGAAAGAGAAATGCACCATTTATGATCTTTCCTGACTTAAATGCTTGGCTGTTTAGAGCCGTTTTTATTGGGGTCAGGTAACATGTGGCTATGGCTGTTAGAAGAACTCTGCTTTTCCATTCTGATTGATGAAGGATGCCACAGGACACCATGGAATTGGGTATGATCTCTTTAAGTGCATAGCTATGTGATTATTTCCTTCAGCCTACAGGCCTTTTGTTTATTAAAGAAACTCTCCTATCTCTTAAAACAGGAAAATTCTTAATATATAAAATTGCCCTTGGAAAACTAGTGCTTTCTGCCAAGGATTAGGAAATAGGCTATTTTCTCCTAGTTTATGTCTTTGATTGCTCTATGATGGCAGTGATGGGCCGAGGGCCACATGAGTTATTTTCTCCACAAGGAAAGTTCTCTGTAAGGCATAGCAGTCCTTGGGTGGGGTTTCCAGACAGACTACCTGGGTTTCCATCAAAGCAAAACTCAGGGATGCAGGGAGGTGAGTCTTTTTACCCTACACATGCCACAGATATTTCCCTACCTGTATACATGATGTTTTTATCTGATGAAAATATCCTCATTCAGCCACATTTGATACTTCTTTCATGCTCCAAATTCCATATTATCTGTGCATGAAGCAAACACTGGTTATTTCAGCCCACATGAATGACCTTCCCACTGGGCTCCTATGCCCTTAAAACCCACCCACTCCTCAAAATGGTTTTATTCCTATTGGATTACCTCCTTGACCAGGTAGCAGACCTCTTAGGCACAGGGTTATTGTCAGATTGAATCGACAACAATTGAGAAGGAAGGTGAAAATCTGTAGCTTTGTAAGAGCACAGCAATAGCATTTACACACTTGTTTTATTCCTAGGAAGAAATCTAAGTAGAGGAGGCTTTGCAAACACTCCAGGCATTAGGTGAACGTCATCAAATGGTTATTAGAAGAGGGTGGCCTACAGCACCATGTTCTGGCTTCGGAAGTGGTAATTTACCTTTCCCAAACATCTCCCTTAGAAAAACCGAACATGCAGTGGCTGGAGCCACAGTTAGCTGAGGCTGAGTTTCTGCGGGGTTGACTGGTGAGGAGCTGGAGCCAGGCTTGCACATCGTGTGAGTCTTAGAACTGGGCCAGAGCCAGGGTGGGAGTGGAGGATGTTGCTTTCATGTCAGTTTCTTTGCCTGTAAATCTGGAATTCTGCAAATCTTCATAGCCAGGTTTGAGAAGACTTTTTAAGTCCTATCAAAGAATAATGGAACTGAGGTTAGAGTCAAATTATTGATGAATTCTAATGTAAGTTGCAGTGGCATAGATAGTGTGTATCTCTGTCTGTCTTCCCCACCATCCCTATAATGTCCCTCTAGTTATACATGTATAAGGGAACCCACTTAAAGAGGGAAAACCTCTAGAGATGCACATCTAGTCAAGCTTACCATACCCCTCTTCCTCTTTTATCTCTCATATACATAGTATAACTTGGTTTTGCATATTTTTTTTCTTTAAGCCCCAAATCCAGGGCTACCATGGCATTAGAGGTTATCATTTCCTTCAGAAACTCAAAAATCATCTTATTGAGTCTTCGTGGCTATAAAAAATTGCATTACCTACTTTCCACACCACACCTCAATTATTCCCTCCCCCACTTGTCATGCTTTAATTCTTCTACAAATATCTTATGCTGCCTGCCATATCATATATTTATTGTCTGCCCCCACCCCTGCCCTGGAATGTAACCAATGAAAAAATGGGCCTTTGTTCTGTTTTCTGATGTGTTCTTAGTGTCTACAATAGGGTCAGAAACTAAATGTGACTGTATCTAATTGATATCTCAAAAATTAAATACCAGAACTTAGGGAGTTTCTTTTTTTTTTTTTTAATTGTATTTGGGCTCTGGGGTACATGTGAACATCCTGCATCCTGCAGCTTTGTTGAATAGGTACATACATGCCATGGTGGTTTGCTGTCTCCATCTCCCCCTCCCCCAGTCGCCTACTTCAGGGATTTCTCCCCATCCTCCCCACCCCTCTCGGTGTCCCTCCCCTCCCTTCCTCTCCACCCCAGCACCTAGCCCTGTGAGTGTTGTTCCCTTCCCTGTGTCCAGGTGTTCTCATTGTTCATCTCCCGCCTGTGAGTGAGAACATGCGGTGTTTGGTTTTCTGTTCTTGTCAGTTTGCTGAGAATGATGGTTTCCAGGTTCATCCATGTCCCTACAAAGGACACAAACTCGTTTTTTATGGCTGCATAGTATTCCGTGCTGTATATGTGCCACATATTTTTTGTCCAGTCTATCATCGATGGGCATTTGGGTTGGTTGCAGGTCTTTGCTATCAAACAGCACCACAATGAACATATGTGTGCATGTATCTTTATGACAGAATGATTTATAATCCTTTGCATATATACCCAGTAATGGGATTGCTGGGTCAAAGGGAACTTCTATTTCTAGATCCTTGAGGAACTGTCACATTATCTTCCATAATGGTTGAACTAATTGACACTCATGCCAACAGTGTATAAGTGTTCCTTTTTCTCCACATCCTCTCCAGCATCTGTTGTCTCCAGATTTTTTAATGATCACCATTCTAACTGGCATGAGATGGTATCTCAATGTGGTTTTGATTTGCATTTCTCTAATGACCAGTGATCATGAGCAATTTTTCATGTTTTTTGGCTGCATATTTGTCTTCTTTTGAAAAGTGTCTGTTCATATCCTTTACCCACTTTTGAATGGGTTTGTTTTTTTTCTTGTAAATCTGTTTTAGTTCTTTGTAGATTCTGGATATTAGCCTCTTGTCTGATAGGTAGATTGCAAAATTTTTTTCCCATTCTGTTGGTTGCTGGTTTACCCTAATGATTGTTTCTTTTGCTGTGTAGAAACTCTTAATTTTAATTAGATTCCATTTGTCTACTTTGGCTTTTGCTGTTGCTTTTGGTGTATTAGTCATGAAGTTCTTGCCTATGCCTGCATCCTGAATGGTGTTGCCTAGGTTTTCTTCTAGGGTTTTTATGGTGTTATTTCTTATGTTTAACTCTTTAATCCATCTGGAGTTAATCTTTTGTATAAAGTGGAAGGAAGGGGTCCAGTTTCAGCTTCCTGCATATGTCTAGTCAGTTTTCCCAACAACATTTATTAAGCAGGGAATCCTTTCCCCATGGCTTGTTTTTGTCTGGTTTATCAAAGATCAGATAGTTGTAGATATGTGGTATTGCTTCCAAGGCCTCTGTTCTGTTCCGTTAGTCTATATCTCTGTTTTGGTACCAGTACCATGCTGTTTTGATTACTGTAGCCTTGTAGTATAGTTTGAAGTAAGGTAGCATGATGCCTCTAGCTTTGTTCTTTTTGCTTAGGATTGTCTTGGCTATGTAGGCTCTCTTTTGGTTCCATATGAAATTTAAAGTTTTTTTTTCCAGTTCTGTGAAGATCTATGGTAGCTTGATGGGGATAGTATTGAATCTATAAATTACTTTGGGAAGTATGGTCATTTTCACAATATTGATTCTTCCTAACCATGAGCATGGAATGTTTTTCTATCTGTTTGTGTTCTCGCTTATTTACTTGATCAGTGGTTAGTAGTTTTCCTTGAAGAGATCTTTTACCTCCTTTGTTAGTTGTATTCCTAGGTATTTGATTCTCTTGGTAGCAATTGTAAATGGGAGTTTGCTCATGATTTAGCTCTCTGTTTGTCTCTTATTGGTGTACAGGAATGCTTGTGATTTCTGCACATTGATTTTGTATCCTGAGACTTTGCCAAAGTTCCTTATCAGCTTAAGAAGTTTTGGGGCTGAGACAATGTGGTCTTCTAAATATACAATCATGTCTGCAAATAGGGACAATTTGACTTCTTTTCCTAATTGAATGCCCTTTATTTCTTTTTCTTGCCTAATTGCTCTGGCTAGAACTTCCAATACTATATTGAATAGGAGTGGTAAGAGAGGGCATCCTTGTCTAGTGCCAGTTTTTAAAGGGAATGCTTCTAGTTTTTGTCCATTCAGTATGATATTGGATGTGGTTTTCTCATAAATAGCTTTTATTGTTTGGAGATACGGTCGTCACTACCTAGTTTATTAAGAGTTTTTAGCATAAAGGGCTGTTGAATTTTGTCAAAGGCCTTCTCTGCATCTAATGAGATAATCGTGGTTTTTGTCTTTGGTTCTGTTTATGTGGTGAATTACATTTATAGACTTGTGTATGTTGAACCAGTCTTGCATCCCTGGGATGAAGCCTACTTGATCATGGTGGATAAGCTATTTGATGTGCTGTTGGACTCAGTTTGCCAGTATTTTATTGCAGATTTTTGCATCAGTGTTCATCATGAATATTGGCCTGTAGTTTTCTTTTTCAGTTGTATCTCTGCCAGATTTTGGTATCAGGATGATGTTGATCCTATAGAAAGAGTTAGGGAGGATTCCCTCTTTTTGTAATGTTTGGAATAGTTTCAGAAGGAATGGTACCAGCTCCTCTTTGTAGGTCTGGTAGAATTTGGCTGTGAACCCATCTGGACCTGGGCTTTTTTTGGTTGGTAGGCTATCAATTACTGCCTTAACTTCAGACCTTGTTATTGGTCTAGTCAGGGTTTCAACTTCTTCCTGGTTTAGGCTTGGGAGAGTACAAGTGTCCAGGAATTTATCTGTTTCTTCCCGGTTTACTGGTTTATGTGCATAGAGTTGTTTATAGTAATCTATGATGGTGGTTTGTATTTCTGTGGAATCAGTGGTGATATCCCCTTTATTGTTTTTTATTGCTTCTATTTGATTCTTCTCTCTTTTCTTTTTTATTAATCTGGTTAGTGGTCTGTCTATTTTGTTGATATTTTCAAAATACCAGCTGCTGGATTTATTTTTTTTTTTGAAGAGTTTTTTATGTCTCTAATCTCCTTCAGTTCTGCTCTGATCTTAGTTATTTCTTGTCTTCTGCTAGATTTTGAGTTTTTTTGATCTTGCTCCTCTAGCTCTTTCAATTTTGATGGTTGGGTGTCGATTTTAGATCTTTCCTTATTTCTCATGTGTGCATTTATTGCTATAAATTTCCCTCTAGACACTGCTTTAAATGTGTGCCATAGGATCTGTTATGTTGTGTCTTCATTCTGATAGGTTTTGAAGAATATTTTTATTTCTGTCTTCATTTCATTGTTTATTCATTCGTCATTCAGGAGTAGGTTGTTCAGTTTCCATGTGATTGTGCGGTTGTGAGTGCTTTTCTTAATCCTGAGTTCTAATTTGATTGCACAGTGATCTGAGAGACTGTTAGTTCTTTTGCATGTGCTGAGGAGTAATTTACTTCCAATTATGTGGTCAGTTTTGGAGTAAGTGCAATGTGGTGCTGAGAAGAATGTGTATTCCAATGATTTGGGGTGGAGTTCCTTTAAATGTCCATTAGGTCTGCTTGGTCCAAATTTGCATTCAAGTTCTGAATATTCTTGTTGACTTTCTGTCTCGTTGATCTGTCCATTATTGTCAGTGGTATGTTAAAGTCTCCCATGATTACTATGCGGGAGTCTAAGTCTCTTTGTAGATCATTAAGAACTTGCTTTATGTATCTAGGTGCTCCTCCATTGGGTGCATATATATTTAGGATAGTTAGCTCTTCTTGTTGCATTGATCCTTTTACCGTTATGTAATGCCCTTCTTTGTCTCTTTTGATCTTTGTTGGTTTAAGGTCTATTTTATCAGAGATACCAGGATTGCAACTCCTGCTTTTTTTTTTTTTTGCTCTCCATTTGCTTGGTAAATCTTCTTCCATCCCATTATTTTGAGTCTATGCGAGTCTTTGGGTGCGAGATGGATCTCCTGAATACAGCACACTGACTTGACTTTATATCCAGTTTGCCAGTCTGTGTCTTTTGATTAGGGCGTTTAGACCATTTACATTCAACGTTAATATTGTTATGTTTGAATTTGATCCTGCCATTTTGTTACTGGCTCATTGTTTTGCCCATTAGTTGATGTGGTTTCTTCATTGCATCATTGTTCTTTATCATTTGGTACGTTTTTGCAGTGGTTGGTACTGGTTGTTCCTTTCCCTGTTTAGTACTTCCTTCAGTACTTCTTATAAGGCAGGTTTTGTAGCAATGAAATCTCTCAGCAATTGTATGTCTGTAAAGGATTTTACTTCTCCTTAACTTAAGAAGCTTTGTTTGGCTGGATATGAAATTCTGGGTTCAAAGTTCTTTAAGGATGTTGAATATTGGCCCCCACTCCCTTCTAGCTTGTAGGGTTTCTGCTGAGAGATCCACTGTGAGTCTCATGGGCTTTCCTTTGTGGGTAACCCGACCTTTCTCTCTGGCTGCCCTTAGAATATTTTCCTTCATTTCAACCCTGGTGAATGTGACAACTATGTGTCTTGGGGTTGTTCTTCTTGAGGAATATCTTTGTGGTGTTCTCTGTATTTCCTGGATTTGAATGTTGGCCTGCCTTGTTACATTGGGAAAGTTCTCTTGGTCAATATCTTGAAGAACGTTTTCCAAGTTGGATTCATTCTCCCCATCACATCAGGTACGCTGATCAAGCATAGATTAGGTCTTTTCACATAATCCCATAGTTCTTGGAGGCTTTTTTCATTTTTTTTCAGTTTTCTCTAATCTTGCCTTCTTGTGTTTTATTTCATTTATTTGATCTTCTGTCTCTGATGTCCTTTCCTCTGCTCGACCAATTCAGCTGATGAAACTTGTGTATGCTTCACAAAGTTTTTGTGCTGTGTTTTTCAGCTCCATCAAGTCATTTTTGTTCTTCTCTGAGCTGGTTACTCTAGTTAGCATTTAATCTAACCTTTTTTCAATGTTCTTAGTTTCTTTGCATTGGGTTAGAACATGGTCTTTTAACTCAGAGAAGTTTATTATTACCCACCTTCCGAAGCCTGCTTCTGTCAGTTTGTCAAATTCATTCTCTGTCTTTTTTTGTTCCCTTGATGGTGAGGAGTTGTGATCCTTGAGGGGAGAAGAGGTGTTCTCCTCTTTGATGTTTTCATCCTTTTTGCGCTGCTTTTTTCCCATCTTCATGGATTTATCTTCATTTAATCTGTGAAGTTGGTGATTTCAGGAGTCTCTGAGTGACGTTTTCCTCTGTTGAGGTGGAAGCTGTATCTTTTTTGGCCTGTAGAGGGCGTTGCTGGGCTCTCTCGGGTTCAGTCAGGTGGTTTGTTGGGTGGTCCCTCCCTGGAGTTTGCTTGCAGGTGACATTGGCCCCGCCTTCCCAGTGGCCTCTCTCCTTCCCCAGCTGGATCTTCCTGGTTGGGGTCAAGCTGGTGTATTTGCTGCCAAGCTCTCTAGCGAGGGATTCAGATTGAGTTCTGTGGAGGTGGCGCCTGCCAGGCCTTATGGTCCGTTTCCCTGCTTTCAACTCTACCTCCCTCTGTGGGACGGTCTGTCCAGCTGGCGTTAGTCCGAACTCCAGCCCAGGTCCCTGTGACAGCTTGCTCAGATTTGCGTCAAGAACCCACGGCGCCCCACAGTCTGGCAGGGCTCCTGTGGACCGGGTTGCAGGAGGGATAAGGTAAGCTCAGGGTGGGAATTGGAGCACCGAGAGGGTGAAGTCCCCTTCGCCTCGTCCCGAGTCGGCTGCACGTTTCAGGTGGGGATGTGCCTCCCCGACCCACCCCGGCTTTATTTGGCCCCCTGGACAGCTGTTACCCTGTGGCTTCTTCCCTGGGCTGTTTTCAGTGCCCTGTCAGTCCCACCAGAACGAACCTGGCACCTCATTTGGAATCGTGAAGTCCCTAGCCCTCTGCGTCTCATTCGCTGAGAGCTGCATTCTGGCCTTCTCATAGCCATCTTGGTGCCCTCCGGCTCTTTTTTTCTTTTAAGCCCTGTAGTTCTCAGTGTTTTACAGCTCTTTGATGCTGTATTAGTCAGAGTTCTTCAAAGAAACAGAACAGTAGGAGGTGTGTGTGTGTGTGTATCTTCATACACGTATATATCTTACATATATAAAATATATGTTAGATATGTATATAAGACATGCATATGTTATATATGTATCTTAGCTCTATATAAAAAACATATGTATATAAGATATATATATATATATATTTACATTCTGTGTCTCTCTCTCTCTCTCGAGAAATAAAGACACATGAAAAGAAGTTGATTATAGAAATGGACTCGCCCAGTTATGGAAATTAGGAAGTCCCACAATGTGCCACCTTCAACCTAGAAAAGCAGGGGAGCTTACTATGTAATTCCCAGTCTGAGTCTGAAGGCCTGAGGTTAGAAGGGAGAGGAGAGAGCAGGGTGGTGGCCACTGGTGTAGCTCCCAAAGTGAGTCTGAAGACCTGAGAAGCAGGTCTGAGAGCAGGAGAAAATGGATGTTCTAGATCAAGAAGAGAGTGAGTGAGTGAATTGACCTTCCTCTGCCTTTTTGTTCTCTTTGGTCCCCCAACAGATTGGATGACTCCTGCCTACATTGGTGAGGGGGAATCCTTTCTATTCAATCTGCAGATTCATACACTAATCTCGTACAGAAACATTCTCATAAACACACCCAGAAATAATGTTTTGCCCGCTATCTGGGCATCCATTAGCTAAGTCAAGTTGCACATAAAGTTAACCATCACAGGTGTCTTAAAATAGGACTTTTTGGTAGTAAATCAAATATTTCTAGTTATTTGCAATGGAAATTTGGTGTGATACAAATTATTTTATCTGAAGGCAAAAGTCTCTCTGCTTCTCCCTGTCCTCACCCATGGCCAGTTCCATGGGTTAGATACAGTTTTGTTTTTTTTTTTCCAGTCTGTGTGGATCACAGAGGATCATGGCAGCATTCTCTGCTGTTTGATCTGCTGCTCTGATGCTCCGGGGGCCTGGAAATACACATTTTGCTTATGTCCTTACCCATTCCCCATGGCCAGTTTAGCTCACTGGCTAAAGGTTCCTAACTTTTTATCTCTCTTAAGGGACCCGATCTGAATGTTATGATGTAATGTGGTGTTATATAAATTACAGGTCTGTATATGCATTACTTTTCAATAATAAAAGGATATTGCTTTTCACTTATATTCTAATGTATGAACTAACCTGTTACATGGGTACAATACAGCAGTGATTGGTAACTTCATGATTTGGATGCCAGTTGAAGCAAAGCGCCATAGTACAACTTTCTTATTCATTAAGTATGGATATGCTGCAAAACTGTGTTTATGTTAGATAATGGAGTTAATTTTAAAAAAGATTCTAACAAGCTATGGTGATGGACTGAAATTGTAGAATGAAATAGAATACGGATATATATATAAAACCTTATATTTAGAAAAAAACTTGGCTGTGAACAAGATAGAAAAATATAGCTTCAGAGCAGACGTTGAGATTTATTTACCACAAAGCATAAATAACCTCCCAGTATGATGAGGCTGCTAACAACGTCATAACGTTTTAGGCTCTTTTAACACTGGTGTAGTATCAAGGTTAGTTGTACTTTTCTTGGTCATACCACATCTAAATGACTTCAGTTTTGGCTTTATTTTTAAAAAGAACATAGATAAAATAAATAAGAACTCATTAGTACAGTGAAGAACTTTGATGGAAATGTTAGGCTGGAGAAGAAACTTATTGTTGGGTAGTTGCATTTAAATATTGCGTGCATGGCTATGTTGATGACTTCATGCATATCTGGAAGACAAATGACCCAAGTCACACTCCCATATGACTGTGGGCATTTTATTAGAGCTGCTGAATGAGGTGGCTGCTCTGATGAGATAGAGAACTCCCTGTTCTTGGTGTTCAGAGGATGCTTGTCTCCCTCTTAGCAATATAGTAAAAAAATGGAAAGTTGCAGGAGATGATCACCAGCGTTGCATCAGCATTAAGATACTCAGTTTCAGAGTAATTTTTCAGCTTCATAACAATGTTTTGAGAGCCCTAAAATAGGAAGAAAAAGAATAGTAAGATAATTTTCAGCCCTCTGGAACCTGCAATCCATAAGGAGGCTAACTGGATCAAAGGGAGGAGGGAAGACCAATGGTTCTAATTTCTTTCTTTTTAAAAAAGAGTCCCCCTGTTGCCTTTAGAAAATGAAATGGAATGTAGAACTGAACTTGGAAAATGAATGAAGAGCTAATTTTGGTGGACAGGACCAGAGGCAGCTGCTGACCTGGAGGCCCACCTGCTCAGCCTTGCCCTCACCCACACACAGGCCCCTGTGCTTCTGTGGAACCAAGGGTGCCCTGGAGTTGAGCATGAAAACCACTGCTAAGGGCAGGCTTGAGTGAAGTCGCTTCGATTTGTAGGAGGGAAGGGACTGGAAAATTCTGGGAAAACTGTCCAGTTTCTTTGGTGCCGTTAAACACACTATGTCCACATACACAAATCCAGAAACAGCTAAAAAAAAAAAAAAATCCTGAGGAATGTTTCCAGCCCAGTTCTCTTCTATCTAATTTGAAGTGCTGGCAGCATTTCTTAGTTCCCTTAATCTATGTTTCAGGTTGACATCTTTTCACTCTGCTTCTTCAGAATGAGTAACTTTGATGGAGAAGTGAGACAATGGCTGTCAGTGAGCCAGGGAGGAGTGAGGCAGTGATTTATAACAATATCTGTGGCATTCAGCTAATGTGGTACATTGAGGAACATTGAAAGCTTTAAATGTATATCTTGGAAAGGAAGAATAATTGAAAAATGAGTCCACTGTTTCATTCAGAAAGGTTAGAAAACAACTAAAAGTAAACTCCCTGAAGTGGTAGGAGGAGAAATTGATGAAATGTAATCTAAGAAACAACAAAGAAGATCAACAAGAACCAAAGTACGTTCTTAAAGAGAATGACAAAATAGACAGCCTTCTGGAAACGTTGAGAAAAAGAACATAAAATGAAAAAAAAGTGTATAGATACCATGTAGATTAAAAACAAGACTGTCCTTTATGTCAATTTGAAAATATAGACAGCATGTATAATTTTATACTAAAATACAACTTATTAATCTCAACTCTAGGCATAGACAAGCTGTATACCTTAACCTATAACCTTAAAAAAAATTGAATCACTGCTTTACCATCACTCTCAGCAAACTGACACAAGAACAGAAAATCAAATAAGGCATGTTCTCACTCATAGGTGGGTGTTGAACAATAAGAACACATGGACACGGAAGGGACCATCACACACTGGGGAGGAAGGCAGCAAACCACATTGCCATGTATGTACCTATGCAACAATCTTGCATGTTCTTCACATGTACCCCAAAACCTAAAATGCAATAAAATACATACATACATATATATATATATATATATATGACAAAGGCAAAAAAAGATTGGTAGCACTGAAGTGCTGATTATTGTAATCTAGTTTTTTAAAAGTTAATAATCACTTAAGAGTCTAGTCATTCCTAGAATGACCCTGTTTTCTCAGTCCTTTGAGTTTTGTTTCAAGGGACTTGACATCAAGTCCCTTGATGGTTGGGTAATAACCATCATTTGATGATGGTTTCTGTGTTTGCTTTTGTTTTGTCACCTTGATCTCCAGATCACACTAATGAGGAGGATATTGGGATAAAGTCTTCATTCTAAATATTGGAAGAAAATTTTTTGTAAGATAATGTGCTTATGATATTAATTGGAGGGTTAAAACAGTCTTTTTGGTGGGACAATTCGGTAGTACCAATCTAAAATTAAAATGTATATGGTATGGAAGGACTTTTATTTCTGAAACAGCCTTCAGAAATACCTTCATATATACATGAAGCCATAAAAGGAGGTTCACTGTAAAAGACATTAATCGTGATGCCGTAGTGTGAACATCCTTGAACACAGAATTGTATGCTTAAGAATACAGTGGCAGAAACTGGGAACTCTTAGCGACTTGCATTGGGAAGGGAATGTAGAAACACATAATGGCACGTCTGTGCTATGCAATAATATGGCAGTTAAAAGTAAATGAGGCACCTCTTTAGAGAGACAAGTTCAATTTCTAAGATGTATTAAGTGACTTTGAGGAAAAGAAAGTTATAGAAGAATACATATGATATAATCCCATTAAAGTTTTAAAAATTGCAAACTCATGTATGTACTAACATGTAAATTTATATAAAAGGTCACAACCCGAACTGTTCATAGTGGTACTGTTGAGAAGAGGGTTTCAGTTTGCAAAATAATGTTTTCCTTAAAAAACACATATCTGAATTACGAGTTTTTTTCTCTTGTAATTTTAAAAAGACAGTTTAAATACTCACCACTGTAGGTATATTGGATACAAATTCTGTCTTTTACACTCTCTGTTGCCATATTGCCTTAAATTAACGATAAAAAGTAATGCTTGCATTTTTCTATTATATATTTTTTAAATAAAGTAATCCATGCTTATTATGGAAAATATATAAAAATGCAAAAAAGTACAGACAAAAGAATGAAAATCATAATCTCATCATAATGTACTAATGCTTTCCTTTCTTTTACAAATATCATTAAGGTCATATGTACAATTTTTATCCTGATTTCTTTTTACTTCCCACATAAATATTTATATTCTTAGAAGTTCTACAAAATAGAATATTCTGCATCATTTACTTAATAATACTTCTCTGGTCTTAGATTTGGTTAAAATAACAATCATAAAATCCAACTCTCAGAGCACATTTGTATAATTAGAGACCCTTGGGCTATTTGGCCACCATGTGTCTAACATTGGTACAGTGGAAAGAAAGGAGTCTAGAACTTCAAGACTTATTGATGTGAACCAAAGCCCTCATTGGGAAGCAATGGCCAGGAGCTCAGATTAAAACACTTCCTCTTTCCTAGCTTATGTGATGGTGTTGGCAAAAGTTATCCCTGATTGACGTAAATGAAGTCTACTTTTGGAGAAACCTTCATTTCCCACGTACTGGAGAGACCAATGATCTAGCAAAGAGGTCCCATCAGTTAGTTCTATCAGAAAAGCAGAAGAGAGGAATTCCTTTTCTGATGGAACAATCCCTTAGCCCCTAAGATCCACAAGAGGGAGACTCTGATGGAGTTTATTTGCTATTAGAAGAAATGTGGGGAGTCCTAAGGCGTAAGATGAACCCCGAAGGACTACTTGCAGGTGTGAGAAGTGAATACTTTTCCAAGGGTTCATTAAATCAAACCACTTCCCTTGGAGAGGGTCTCCATGGCGAACCTCACTTCCCTTTTTCCAGGCTAATAAGCAGAGGTAGGAGCAACAAAGGCCCTGGCTGAGGCCACCCAGGCTGCAATGGAAGCATGGGCTTTATAGCAAAGGCCCCTGTCCCCTGGGCCCACAGGTTCAGGCACAGGAATTTCTTTCTTGGTTTCAGCTGGCGAGGGTTTGATGTTTCTCTTTTTGTTGGACTCAACAGATATGGAAACAACCAAGGCAGTGGAAGCCAGCAATCCTTTACGAACAGTCTGAGTGGAAACCACAAGGGATGGAAGTCCAAGGGCTTTGGCAAGAATGCTGCTTTGTTTTTCACGTCCTCATATTGAGCTGGCCAATGCCTGAGGCAGAAAACAATAAACAGTGCTGGGTATGGCATGTGCTGTGTGCTGTAAGGAGGTTGGTGGGTTGGATTGGGGCTTCTGTGGAACTGAATCTACCCCATCTGCTGTTCTTGCAGTTATTTTGTGGCTTCATCACACGAGCTAGGGGCTCCCCAGATTCCCTGGCTAGGCCGATTTTATGAAAAAACAACAAAGAGTTCATCTCTTCTCAGTAGCACATGTTTGGGCATTTTCTTTTCTGATCAACTATGTTTGCCAAGCCACATATTCTGTGATAAACAGAGCCTACTGAAGTCTCTGCTGGCTAGGGTTTTCCTGGATCATCCCTCATATATCTGTAACTAAAATGCTGGGGGGAAGCTCATGTGACCACTCACTCATTCCTCTGTTTGTTCATTTTTTCATTCATTCAATGCATATTTATTATCTATTAGTATATTCTTCCTGGGGCAGTGTGCTTAGGGAGATTTCAGAAAATAAAAGCAGGCCTGGCTCTCCTCTAATAGAATTTTTTCAAAAGCTAGGATAATATGAGTCTCTAAGGGAAGCAAGCTGTCACACAAGAACATGTGGCATGATGGCTGGTATCCCAACAGCTCCCTGGCAGATCACAGACACACGGGCATCACGAAGCTTAACTGCAGCTTGACAGGGAAGCCTGGAATCTGAGGTGCTTAGTGGGGACTCATTTCTAGTGGTCCTCAGGGGTGGATGGTGATAGTTTAGCCCAGCTTATAGTCCCAGTTGACTATAAGGTAAGGTATACATATTATATAGATGTCACCTTTAGTTGATGCAGAGGTGGCAACTATCATGAGCATCATGATTTTAAACATTGTTAAATATAAGCTGCTTATCTACGCCAGAAGATGGTGACTCAGACTTTCTTAGTTAAACTAGGTTGTAATAGCTATTGAAAAATCAGGGCTCAAATTTTCTTTGTTAAACTAGGTTGCAATATCTATTGAAAGAACTTACCCTGGGTGTTAAGTGTGCTCTGAATGAAGAGACCACCTAAACAGGCTTTATGTGAGCAACAAGGCTGTGTATTCACTGGGTGCAAGTAGGTTGAGTCTGAAAGGAGAGTCAGCAAGGATGGTGGGATAGGAGCTGGTCTTGTAGGTTTGGGGTAGGCAGTGGAAAGTTACAGTTCAGGGGGATTTTTTTTTGCAAACACAGAGTTCGGTGTTGCAAGGTTGACCTATCAGTTAAGGTAGGAAGACTGGTGGATGCCACAAGATTGGTTAATCAGGACACAGGGTTCAGTATCACAAGGTTGACTTATCAGTTGAGGCAAGATCAATGGTAGAATGTTGCAAAGTTGGTTAACCAGGTGCTGCAGGAGGTAGCTATTCTTCTGCGGTTTTCCTGTTACCTCAGACTTCCTGGCTCCAGGAGGCTATCTGGAGGTATATGAGCAGGTCACAGGGGTAACTATGGCTTGACTATGATGTAGTACATGGGGCAGTCAGTTCAATGGACTTTGCACTGGGGAAACGACAGGATCAGGGATCAAGTTCTGGGCCTTGATATATGTTACAGCTGAGACTTAGACCTACCGGGATGTTGCATATTCATATTATCAATAGTAAGAAGGCTGAGCTTTGCAGCGGCTTTGTAACCCTTGGTGGGATGGAGGGCTAAAGAGGGTCTAGAGCTGACAATAGTGTCTGTCCCTTGGGCACCCTCTTTTCTCAACTTAACCTCACTTTTCCTTCAGCCTAGTAAGTTGTAAGGTCTTATGGTCTCGACCAGAGAAACCCTGGGTCAGAGGATTTGATGGCTAATGCCATGAAAAGCAGGAATTGAGTCTTTACATCTGCACGTCCCTAGCACAGCACAGGACCTGGCAGAGGTGTGAACATACAGTAAGTGTGAAGCAAATGAGGGAGGCGCATGTCTGTGGGTCATGTATGAAGTGAAATGATCTTATTTCAATTTGCCTGTGGGAGGAAGGACTGGAAAACGGGTTTTTCTCCCAGAGCACCTTCTCTTCTGGGTCAGGAGCAGGGTACTAGAGAATCCTAGCCTCTTCATAGTTTCAAATGTCTAAAAGTAGCTTGCAACATGAAGGATCTGACAGAGCCATGTTTCCTACTTGGCATCAAGTTCCCCGGAATCCCATGGAGCCAGGCAGCCTGTGTCTGAGGTGGGTCCAATTTGTTATATTTGTCCTGTGTTGCTTGACATTACAACCCTCAGAGTGAATCTCTGTGACTGATCATCTTGTCCTCTCAAATTCTTCCTGTGAGGATTCCTTGATATTCTCCAGTGTTTGACACAAAACTCCTGAAGGGAGGAATATGCATTAATTCTTTGAATTCTGTTTTCTGATTTTCTCAGTTCAGTTCATAGTACACGGTTGTGTGGCTTTAATAACAAGGAAGCTCTAAACAATGTTTAACTCATGCATTGAGTACAGCCTGCTCTCGCAGGGAAGCCGCTTCCCCATTCCTGACCTAGAAGTCCTCAGGCCTGTGCACACACATTCTTGCTGGGCCCTGAGTGCTGGAAGCTCCTGCCTTCTCCTGGAAGTGAATTCCAAAGGCAGAAAACCTCTGCTTAACCTCCGTGGAAGTACACTGTGCCCTCCTCAGCATAATTGTCTTGGAAAACATGGGTAAAGGGAGGATAACGTGCCAGTAGAAAATTGAGGCAAAATAGTCGACCGGCCAGCAGGTGGTTCTGAGGAAAACCATCCAAGCAGCTTACTTGCTCCATGCAGCTTCACTGGTGTGGTCTGCGGTTGTGGGACCCTAGTATGGTGCCGCATGGGGAAGCTATCTCTGGTTTACAGGGATGAAGGAACACTACTAGATTCTGGCTCTCTGGCTCTGGTGCACCCAGGGTTCAGACTTGAGGTGGGTGCAGAAGAGGATAAACTTGCACATGGCACCAAGGTAAGTATCTGTCTACCAAGGCAGTCCATTCCCAGAGGCCTCAGCTTCTGTAACACAACCCATAGTTGGAAGACCTCGGGCTGAGGATAGGAGGTGACCAGCCGGTACAGTGTGTCAATGAATGACTTCAAACTCAAGTGAAAGCCTGTTTTAGGTACACGGGGATGTACGCATCCTCAAATGCTACTTCCCCAGTCTAATGATTAAGGGGACAGAGGTAGGATATTGAGCCTCACTTCATCCTTAAATCAGGCCAGGTAGGGTTGTTCTAAGCACTAGCAGTCCATGCCATACCATGGTGCGCATTAGGAGGCATCATTATTTAGGATTCAGAACTGTGTTTCATGTGGCCTCTGCTGTGAAATCCAAGCAAGCTAAACTGTCTCATTTTTTGCATTTCCCCATTTATGAAATGGAGAGGAAGGAAAAGTTACCTCTGGCCCCTCCCTCTCTCACAAGGAGGAGTCTAAATGAGAAAATCTTGAACAGGGAGATGCTGTGCCCTTCGCCCCAGCTTTCTTCTACATGTTCATTGCTTTCTGTGACCTGCTGGATTACATGATACTGAATTAACTATGGATATTAGGGTGGGCTGAGTCCAACTGCAATGCTTCTATCTTTTCTTGCTGGTGATGGGTGTGTCGCTAAAAGTTATGCTTACTCTCTTTTTCTTAGAGTGACCAACTTTTTAAATTTGCCAGGACTATGGGGTTTCTGGAAAGCAGGACATTTAGTGGTAAAGCTAGGACAGTCCTGGGTAAACCACAAAGGTTGGTCATCCTACTAGTAGCTCAGAAATGAGGCAGAGAGCAGAATACTGTCACTCCAGATCTCAGCTTACTTGAGGAGCTGTATTTTGGGAGATAAAGGAAGATGGATTTAGAAGCTAGTATTTTGATTCTCCATTTCTCAACTCCAATTTGAATAGAAATTTCCCTGTCCATTAGCTTTCCAGTAAATTAGCACCTTCATGGAGATATGGTTAGAGTTCTTCATAAAAGACCTTTGTCACTCACTGGGACTTGCATGCCCTGAATAGAATTAAACACCCTTTATTTTTAAATTTATATATTTGTGTTTTTGAGACTAAGTCTGGCTCTGTCACCCAGGCTGGAGTGCAGTGGCACGATCTTGGCTCACTGCAACCTCCACCTCCTGGGTTCAAGCAGTTCTCCTGCCTCAGCCTCTCCAGTACCTAGGATTACAGGTGCACGCCACCATGCTGGGATAATTTTTGTATTTTTAGTGGAGATGGGTTTTCACCATGTTGGCCAGGCTGGTCTCGAACTTCTGACCTCAGGTGATCCGCCCACCTCTGCCTCCTAAAGTGCTGGGATTACAGGTATGAGCCACTGTGCCTGGCTGGCAACCTTTATTTCTATGATTCCCATAATAATGATTTGTTCCCCCTTCTAGTGTCTTGCTCTCTTACTACATGATTATTTACATTATCATTTTAATGGCCTGAGGGCTCAGCATGTCCATGAGCTCATTCAGTGTTCCATATACTCTGGCCACCAAACATAAAGATGTGAAAGAAGCAAGAGTGACATCAGCCCTAGCAGTATAGCCAAAATTGGTGAAAGCTACAGCTTCCATCAATTGTTACCAAACATAGGAATAAGAAGAGGCTTAGACTTGACAAAAATGGATATCCTCTAGCTCTTGGTAATTGACAGACTTTTAAAAAGCATTAAGAGGTGCCAAGATCATGGAGAAGCAGAAATGAAGGAATGAGTTTGGAAGCGCTTAAGTTTGCCTAGTGGTAAGTATTCAGTAATGCATTCTTTCATAAAATACTGCCCTGTCCTTTTTTTGGTGCAACTCCTTCATAGGAGACTGGGTGAGGCACAAAAATAAGATAGTGAACATGACTTTATCCCTGCTGTCATGGTCGTAAAGTTTAGAGACTCCAAATTAGTAATTGGTATATATGAACTTTACACATTCAGCATTAAGCAAAAATAGATAGAAATCTAGACACTTTAAAATAAAACCTGCCCTTATACCTTGGCTAATCTTTTGAGTCTGCATATCCAATAATTGAAAGCTATGATATTTATGTATTTCCAGACGAGATAGTTGATAGCCTTCAACTACCAGTGATGACAGACATTCCACTGGGAACTTGATAACAGATACCATGTTGATGGTGTTTTTTCTTTCATAGTTGCTCTTGTATGGAGTAGATGTCTCCCTTTTTCATATCTCATGAGTGGAAACTCAACCCATCTTCTTCCAGCTGAGAAGAAAATGAGCAACAGCCACTGGAAACAACATGAGCTTCCTGAACACAGGAATATAAACTATGAGAGGATAACTTAGAAAAGTATTTCCTGAAATAAAAGGATAAAACCACAGAGTAGTTTTGCAGTCACCAGAACCCACAGACTTAACACAACCCACATAAGAACTTAATTAGGACACATGCTGTGTATTTACAGAAAAAAGAAAGTATGACAGCAAAACAGAGTTTTGCTAAAATCATTAATGCATTTAGAAATTACTTCAAAGGGGAGCTAGAAAGCATACTTGTTGCCTTCAAAGATTTCTTGGTATAGTTAAAAAAAAATCTTGAAATTCCACAGATAATAATGTACAGATCAACTGGAGTCAAGTGGGGGCTGGGCTGGAGGAATGACTGATGGAAATTGGTAGCTAATTTATGTCACATGCCACCTATAACACTGGCAAATGGGTTAGTGTGAGGATTTGAGACCTTACTATGGCTTTCAGCCAGGTCAAATGACCCACACTTTGCTCTACACTACCTCCTCATCCACTTAGTTTTTCATAGTGCTGGAAGAGTTAATGGTAACAATTCCTCTGCTAAAGTGAGGACCTGGGGGGTGGGGGGGAGGGTGGAGGTGTGGTGGGGGGTGTGGGGGTTGACCAAGTGGCTAGAATGTCACTCAGAGTCACTGGGAGACTCCAGAAGTCAGGGACTAGATCTACCTGTTCGTTTTACAGGTAGATCCCCTAATCCATACTTTGTACTGACTTTGCCTTGAGCATGTAGGTGTCACAGGAACACATCTACAGTAGGCAGTCATCAGAAAAACTCTTCTCTTTGCAGTGACCTTCCCATTGTGAAATCGCTCCCCAGTAGTTAGCTCAAGGGTTTGGAGAAATAAATCTAGTCTGAGTCAATCTCTTTCTCCTCTGGAAGCCAGGAAACAGGGTTCTGGTTTCCATCCTGATTACATCTAGCTGTGTGACTTTCTGGATTTCAGTTTTCTTTCTGCAGTGTGTGGAATTGAATCATATTCATAACCTGTAAGATTCCTACCAGACCTAACATTTTACGAGCTTAGAGTATTTACAGTCCTATCTGGAAATATCTGTCTGGAAATACAGAAACCTCCCTTTGAGTCTATTACTGAACAATGGCAAAGAAAAAGGATGGAGCCCTGGTTCAACATCCCCAAGCAGAATTTTTTCTGAGGTTGTTTCTTTCACTTTTGCATGAGGTGTCCAGTTGTCTTTCCCAGGGAGCCGGTCAAACGCCAGCTGGAAGCAGTTTTGGGAAAAGAGATGTTATAGATTTTAACAATGCCATTAAAGCCGTCATGTTTTGACAGCCCTATTCTAGGGGCACGAACAAGGAAGGATGGGAGATAAGTGTCTGAGCTGACGTTGATCCTCATGACAGAAAGGTCTCATTTTGTTTCTCTCCTAAAAATCAAACTGGAAGATTTAGTCACTAGTGCTCTCCATTTGGAGGTAGGCTTTGAGTTGCTATGAACCTTTTGCCCTCTTCTACACTCTTAGATAGTTTACTCACATGTTAGAAGAAAATGTTTGCTTATTATCAGTGCTATTCGGCATCACATGGCCACTGGTAACACATTTCAATACTAGACTTGACCTTGGCTATATATTAAATTATTCGATATGGCTTCCTTTTTTTCTTTCCAAAATGAAGGTGAGACCTGGCCCTCCACTTTTGCCTTTATTTCCCTAGTGAAAAGTTTCCTGACCAGTGTGGGCTCCTTGAAAAATTGTGATGCACACACACACACAAAACTTGACTGACTTTCCCCTGCAGTCGCTCAGCTGTCCTGATAGGATTACATTCCTGTGATGCCCTTTTTCAAAACTAAGCTTTTAATTTTATAATAGGTTAGATTTACAGAAAAGTTGTAAAGATAGTACAACAAAAAAGTTGTAAAGATAGTACTTCCATCTACCTCATATCCAGCCTCTCTCCCCTACTGTTAGGGTCCTTCATTAGTATGGCATATATTTGTCACAGTTTTAACGAGCAGATATTGACAGGTCATTAACTGAAGCCCATACTCCATTCAGATATTCTCAGCTTTTAGCTAATGCCCTTTGTCTGTTCCAGGTCCCATCCAGGAAACATCTAGTTGTCCTGTGTGTCCTCAGCCTCCCCTTGCTGTGATGGTTTTTCAGACGTTTCTTTTTTTTTTTGATGACTTTGACAATTTTGAGGAGTGCCGGTCAGGTACATTGAAGTGTACTTTTTAAATTGGATTTGTCTGATGATTTCCTCATGATTAGATGGGAATTATGAGTTTTTGGAGAAAGACTACAGAGGTGAAGTTCCATTTTCCTCACATCATATCAAGGGTATATGCTGTCAATATGACTTATCTTTGTTGATAAGTCCATTAACCTTGGTCACCTGGTAGAGGTAGTGTTTGAGTTTTTGTTTTGCAATGTAAAGTTACTCTTTTCACCCCTCTTTTATACTGTACTATTCGGAAGGAAGCCAGCTAAGCACAGCTAGACTTAAGGAGTGGGGATCTATGCTTCCACAGGGCAAAGTAATAAGTCATTTTGCATTGGAGGTTTGCCTGATGCCACTTGACAGCTTAAATTTGCTTTCTATCCTAAACAGAAACCCTTTTTCAATGGCTCTTCTCACATGAAAACTGCGTATCTGTTGTTCCACTCTGTACTTGATTTGATAACTTCTAGTTATTCTGATGAACTCACCCAAGCTTGCATGTACACAGCGATCAATGTGTCATCCTTCCCAGATTGCAGAGGGATGCTAATGGAAATTCCCTTTGCAGAAAATGTTTAAGCCAAGGAGTTATGTATAGAAAGAACTTTGTTAAACATAAGCAATTTTAACAGTAAAGTGTGTGTTTAACAAGCTACTTTAGCTCCATCTCCCTTGGCTTAGGTCTCTGTTCTGCCTTCGGTTCTTCCTTCTAACTCCCAGGCTGTTCCTCAAGTGCCCTTGTTCTTCTTTCTTCATCTGTTGGTTGTTTCCTTTCAAGGCATAGGCTTTGACCTTTCTAGGCAGTGTCCATCTTGAGTACCACATGTGGTGGTATCAGATAAACACCACTACCTCCGGAATCTGTATTTCCAGCCTGGCTTTCTCCCCTAATTTTCTGATCCACATGTTACAGTATTTACTAAACGTTTCCATGCAAATGTTACACAGACACCTCAAACTCAATATCCAGAAAATAGTTTTGTGATTGTGCTTCTCCCGCCTGCCTCTCTTCTTACATTTTCAGTTCTTTTTAGATGACCCCATTACCTATAAATTACTTAAAGAGAGGACCTTGTTATTATATATGAGCTCTTCTCCCAAACCACCCACACCTATGGTTCACTAACATCTGATAGTTAGGAATCTTTCGAATTTGTCTCCTACAATTGTACCTTGGGTGGGGGGTCCCTGTCATATCTCTTACAGATTCCATCTCAGGATCTCTCCTTACCCAGTCCTCCTTCCTTCAAATCTCTATCCGCACTGCAGGATATCTTTCTAAACTGGCAACTGTGTTCATTTCATCAAGAGCTTCATTCTAAGGATCAAGCCTGGCACACTGGCCATGGTTGTAAGTCAGTTGAACAGGTAAGGGCCTGTTCTATGGCAGTGCTAGACATGGTGCTGTGAGGCATGGTGAGAAGTTAGGCTTGCCCATGGAGAAATGGAGTAGGGAATACTTGAGCTGGGCATGCTTAATTGAGAGGAGAGTTGAACAATGTTGAAATTTCACCTGGTGAAATTGAAGACCATAACAAATGTCTGAAAAATTGAGTACCCCAAGTCACTTTTAAAGATAGTAGCAAAGTGGACAATAAGCTGCTGATTTATCCAAATAATTTATTCTGTTCATGAATACCTGATTTTCCTACTGGCTGAACTGTAAGAATTCTGCAACTCTAATTCACTTTGTTCTCCAAAGCATTTTTTTCACTCTACTCTGAAAGGACTGTATAACATATGTATATTTTAGGTTGTTTGTTCCAATTAAGTAGTATACCTTGCTTGGTACAAAGCCCACCATTATACCATGAATATATATCCAGTAATAGAATAGCTGCTCAGCCAGGCGAGGTGACCCATGCCTGTAATCCCAGCACTTTGGGCTGCAGAGGTGGGCAGATCACCCAAGGTCAGGAGTTCGAGACCAGCCTGGCCAATGCAGTGAAACCCCGTGTCTACTAAGAATACAAAAATTAGCTGTGTGTCATGGTGCACTCTTGTAATCCCAGCTAGTCAGGAGGCTGAGGCAGGAGAATAGCTTGAACCTGGGAAGCAGAGATTGTGGTGAGCTGGGATTTTGCTACTGCACTCCAGCCTGGACAAGAGAGAAACTCTGTCTCTAAACAAACAAGCAAACAAAAAGAATAGCTTCTCCAAGAATGTCTGAGAAATTATTCAATTGGATAGAGTGATTTTAAACCTTTTATATAAAGTCTTACAAAAGGCCAAGTGGTGGTAATCTTTATATTTTGCATTGCCTCTGAGCTGATGAGGCTGGCAAACATGGATTACTATTAACACCAATAAAACTTTTGCAGTCTTGTGCTGATAAACGTGCAAAGCCCTTCACATATATTGACTTACTAGATTATCACACATACATGAGGTTGATCCTGTTGTCCCCTTCTTAGAGCTTAGAAACTGAAGCGTAGAGTTTAAGCAGTTTTTCTGAGGTACATAGTGAGGTTACATAGTGAGTCGGTTGCAGAGTAGGGAAACTAGCCCAGGCAGGTGGATTGCAGAGGCCACGCTCTTAGTTACTATGCTGGGTAATACAAACAATGATTTAAAAATCCCTTTATTTTACGCTTCTTTACAGAGCACTTTCATATGTATCATAATCACATCCTAAGGACCTTGGTGATCAGGGTGATGGTGGCAAGTACTCTAATTCCTGGAGGCCCAACACCTTGTGCCCTGCTGCTCACTCATAGTCATGCCAGAGTTACCATTACTTATGTGGGTATCTGCTCTAACTGTTGGCTTTTCATACTCTGGAATGTCTTATTTATTGTGTAAATAATAAACATTTCTTACATATCATCCCATATGTCTACAATACTAGACTTGACCTTGGCTGTATATTAAATTATTCAGTGTGGCTTTTTTCTTCTTCCTAAAATGAAGGTCAGATCTGGCCCTCCAATTTTGTCTTTCTTTCTCTCTTGCATGATGATTTCTTAATAAATACTTAATGAATTGGATTGCTGTTTTATAGATGATGATACTGAATACTAGAGAGTTAATGAGAGCCAGCAATATTAATTTTCCATACAAATTATGGGGCTTTATTTTTTTTAATCCCTTCCTCTATAGGGGTTGACCTTACCATCTTTCTGTGTACTTATCAGAGGCCTCCAAACTGAGCTGATGAGAGAAGCAAGATCAGGGATTGATAAAATTCAGATAACTTTAAAACGAAATTTTTTAAATAGATACAATTTCCTTCCAGATGATAGTAGTGGTGTGATCTTTATTGTCATTCCTTACTGGGCAAGTCCTATCAGACATTGTTATAGACATACGGCATTTCAATTTTTCTCTCTGGCCTTAAGTTACATGTTACTGGAAGAGATGCTAACATAAGTAGGAAAATAGTTAAAAGTGAAGAGAAGTAGAGATAAGGAGCAGAACAAGTTGGTGAATGGAAAACCTGCAACATCTGCATCCACTCTCCTCCAGTAATAAAGAGGCTTACGGTGTACTTCTTCATCCATAGACAGGTATATGTAGCACTCTGGATGAGTGCCCAGAACCAGTAGCCCTTTAAGAGACTGGCCGTCGTCTTGCAAAGTAGGTTGGGCAAATCCTCATGATGTCAGGAGTGGTGGCCATTGTTACTCTTTCCCATGGGATATAACAATGAGAGGCTCAATAAACAGAGCATGAATTGAACTCGCTTGGCGGAGAAATATGATACCTGTGTTCAACTGCAGGCAGTGCAGCTTGCTGTGTGAATTTGACAGTGCACCTTATTGTGCGAATTATGCAACTTCTCAAATGTCAATCTCCTCATCTTTAAAATGTGCCTAAAATAAACATGATCCAGAGCTGTTGTGAGGACTGGAAATAACGTCTACAAAGGTCAGGGATGGCAAATGGCTTACGTTCAATATATGTAGCTATGTTTTCTGTATGTTTTCTAGTTTAAGAACCAGTACTGATAACAACTTAAGTCAATTCTAACCACTGACTCCATATTCATCTCTCACTTTCTCTTCCCCAAATAAAAGTTGAAGTTGTTAAATGATCATTCTCCCAAGACTTGGGAAAGCTGGCTTCTCGATTTAGTTCAATCCAAAGAGCACATCAGTTTCAAACGTGGTTCCCAGGGAGTGTGACTCTGTCTACTCCAAGAATCTCCCAGGCCAGAGCACATCAGGGCAAACTCGGGAGCATGGAATCTGCCAAACCTTCTCTGTCCCCTAATCGCAGTCTATGATTCTTGCACCACCCTGCCCCCTGGGCTAGTCTGACCTCTGTTTTTCACTCCACATTATATTTGGCATTTTTATCACCCGGGCTTGAGCAATTGGGCAAAACCTTTTGGCTACACTGGGTATTATTTCTGAGGAATTTTCCTCAGTGAACTGCTTGACACCTTGCTGGGTACGAGTGGGTGGTTTTGACAGCTGCAGGGAGAGGTGCCGTGTCCTGGGGTGGGATGGGTGATGAATACACCATAAATCTCCAGTCTGTCTAGAGCATAAATCTGAGGGCTACACAAGTTCCGAGGCAAGGAAATTGGAAATACGGCTCCAGGTAAACAGACCAGAGTCAACAGGAGCAAAGAAGCAAGTCTGTGGCCCTGCCGTCTACAGCCTGGGGTTGGATGTTTAGAGAGTTGGAGGGCAGGCTGCTTAAGAGTCATCTTTGGTTTTTATGGTTTTGTGAGGTTAGGGAAAGAAAATAAATGCAAGGCAAGGGTGGGACTCCTCCTTGCAGTGGCTGGGGAAAACACTCACATCTCCACGGCACCCGGCAAAGTTTCCAGGATGGCTCAACGCTGTTGGCTCCTCCTTCCTCCGGAGAAGGGATGAAAGGGCCGCTCAGCTGCCTCACAGGTTACTGGTGGGCAGGTACCTGGTGAAAATGCGGGCTGCAAGTCAGAATGCCTTGGTTCCAGGCCCTGTGTTGCCACTAATCAGTGACAACTGATTTTAGGCCTCCTGACTTCTCTGAGTTCCAGTTTCCTCATTTACAAAATGAACAAATAGCCATAGCATACCTACCTCACAAGCTCAAATGAGATTTTAGATGTCAGATAATTTTGTAAATGCCTTGTTGTGTGAAATTGTATGACTTTGTATGAACATTTATTAATAATAAAGCAATATCAATTGCTGAGTACTTTTTTTTTTTGAGACGGAATTTCACTTTTATTACCCAGGCCGGAGTGAAATGTCGCGATCTCAGCTCACTGCAACCTCCGCCTCCCGGGTTCAAGCAATTCTCCTACCTCAGCCTCCTGAGTAGCTGGGACTACAGGCTGCGCCACCAAGCCCAGCTAATTTTTCTATTTTTAATAGAGATGGGGTTTCACCATGTTGGCCAGGATGGTCTCGATCTCTTGACCTCGTGATCTACCCACCTCGGTCTCCCTAAGTGCTGGGATTATAGGTATAAGCCACTGCGTCCGGCCTGCTGAGCACGTTTTAGGTGCTTGACATGATGCTAGGTGACATACAGGATTGACCAATTTGCAGGATTCGGTGCAAAATAAAAATGCGAAGTCCCTCTTTCAAAAGGAAGGAAAACAGTGTAGTTAAAGGTACTAAAATGGCTTTTCCTTTCCTCCTTGATCTCTTTGTACCTGTCATGGTGGTTTCTGTTTGCTATTTGATGTGGCGTGCTCTTGCGTATGCAGATACCTGTGGATGAGGACAGACCCTCACCAGCTCCTTTGATGATGTGGTCCATTGGCTGCTGGACTAACGTGCCATGTCCCATCTGTGGTGTGGAGGTCGAAACAGGCATCTCCCCTTCTTCCACCCATGGTGGACTGATCTGGTTATTTGTCCCCTCCAAATCTCATGTTGAAATGTGATTCCCAGTGTTGGAGGTGGGGTCTGGTGGGGGGCCTTTGGGTGATGGGGGCAGATCTCTCAAGAATGGCTTGGGTGTTCTTCCTGTGGTAATGAGTTCACATGAGATCTGGTTGTTTAAAGAGAGTTTAGGCCCTGCCCATTCTTGCTCCCTTCCTCTGGTTCCCTCTCTCTCCCTTCACCTTCTGCCATGATTGCAAGCTTCCAAAGGCCTTCAGCAGGAGCAGATGCTGGCACCATTCTTTGTGTACAGCTTGCAGAATCGTGAGGTCAGTAAACCTTTTTCTTTTTTTAAAACATATTATCCAGTCTCAAGTATTCCTTTATAAAAATGTACACAGACTAATACAACTGGTGACCCATGGGCTGGGATCCTCTATGTATCTGGATGGGGTGGGTGACAGGCTTGCCCCTGCTGAGTTGCCCAGTAAACACACTCTGGTTCAGTTAGCCCTGGGAAGGTGTCAGTATTACCTGCTCTGGCAGGCATAGGCCTATCCTGATCCTCTCCATACCAGAGCGTGGGGCCCGATTAGTCAGGGGGTGGGTGGTAATGAGATGGAAACCAGGGCCCCAGATAGTGGGTAAGTGAGTGGCCAAGAACTTGCCCTGGGAGGTGGCAGGAAGCAGAACCGTGGCTAACCCAGGCTTTAAAGCTCCTGGGGCATGCTCCATTATTTTGTTGGACTTCACTCACAAAACGGCTATTCAAAGATCTAAACAATTTCAGGACTGCAACTGCAGAGCATCGAACCTCCTGTGTGGGGTCCCCTCTTGAGCAGCGTTATTGTGAGACTATATAGGGGGCGTGTCTTGAAGCTAGCCCAGGTGATTATTTCTCCAAGCTAAGGGCAATACTGTAAGGGAGCTCTCTTAACTCCTATTCATTAGAGAAAGAGAATTAGACTTTAAGTAGCTTGCATCAATAATGTGGAACCAGAGATAACATTTGAGCCCAGGTATAATTTACATGAATCCAATAGGATCTCTCTGGTATCAATAAATATGTAAGTTGGGCTGTTGAACTATACTCTCCTCAGGGTTACATTCGTAAACCAATAATTGGGTATCATAAACCCCTCAACGAGAAGAGTCACGCTGCATCCACTGTACAACAAACGACAATTTTCCAGTAACACTCTGAAGAGTCTGCACTGTTTGATGAGGAATCTAACACCCAAGGTGGTTCCTGACATTTTTCTCATTACTAATTATATTTGCTCATTCAACCATTCAGAAAACAATTACTGAGTTCCTGTCAAAGGCAAGAATTTTGCTTGGCATTTTTGGGGAATATACAAGTGATTAAGGTCTCCTCTCAAGGAGTTGAATTCTGCTGGGAAACTTGCAAGCTCTTTTCTTAATGTAAGTAAGGAAAAGTGTTCTAAGGGAGGAAACAACTACTGCAGTGGGATGAGGGATTCAAAGAACAGACGCCCCTTGGAGGTGATGGAATAAGCTTCCTGGCTGGTGCTATTTAAGATGGTCTTGTGTGAGGGTTACGAGGAGAGATCATGAGGCGGGTATGAAGGAGGGAACCGCAAAGGCAAATCCATAGAGGTTGGAAAAGCAACAGCCTGTTCTGGGAACTGTCTGTCCTCCAATTCCAAGCATGTGTTTCCATGTCCTTACCTGACCCTGTTCCTTCGCCACGTCTGGTTGGTCTAGAGGTATGCTTCTCTGCGACTCTTGGTTCCAAACAGATTCTGAGAATGAGGGTGCTGAGACAGAGCAGGAACCCCCTTTTAGGGCCCTGTAGTCCGCCAAGCATAGAAACCGAGGAAAATCCTGAGTTCTTTCAAGGGAAATCCCAGGCACCTAGCTAGCCCTGGGAAGTAAATATAAACTTGATAAAGAAGAAGGTAATAGTAACCTAAGACAATAGCAGGGAAGTGAGAGTCAGGGGGCGCTTGGTTCCACTTTAGAAACTAAAGATAACGTTACCAAACACCGGTCAGTCACATGCTGTTTGTAGACTCCATTTAACACGAGTGAGGTCTGGTGTAAAGAAAATGACTGGATGGCCGCATAGGAGCAGCTCAGGATTGCAGCTCCCAGTGAAAGTGCAGAGGGTGAGTGGACGCCGCATTTCCAGATGGATTTTTGTTGCCCCCAGACCAGGAGATCCCCAGGCGGAGCAGCCCCACGGGTCGCCAGTGTGGCTGTTTGGGCCGGCGCGGCTGCTTTGCCGGCGCCCCGGCGCGG
>PVKP010000170.1:0-252384 GCA_004027715.1 Plecturocebus donacophilus
TTTCTTAAAGAAAACTATTTTAAATTAAAAGAGGCTGAATTATCTTTAATTGACAAGTGTCCTCCCCTCTCACCATTATCAGTGAAAATAGAGACTCCAGAGGTAGGCAGTATAAAATAAAACAGTATTTTGCGGACACCTAAGTCATTGGGTACATTCAGTTTTAATCTTACTTGAAGTACTATAGGAGTAAATTCAGGGTGGTTTCGTGGCACATTAGGAAACTAGCCCCAATCCAGACTTGGGGATTGGATAGGGAAGTAGTCGCAGAAGGCTCCTTGATCCGTAAGAGACAAGGAGGAATTAGTGTGGGGAGTTTCTCAAACAGAAGAAAGAGCACATGTAAGGATTATTCTCTCCTTGCCTTCCACTGACTCTCTCTCTCTCTCTCTCTCTCACTATATATATATATATACGTGTATATATGCATATATATGCGTAAATATATGTATATACGTATATATACGCATATATACACGTATATACGCATATATATATACACACACACATATATATACACACATACATACATGTGCCTATATATGCCCTATTTTTCTATGAGATAGAGTAGCAACCCTTTACTAAAGACACATTCTGAATCAGGAGAGATCTAGGCACCTATTCTCTAGGTTCACAGAGTCCTTGGAACTTTCCATCCTTGTAGTTCTTATCACTATCAAGAGTTCAAGACCATCCTGACCAACATGGTGAAGCCCCATCTCTACTAAAAAATACAAAAATTAGCTGGGCGTGCTGGTGCATGCCTGTAGTCCCAGCTACTCAGGAGGCTGAGGCAGGAGAATTGCTTGAATCCAGGAGGCGGAGGTTGCAGTGAACCATGATCACGCCACTGCACCCTGGTGCCTGGCAACAGAGCAAGACTGTCTCAAAAACAAAAACAAAATTATTACTTGTCTTTCCTTCTAAAGAATTTCTATATTTGAGAATTTCTATCACTTTCCCAAGCATAGAGGTTGGCACAAATATTCAACGCACATTTAATAAATGTTGGAAGAATAAAAATCTGATTAGAATAAGTGATCAAAGGGAAAAGGTACATTGTGAGCTGAAAAAATCCAAAAGAAAAGAAATCTAAGAATGTGCAAGAAACTGGTTCAGAAGCAACCTGAAGAGAAGATATATTTTAATTTCAATGAAGTCAATTTAGTCTCCACTGACCTCTTGCTGTTTAATCCTTCAAAAAGTGGTGCTATCCTTTAGTAAATTGATTCAGTATGTTATTGGCTTATTGGTTCTGGGAATCAAGACAGGCTTATCCAAAACATAATCAATATTAGATTGAGGTCTGATGATAAGATCTGATTCTGCAAAGGTGATCCAAAAAATGATGAATTTTCTATATAGCATATCATATTTATTGTACTGCTAAATGAATGATTGCTGTAACTGAATTAAAGTCATTACTAGGACATTAAGCAGAGCCTATTGTTTCTTCCAGGTGGCAAAAACCTGGCAAATTAAAAAGCCAAACAGAATAAAATCTTACATTGCACTCCAGGTTTGCAAAGAGTGATACAATATAACTCCAGGGGTTTGGGGCAAGTACTATAATGAGAGCTTATTATTGGACTCTAGCTTTGAATGAACCTTGGGTTTTCCTTTTAAGTAGACGGCTGTATTATAGGACAAAGAGCTTTATCTCTTGTGACGGGAAACCTAAGAATAACTGTTCTTTATGAGTCATGCAAACACATCCCAAAAAGGGCTTTCTTCTATTAAACATCTGTAACAACTCTTCCTGTCGTTCCCCACCACCTCAGCCCAGGTAGAGCTGGCAGGCAAGGGATAATGAGCAGCGATATTTTTACTCTATTGAATTTCAATAAAGGAACAAAAAATAATTCACAAGAACAAATAATATTTCAATTCTCTGTCTTCAGAGACAAAATGTGGCCAAGAGTGACCTTTGGAGACAGGAACTATAGAATAATTCTTTTTTTCAGTTTGTAGCTGCTGCCAATTTCTCACCAATGGAGAGAATTCCAGCTCCCTGGTTGAGTCCTCATTTCAGCATCTTTTGTAGGATGAACATTTGAAGTCAAGAGAAAATGTTTTGCTCTGTGTGGTGTTCAGCCTTACCTGGGCTGCCCCGATATCATTTTTTTCTTCACAAATGAATCTGATTTCTTTTATTTATAGAAAGATAGCACTTAGGGCTCAAGATACAATATGAAGATGTTGTTTTCACCTATTTAAAAATCAGGAAGAGAATGTATACCTTTTAAGCAAAGCCTTAGATTTCTCTATTAAAAGTCGACCAGATAGACTGCATTCTTCAAATTTTTCATCACTTGGAGAGACTGGGTGAAGAAGAAGGGTAATCATTTTTTATGGAGTTTTTGGTCAAATAATTCTTCTGTCCATCAATAGGAGGAAGGGAGAAGGTCGGCTATGATGAGATTGTGGGTACTCATCTCAAACTCTGCAGTAGTAGTGGGGGGACGTTGTCCAATTTCACACTTCTCAGAAGTTATCCTCTGTGGTCATGTTTGACTTTCTGCCCAGCATGCAGAGTAGAGATAATACTGTCTGGCTATGCAGTTTGGAAGAATGATTTGCTTCTCTTCTTTTCTTATTAAAATCTGGGAAATAATAAGTAAAGAGAGGAAATGTATGTATGCGATTATAAATAAAAAACAACATTTTAAAAGGGGCCAATTTCTCACCTTTTTCACTTCAAGAGAAAAAAGTTTCTCATGGCAAAGTTTACTCCATGAAATGGCAACTGTACAGTATTATAAGAGCTCTTTTAAAGAGTAGAAGCTCCATAATCTTTGAGTGAATGAACGCTCTTCTAAGGAGAGAGAAAAATATTGGTGTATTCTTTAGCTGGATGTCTCTGTTTTCTAGTAGCCTGACCTCAGACTGAAACAAACAAAAACCAGGCTGGCTAGAATATTGTAGTTTCTTGTACTAATTCAGCAAACCAGCAAATTTCAGGCAGCTACTGCATCAACGAAGTAACAACAGCTGCTTAATGAATCCTCAAATTAGAGGGCTTTTTACTCCCCTTTATATCCCAGAATGGTAGAGCTAATGGAGGGCAAAATTTACAAAATAATTAAAATAGTGCCAACCTTTTACAAGAAAGAAGAGGGGCCCTGACTAGCACAGACTCTAAGGACCAGCAGCTGCAGATGCCAATTTGAAGAGTCAACAACCTTTCTCACTCTTAAGGAGCAGGCTCATTGTTCAGCAACAGCCCTTTCACTGATGAAAACCCTCTTAGACCTGGAAAATGTGCCAATGTGGGAAGGGCCTTTTCATGGCAGTTACACTGGTTGCCATGATTTTCTAACTGGCTCCAGTGCGTCTTTGTTGTGTTCCTGTGCTGCAAAGCAACAGAAGGAATAGGAACATGCCTGCAGGGCTTTTGATGGAGTGCACAGTTTTCTCTCAGAACTTATTTCTGTTGCCATCTGCATCAAAATAACATTTTTTTAAACATTCAGTTTGAATGCCTTCAATTCACATATGCAATTCACATACATTGCTTAACGTCTCTCATTTCTCAGCTCCCTGGGCCGCCCCCAAGATTTCCAGCTAAATACATGTTTTCCTTGAATCCTTTGTTCTTTTCACTCATCCACGCCCTGCCTCTCTCCTGCTTCATCCTTATGTCCAGCAGAGGAAACAGAAATACATTTTTCCCCAAATTATAAGATTGTTAAATTATTTATAGGCAGTTTACCTGGACTGGACCATCTTACAGCTGTCTCTCAATTTCCCCAAAAACCTATGACATTTGAAAAGTTTGTTAAAAGTGAATTTTTTTCATTGTTTTTTTCATTGTTCTTTTCATGTCTTTTCATGCCACTGGTTTTTATTTAAACTTGGGAAATTGTTGCTTCTGGAGAAAATAATAAGTCCTAATAGATAATGTCACAAAGGAAGTAATTTTAACATCAGAAGCATGCAATTCGCCATTGTCAGGGGAGGAATTATCTTGTTTGAAAATGCTTATTGACATAGTGATCTAGTCCGCTCAGTTAAGTACTTTGTTAAATAAACTATTGGTTTTCTTTTATAACAGCTGGAAGAGACGACATTTCAAATGCGGTTTTCTTGGTCCCAGGGAAGGTACGAACTTGCTTGTGAAGGAGCATTTTTTTTTTCTGCAGCTTTTTGTGGCCATGATTTCAGATCAGCCTTTGGAATCAGTGAGCAAGATAACGAGGCATGGGTGTAGAACACACTCCGCCTCACCATAAACAGTATTTTCTCTTCTGTACAACACCTATTTTTTTGAGCATCCACTGAACTCTGCTAGAGCCCCAGAATAAGATCTGTAAAGTGGGTCCTTACCTTCGAACAGTAACTATGCTAAACCGTGATAAGCATTTATGCCAGTTTCAGTTGTGAGAAAAAATGCAAACTAGCTTAATCCAGAAATTCATTTACTGACAAATGAATGAGAAGTACAGGGCAAGGCAGGCCTCAGTTATGGCTGGATTTAGGGCCTCAAGCAATGTCGGATCTATTGGATTAGCTCTGCCCCTCTCTGTGGGTGGACTTCTCCAGATTGACATGATGGCAAGATGGCTCCAGAAGCTTCCCATATTACGCCCATTTAGATAGGAAGGAGACAATATATCTTACTGATAATTCTTACAAAAATTCTGGAATTCCTTCTGATGAAAACACAGGAAAGTCTCCCTTGGGAACTAACAAGGAGACCAAAACGGTGGAATTCTGCTGATTGGTGAAGCTAGGTCACATGGGCTCAGAAGGCGCTTCAGTGCTCTTACTGGTCAGCCCAGGTCACATGCCCAGAAGAATGATTCAGTGATCTGATTGGCCATGTCTGAGTCACATACCTAGAAAGGGGATTCAGTGCTTTGCCTGGCCAGACTTGAGTCACATGCTTCAACTCTGAAGTCAGGGATAGGGCCCAACCTCCTGGAATGAGCAGTGGGGAAAGTCATTTCCCAAAGAAAAGTTACTATACTTATAAAAGGGAGAGAAATAAATAAAAATTGTGCACCTGCAGAGTTATATTCCATATTTTAAAAGCATATTTGAGTACTTACCATGTTGTGGACACAGTAGTAGTGAGCACTTATATGTGTCACCCCTTTCGATTTATTTCTCTCATCAACTTTATGAGGAGTTGAAGTTTATAGTTAAGAATTCAAAGTTTCAGAAATTACGTAGACTGCCTAATGTCTCCCAGTTAGAAGGAGGTGGAGCCAGGATTTGGGCAATAGTGTCTGATTTTGGAAGCTGCACTCTGAAATACTGTATAATTTCCTACCACTCAAAACGACAGTGACAACCTCCACAACAGCTAACACTGGTTGAGTACTTACTGTGCAAAGGGTTTATGTGGATTATGAATAAAGTGCTAAGTCCAGGCAGAGTATAGCAGTTTCTCTTTCAAAAAAAGTGTGTGTGTGTTTTTTTTTTATGGATAAAGAAGTGGATACAAGACTTGAGCCTCCCCTCGGCACAAGGAAAGCAGCAGGGATAGTGCAGGGCAGTAGTTTGCAGCGGTGCTGGTGGTGGCAGTGATGGGCCTCAGGAAAGCTGTTTTCAGAAGCAGGAGGATACAAGATGTTTATAGGCTGAGAAAGGGTCGAGACAGGCAGCAATTGATAACACAAAAGAAAACAGAGCTGTTGATGCGGTAAAGTCTCAGGGGAGGTGGGAGGGAACGAGATTAGGAGCTTTGATGAAGGTTTTAGCCTTGGATAAGAGAGATACCTTTTCTTTTAAGATAGAAGGGAAGAAAGGAAGGCAGGGACAAAGAAATATAATTGCTTCTGTTGGGGTTCTGAATATGACACCCTAAAGCAGGATATCTTGGCATGCTGAGTACTTTGAACTGAAGGACATTGGAAGGGCCTCAGAAGCGAGTTCCCTGTGACCTTCTTCTGTTCTATCTCCCATCCCTTTCTTCTCCAAAGGGAGTATAGAAATAAGGATTCCTGTTTCCCAAGGGGGGTCATAAAAATAGAACTCCTCTTCTCCAAAGCAAGCCATAAACCTATAAAGGTCATTCTCTCTCTGCTGCTTTCTTCTTTGAAGACCTTCATTCCAGAGGGATCCTGCCCCATGCTCAGGAGGAAAGAAAGCTACACTGGCAGTCCAGGAAGAACCTGAATGGACAGCCCTTGCTGCGTTTCCCTCCTCAGCCAATTACGGTTAGATGACTCCCTTTCGTCCAGTCACACTTCTACACCACTTCATCAAACCTAAGCATAAAAACAGTTTTCCCTGGGTCTTTGGGTCTTCATTTCTGAAGGCGCCAGTGTCATGTAAAACTTTGATTAAATTAATTTGTTACACTTTTCTCTTGTTAACTAGTCTTTTATTTTAGGAACGTCAGCCGTGACATTTACGATGGGTGAGGAAACGTATCACACCTTTCCACCTCTATACTTCCTTGTAAAAGAAAATACAGATCTTCACATTTGTGTTGAGGCTGCCTAACCATTTACATGGAATAGACAGAGTTGTACTTTTAATTCTGCTTTGATTCCATCTTCCTCAAGGTCAAGAGTCTCTTGAGAGTACCACAATACCAGGATTTTGGCTGGCTTTCTGCAGCATTTTAAAGGCCTTTATAAGGTTCCATTATGGAATTCTTGTCAAGTTTGCTTGCCTGATTATTTATTAACTTGATTAGGTATGTTAAAGGTGCTTTCTTTTTGTCATTCAGGTGCATAATTACAAAAAGAACTGGTTTCACCGTTTATTGCAGAATAATGTATAACTTGTTGACAGGGTTTATATACATAATTTAATATAGATAGGCAAATAGAGTGTTTCCAAGAAAACGATAAAATACACTAACTAGCTACGCTATGTAATATAGATAAATTGGCAGCTGGAAGTGACAACCATTACTTTATAATTAATTGACTTAGATCTTTCTAAAATTAATTAGTTAGGAAGTACAGCTGGGCAAAGATTGATGCACAGGAGGCCTTTGGTACTCCCACCAGAAATCAAGGTCAAGCAAGTGATTATGGCTATTTCACCTTTCTACTGCTTGTGCAGCAGTAATTCAACCAGCCAATTATTGCTGACATGCTCCCTAATTGTCTTCATTGGGTTCTTTTGAGTCTTCCAGAAAATCCACAGAAACTGTATTTTCTAAATATTGACTTATCCTAATCATAGCTCTATTGTCCTGCAAACAGTTTTTAAAAAATAAATACCCTTATTGAGTGTTTAATACATATCAGGACCTATGGTAAGCCACTTGTGTACTTTATTTCATTTTTCCTCACAAGATCCTTATAAATTAGGTTTTCAAAGAGGTGGCATAACATAATGTGAAAGCCAAGATTCAAATGCCTGACTTCCTAGATTTAGATCCCAGCTTTGCTAGTGACTGCTGTGTGACTTTGGGTAAATTGTTTAACCTATTTCTCAGTTTCCTTATCTGTATGATAGTGATGATAATAGTTTCTTCCTCGTAAATCTGTAAGGATTAAATTGGCTCATCTGCACATGCATGGATTTGGAATAAAAACAGGGCCATCACAGTGTTATTATTTCTCTGCATCACCACCTGCCCAAAATGATAATAGGTTTTGTTTTTGAGCACTTATACAATTCTAACCATTTTATGCATTTTAACTGACTTAATCTTCCCAAGAATCCCATGAGGTAGATGTGACATGAGTTGAATGAATCCTCCTTTTACAGGTAAGGGAGTTGAGGCACAGAGAAGACTGATAACTTGCCTAAGGTTACCTTCTTACTAGGGTAATGAAGTGGGGTCCCAGGAAGGAGCAGTGTTCTTTTGTGACTCTGTTGTTACATGCACTCTTCACCTGGATGTTCTGCTTCCTTTGCCCATGTATTGAATACCTAATCAGCCTTAAATATTCAACAACAGCAACAAAATCACTTCTGTTGAGAAGGCTTCCTTGATGTTTTCATAATCTTTCATGATTATCTTACACTTATCTCTTTTACAATATTTTAGTGTCAATATGTCAGTCAAATAATCAATAAATATTTAAGCAGTTCATCAATTACTTTTTATTGAGTCCCCTTTTTCTTTTTCTTTTTTCTTTTTTTTTTTTTTTTTTTGAGATGGAGTTTCACTCTTGTTGCCCAGGCTGGAGTGCAATGGCGCTATCTCAGCTCACCGCAACCTCTGCCTCCCGGGTTCAAGCAATTCTCCTGCTCCAGCTTCCCGAGTAGCTGGGATTACAGGCATGTACCACCACACAAGGCTAATTTTGTATTTTTAGTGGAGACGGGGTTCCTCCGTGTTGGTCAGTCTTATCTCTAACTCCTGACCTCAGGTGATCTGCCCATCTCAGCCTCCAAAAGTGCTGGCATTACAGGCGTGAGCCACCGCGCCAGGCCTGAGTTCCTTTTTTCAAGGAGCTTGCATCCTAGCAGAGGAAGATAGCCTTTAAACATGGAAAGAAATTTAAAAAATTAAAATAATTTCAGATGTGTGAAATGACTTTGGGAGAGGATGCAATAGGTTAATGTAGAAAGGGATTAAGTGTTCTGCTTCAACTAGATTGACAGGAGATGAGACTCGAATAATGGGAAGTAGTCCCATTATTGTGGAGAGAGATGATTGGAGAAATATTAACCTGTTGTTTTGGATGCTGGATTTAGAAAAGGAAAGAATAAGGTGAGCCACCTTGTGTTTTCTGCTCACCCTGGGAGAAGTTTTGTTGCTTGATAGTTCTTAGAGAGTGAGGTTAAAAAATAATTTATAAAAAATCAAGAAGTGATGACCAATTTTGACAGTTAATTGTAAAGAATTCCTAGATTGGAGAGATGACTGGAGATGAGACTTGAATAATAGGAAGTAGCTGTTACCGTAGGTAGCTGGTCAGACATGAGCAGGGCAGGACAGGCTCTCCCTGCCACTCACACACACCAGGAATGTCAGGCGACCATCAGGTGATGGTCAGATGGTTAACTGTCTCTCTAAAGTATTAACTGGTTACAGCCAGTGCCATAGAAAGGCACTCTCCCAACAAACAGAAACACCTAAACCGGTGATCAGCGGCCTCCCGATAATATCTTAGGTGTTGAGCAAGCAGGCTGAAGCATGCCCACTAGGAGGCACAGTGGCAGTTTAACTGGTATATGACATTTCCACTCATCACAGCTTCTAGGGACATTTGACTGGTAAAGAAGAGCACCTCAATTGAGCATGCGTATAACTCCAGTAAACACACTGCACATGCTTTCCTCCCAAGCACCAGCAGGCCCCTGCACACGAGGACAGCCCGCCCCAAGGGAAGAATCAGGGAAGAAGTAATGGAGACCCCAGAGCATGCCAACATATAAAATTCCAAGTCCAGAGATCAAACTGTGCACTTGATCTCTCGTTTCCTGCTTGGCTGTCTTCCAAGTGTACTTTACTTCCTTTCACTCCCACTCTAAAGCTTTTTAATAAACTTTCACTCCTGCTCTAAAAGTTGCCTCAGTCTCTTCTTCTGCCCCTTGGAAGAATTCTCTTTTCTGAGGAAGCAGAAATTGAGGTTGCGGAAGACTCGTATGGATTTGCTGCTAGTAGCATAGCCAGCCCTGCAAAGATAGAGCATTCCAAGCAGAAGAACCAGCAAGTGCAAAGGCCCATTCCTGGAATCAAAGTTGCTGTGTCTGAGGGACCAAAAGAAATGGTGCAACTATGAATTACATTAAAATAGGTATAGCCATTATTTTTTACAGGTTTATCTCTCCACCTAAACTGTAAATTTTTTAGGGTTAGGGTTATGCTCCACTCATCTTTGAACCCTCAATGTTTATTATATATCCCCTGGACGATGGTTGTTTTTGGCCAGTTGCCAGCATGAATCATTGACACTGTGAACTGTTATCACAGATATTTCTCTTTTTTCTTCCTTCTACCTTCTCCATACTTTTAACTCTTCTAAAGTGAGTTCTATATTTTTCTTTTTTCTCTCTAGTCCCGTCTCCACATTTCTGTTTTCATTTGGTTCTACCTCCCCCCACTTTTCTTTATCTTTATCCCTTGATCTCTTTTGTTGCCCCAGGTAATTCCATCCTGAGCTGCAGGGTTCTATCAATAGATAATGGTCTTGGGATGGAAGATGAAGCGTCTCAGACACCTCTCAGCTCTCTTTAATCCCTACGTTCTTCCACAGACCCCAAAGAATTCCTTATATTTTGGGGTCAGACACCAAAGCTGAAAACATAACCCAATCCTGAGATGTTTGTTGGCAAAAGAATGCAAGCTGGTTTCCTTTTAAGCTGTTGTTTTGGATGCCGGCTTTAAAGATGAGGGAATAAGGTGAGCCACCATGGTGTTTCCTGCTCACCTTGGGAGCACCTTTATTGCTTGATAGCTCTTAGAGATTGAGGTTAAAAAGAACTTATAAAAAAGCAAAAAGGAATGACCAATTTTAATAGTTAACTATAAAGGATTCCTAGAGTTCCTTTTCTTCCCGCCAGCCGATAGAGAAAAGAAGACACTCCTGTGCCTTTGTCTTGCAAGGCAGCTTTCATCTGCTCCCCAGGAGTTTACACAGCGATTCCGAAGGAAAAGATAACCAAAGCTGAGCTCAAACCTCCTCTGGAGTCTTAAAGGCCAGCTCTTTAGTTGCAAATATGCTGAACCCACAAATCTTGGATTCATAGAATTAAATCACCTTCCCTCCCATTTTTTTTTTCATTTTTCTTTCAGGGAGTAGGAGCCACCTATAAAGAGTTTAGAATCAATTTTGAAAATACAAGATCAGCTTTCTCCTGCCTGTGACTGTTTTTGAGATGCCAGCCAAGGTGACCTTATTCCCTCCCCTTCTTCCCAGGCACTATGAGGCTTTCTGTATAGCCACCTTCATTCCACAGCTTCAAACACAACTCGGCTCAATGAACTTTTGTTACAAAAGAGAAAATCTGGTGCTGTTTCAGAAGCTATTTTTTAGTGTTTGCTTTAGACATTAGTTATAAAATGCATATAATACCTTTAATTATTCTAAGATATTGTAAAAATAATCTTGCTGTATAAATGTCTTTATCAGTGAAATATTTTACAGAAATTCACAGGTGAAGAGGCAATCATCTACAGATTGTACCCTTGGGCTCTGAAGTCATATTGCCTGAACCAAATGCCTGCACCAACACTTACAGTTGTGCCATCTTTGGAAAGTTGTTTAATGCTTTGGCTCAGTTTTCTCATGCTTGAATGAAAATAAAAGTCTCATGTTATAGGGTTTAGGAAAGGAGTAAAGGAGATAATGCACGTAAAGCTCTGAGCACAATGCCAAACTCAATTTAAACATTTAAATAAAGGTGACAATTATTTTGGCTGTCTGAATAGAGGAGTAGAAAGGAAAGAGGAGGGAGAAGGGAATCCTACTGGTCTCAGCCACGTTGTTCTAGTTTCGTATTCTCGACTGCGGGCCTCTACACTCACAGAAGCTGTTCAGGAAGATGCAAGAATGGTTCCAGGAAGCATAGAAATTCTAACTTACACATGGAGTCATCTTATTTTCCAATGTTACTACAATGAAGAATTGTTTAAATAAGAGACACTCAGAATTTCAAGATCATCTAAGAAGGGCAATATGAGCAAACAGAAAAGAAAACATCAAATCCAATCAAACTGAAAAAGTGCCTACTATGTGTCTAGTCATGTGTGGGGCTTTCTTGGGAGATTTAGGAGAAAAGGTGACCTAGTTACTACTCTCAAAATGAAAATATGGGCGTAATAATTTTAAAAAATAGTCTCTGATCTGGCAAAAGACATGTAGTCATTGAAGAGAAAGGTGCATCTTACTCTGATATGTTCTGTGCTGCTCCTGGCACAATATACAATTTCACTGTATTGGTTTCAGAACAAATGTGCAGTTTCTAATGTGAAGGAAAGGGCAAGCGGCATCTCATCCAGAAAATGGGATAATTACTGTGAAAACAAGAGCGCAGACTTAGGAGACAGAATATCTGGATTTGAGCTTGGACTCCCTTACTAGCTATGTGACCTTGAACAAGCCACTTTACTCTTTGTGTGCTTTATTTTCTCCTCTCTCAAATGTGAACAAGGATAGTCCTCCCCCAACAGGACTGTCAGCATCAAGTGAGAAAATGCACACAGGCATCAGCTCATAAAGCACCAGCTCAAGAGTTCAATTAATGGTCGTTTTTTTTATTATAAGCAAAGGTTAATTTCAATTTCATTCTATCTGTCTTTATAAAATTCATCTCTTTTTGACATTTTAACAGAGTTTAGTAAATTAGCTTTGTCCTCACTAAACCACTTAAGCTCCTAAAAAAAATTTTCACTGAAAAATAAGAATTATGATTTATAAATTAGGTTGGTGCAAATGTAATTGCAGTTTTGGTCTTACTTTAATGGCAAAAACTGCAATTACTTTGCACCTACCTAATACGTGGAAGGGCTGCTGAAATTTTTCAATGGAAATTTGGTTTTTTGTTTTGAAAGCAGAAGTGGATTTGTATTGTAAAACTGTGGCTGGTTTCTCAAATTGGCATCACTATTGATATCCTCATTCCACATAATGCACAGCCATGAAAAGATGAGAGGTTGGAGATTATCATGTCCCGTTAGTTAATTTAACTAACCAGGTGTCATACACTGAGAGACTAGTTTCTGCCACTAACTGGTTAGCCAAGTCACCTCACCTCACTGACCCTGCTTTTCCCAGCTTTAAAACAAGAATAATAGAATACTTCTACCCACACAGGGATGTTGAGTAGCTTTGTTAATTGATGTTTGCAATATGCTGGGAGATAAAAGGCTTTATGAAGATATAAAGCATATTAAAGAAGAACAAAGTGAGAAATTAAAAGTAATGGAGGATGCAATAGAACTAATATAATAGATTGAGAAACAGAACGTGGAAAAAAATAAAGTTGGTGTAACACTAAATTATAATACGCGTTTGAGGGTTTTGAATAATCCATTCAAAACAGTATCTCTTTTGGTACACAATAGTTAATTTCTGAGTGTTGCAACACCTTTCTTCTTTTCCAAATACATACTAACCTTAAAAAATGGAAGGTGCTTACATCCATCAAAGTTGAATCTTTTCCACACTATTCTATGAATTAATGTGACCATTGTAATTGTAACCTTTGATGTAGCGCACCATTCTAATAATACTTACTTTACTTTTATGGCATTTGTTCTAGGTCAAAAGTCAGAGACTATCTATCCAGGAAAGTTAACTATATAAAAATCTTTAAAAATATAATTTTAAAAGATACTTTCCCCCATCCCCCAATTCAATTTAATTTAAAAGCCAGTTTGACTATTTTTCTTCTTGTGGTAAGAAAAGCTGACTTGCCCAAAGTGATTTTTTCTTTCTGAGGTTTTATCATTAGATCTAATACCTATTCCTGAGCCATCTGGTTTGACAGCCGTAATAGCTGAAATACTTTTCCTTGCAGTCTTTAGAAATGCCCCCTAGAGGCAAATAAGCATTGGGCAGAACTAGTAAATATCAGTATAAAAGGGCATTTCCTGCTTATTCTTTTTAAGGTGATATGAGTAGTCAGAGCAAAGGATAGGAACACCTGCTGTCTACTTGGCAGATTTATTGAGCCATTTCAGGTGGGACATGCATTTTCAAGGCCCAGGGAAACTTGATCTCATTTGTATTGCACAGCAAATAACATAATAGCACTTTGGTATTCATCTGTGTGTGTTAATAACCTTGACTAGTTTTAGAAGTTTGCAGAAATCACCCTTCACACTAAAATGCATTTGTTGATATTGACTTCAGTTTCTTGAAGGAATCCTAGTTTGTCCATCTTTCTTAATACGCTTATCAATGCTGTTTATTGACTAAAGCCATCCTAAAAGATAAGGCTTTTAAGGTGAATGGGCTGAAGTCTGAGAAACAAACACAAAACACTCCACCAACTCCAAAATGTAGCTTTGATAAATTTGGGGCACAGGTGTCTTCCTCTAGAGTCATAAAGTAACTGCCTTTGATGACATGTTACAATTTACACATTGTTGTAGTTTGTACATTATGTATTGGCTATGTCTCATTAATCTTTTTTGTAGATCTCTTACCATCACATAAATCAGGCTAAAGTCAGAGATTAATCAAATGAGAGCCATGTGGGCGTTTTGCTTCTTTGGATTTTGCACAGAAATATTGGGGGCTAGTTGAAAACATAAAGCTGATTGGCCTTTCATCAAAATTCCTCCAGATGAATGTCAAAAAAGACACTGGAGAGACAAGGGGAAGAATAACAGAAAGGAGAGGTTTCTGGTTTTCCATATTTCCCTTGAACAGTGTACAATATTTTGAATTTGTTTTTTAAATCTGCCCCAGTAAAAGCGCCTGCTGAGTTCATGCATAAGATCTTAAGTTAGCCACAAGGAGTCCAGTCATTTCCATTTGTTTTAAACAATAAGCTATAAATAACACAAACAATGACAGGATTGTGTTGGTTTCCTCCTGAGGTATCCTGGATGAGGGCCTTGGACATAATCCTTAGGTGGAAAGCAGGAATTCTGTCTGAGCTGAAGGCTGATCCATGGCTTTTTCCAAGATTAGCAGAGGAGTCAGCTTTCAGGAAGCAGGCCTCCCAGCCACGCACTTGTGGGGTTTCTGAATTATTTATTGTGTAAGAGGGCTCCTGGCTTTGTGCACAGGGCATGTGGTTTTTCAGGCCACAAAGGCTTAATATAGATGCCCATCTCTCTCCCTTTGCACTGTTTTTGTACAACCAAATTATCCACCTCTCCCTCCCCTCCCCTGACACACATATGCATATTTTTTTCCTCCTAGTGGCAAGAGATAGTAATACTTAATTTCTGCTTATTAGGAGTTGCTCTCAGGATGGTTCCATTCCCCAGGAGAGAGCTCGTGTAATGAGCGATGCAGAATCACATTCATAAATTCATTGTGATTCATTTCAGTGCTATTACAAATGGCAGGCTCTCAGAAATTAGCAATGCATTTAAACACGGCCACATAACTGGAAGATTGCTTCTGGGCATGCTGTGTGGCTCCTGATTCTTCCATGTTCCTATTGTGTGTGCCTTAATGATTCATTAATTACAAGCTTTTATCTGAACCAGTTATCTCATCATTAATTGGCATATACTTTGCCCACTCAAATTAAGGTAACTGCTGTTTCGTCTTGATTCCTTGGATGAAGACTACATGGTGTGGACCCTGACGGTCTTCTTCCTCATACTACTATTCAGCATATGCCTGTGTCTGGTCAGGTCATTAATAATGGTAGGCTTCTACCCTCTAAGCATAAAAAAGATGATAATTGACCTCTAGGGAATATTTGAGGAAAAATAGTTATATCATGAGACCAAAGGAAATTATGTCTACTTCTATTTGCCTTGTGCAGAGTAGGTGCTCCACAAATATTTGACCCTTGTACCATTTTGCTCTCATTTTACTATCAAATTGGAAAATGGTGAGGACTACTGTGAAAAAAAAATAAAACACTGGGGAAGTTAGTATTTATTTCCTGTTTTTGGATAGAAAGATTTCAATGGATTTGGTATCCTTTCAACAACTCAGACCAAGGCAGATGTCTTCATCCAGAAAGAATGTCACCTGTTAGTTCAATTTGGTTCAAAAGTATTGAGCATCTATCAAATGCCATGCTAAGCACTGTGGTGTGTGCCAGGAGTAGAAAGGTGATCCACTGAGAATCCCATAGTCTTAAGAAGTGTCAGGCATTAAAATATAGCAGGTATGTTTCTAGAAGTGCTTCCTAGAGTTGCTAAGGCCATACTTTGACCTTGAGCATGAAGAAAAGTTAGGCAGGCAAAAAAAAAATTTTGGGCTACAGGTGCTGTTTGGCCTACTTTTAAGACAATATTAAGTACTAGTGCTTAAGAGTGAAGGTTGATTTTTACTTTTCAGTGTTCCATTCTGGCAGCTTTCTTGAGCATACAGATCCAAGAGATAAAGGAAGTCATTAAAGAAAAGTATGCTTACCAATCACTAAAGTCACTAAAGTCATTCTGTTGCAAGGCCGATTTCGTATTATCCCAGTGGAAGAATGCCCATGGGTTTAGCACTATGTTCAAGGTCCTACCTGGACCTTATCCCACATACTTTCTTGGCATTCAGAGTTCAGTAGTCTATATCAAGAGTTGGCAAACTTCCTCTATAAAGAACCAGATAGTAAGTAGATTTTGCAGGCTGGAATGACTCTGTTGCAACTACTCAACACTGCTGTTGTAGTTTGAAAGCAGCTAGCATTCAAGATGTAAATGAATGTGCATGACTTTGTTCTGGTAAAACTTTATAAAAACAGAAAGAGGGCTGGATTTGGTTTCTGGGCCAGAGTTTGCTGATGTTATAGCATTCAATAAATATATCTGGCTATTATCTGAGGTCAAAAAGCATTTCAAAGTAACTGTCAGAAATTCAAATATTAAATATTAAAACCAGAATTCTAAACTGACTTTCAAATTTTTCTTACTCAGTTTCCACTTTACATGAAACTGCTATACAGGAGAATGGGGATAAAAAGAAATGAAACTTGGCGCTTGCTCTAAGGACCTTACAGTCTCTTAGAAAAGCATGTATTTTATACATAAAGAGATACAGGCCCTCAGAAGTAACTTGTTCTTTGTTCGATAGTAGCCAAACCAGAACTCAAAATCAGGCCTCTGTGAGTTCAGTCCTCTGTGAGTTCAGGCCTCTTTCTTCTACCTCAGCACTTGGTTTAATGAGTGAAGATCTTTGGGTCAGAATGGAGTTTATGAAGAAGAGAAGACGTATGCTTATTCCAGGTTCTCACACCCTTGAATCTGTGCTTAACCACCTGCTAGAAATAATTTTAAAAAAGAGGCGAAAGCTATTTTCTTAACAGTGCTCAGTCATGCTATGACTCAAACCAACTTCCCATGTTGCCTCGAGCTTACAGTTCATTGTATATTCACTTGTATGTAGCCATCTACCAGTCTTCGAATGGATTTTGTTGTCATTTGGCAAAAGAATGTCATTGTTTCTTCAGATCTTCGTAATGCTTGCAGATATGAAAACAAAGATTTACCACTGCTAAAGCTGAAGAAATAACTGGTAACATTATTCTATGGTATTTTGATTTGAATTCAAGTAATAAATGTAATGCAATTGCCATATCCAAGGTCTTTTTGCGACCTCCTTCTTATTGCTCTCTCTGTAGCATGTAATAGGGTTGTTTGCCACTCTATTTTTTTGGTTTTTCATTTTTTTTGAAACAGAGTCTCGCTCCGTCACCCAGGCTGGAGTGTAGTGGGGTGACCACAGCTCACTGCAGCCTCCAACTCCCAGGTTCAATCAATCTTCCCACCTCAGCCTCCTGATTAAATGGGACTATAGGCGCACACCACCACACCTGGCTAATTTTTGTATTTTTGTGTAGAGATGGAGTTTTGCCATTTTTGCCAGGCTGGCCTTGAACTCCTGACCTCAAGTGGTCTGCTTGCCTTGGAATCCCAAAATGTCTTTTTGGGAAATTCTCTTAAGTTCCATGACACAGAACTCTCTTCCCCTGAAATGGAGATCTTTCCCAAAGAACAATCCTGAGCCCTTTCTGTGTTCTTTATCATCTTTCAGCCCTTATCTACTCTCAGGGCTTTAACTCTTACCTCCTCTAATTGAGACACTTAAAGTGTGTTGACAGTCTAGAGACAGAAAACACAGCTCCTTCCCTTAAGGATTAACAATCTTAAGGGCACTACTTGAGAGAGACAGAGAGAGAGAGAGAGAGAGAGAGAGAGAGAGAGAGAGAGAGAGAGGATATTGACTCTACAGCTCATAGATGCTAGTAGAGGTGTGTGCACAGGGCACAGGGGGCAAAAGGTGAACACCTCTCAGAGCCTCGGGTGTGGAGTCATGGCAGGAGGCTTCCCCAGAGAGGGGTAGCTGTGCTGAATATAAAAATCTGAATAACTTAACAGGATGTAGAAGGATAGGTTTGACTCCCAAGACTGGACTTGCTGCTCTATAGTACTCACAGATTACGGCAATTTTGATACTGGTTTATGACTGCACATCTCCCCTCCTTAGATCAAAGCTTCTGGAGGGCATCATTGTTCATCATTGCGTTTCTAGCCCCTAAGCAGTGTCTGGCACCTGATAGGGGCTCAGTCATATTTCCTGAGGGAGAGGAATGATTATTCCTACTTTATTACCATGAAAATGTGTCTCAGCAATGAAAAACACATTTGCTTATGACCAAACAGCTAGTATTGGGAGATGCAGACATTTAAACAGAGGCCTAGATGAGTCCTTTACCTTTTTCCTCAGTTTACCTAGTTTGGCATCTCAGGTCCTACCTTCAGTGCTTAGCTTCAGTCTCATATTGCCAATTCCCTTTTAGACATTCTTCCTGAATGTACTACCACCTACCATGTGATCAAAACAGAGCTACTCATCTTTCCCCTGAATGGAGGTGATTCTTCCTGTGTGATATCAATAGCTAACTTCCCCTTATAGTCTCAGACTCTAGGGTGTGGGAGTTAGTTAAATAAGAACATAGAAGGTAGATCATTTGACTGACAAAATTTTAAAAATTTTGGCAAATGGCGTCTCCCATGCCGTGATAATTAGCCCTCAACTCTGAATAAGCCTTATAGAGTAGCGCCATCAATATACATAAAATATGAGCCACAGACATAAGGCACATATTTGATTTTACATTTTCTCAGAACCATATTAAGAAAAGTAACAAGAGAAAATATAAAAAAGCAAACTGGTAAAATTAATTTTAAAAACACATTTTATTGAACCCAATATATCTAAAATATTATTATTTTGACATGAAATAAACAAAACATGCTCATTCAAGACATATGCTACACTCTTTTTTTTATACTAAGACTTTGAAATTTCACTCTGTACATATTTTACACTTTATAGCACATCTCAGTTCAGATTAACCACATTCCAAGTGCTCAGTAGTTCCATAGTTAGTGACTATTTTATTGAACAATGGTTCTAGAGAGTCTTTTGCAAAGGTTTCATAGGCTATAAAATAACATTGAATTCCCAGTCTCCTCCTACCATTTGCTTTCCTGTTTCAATCCAATATTTTTGCTACCCAAATCCAACTGACTGGAAAGCAGCTGGAGATAGGCAGCAACGGTAAGAAGAAAAGATTATAACGAAAATGATCAATGTTGCATTTATAGCCTCTTGTCTTGATGCATTTCTATCTGAAAAAAACCCAAAATGTATTTGACAAACATGGTTATGCAGGTGACATAATTAAGGTGTCATGTATTTATAAGGGTGCTGTGCCTCAGTCCAAGATCTGGAGACTATTTATTGAAGTCTTCTAACTCAGGCAAAAATGGAAGCCTGAATGAAACATTTTACCATTCAAAGTCATTTTGCTTGAAGATGCTCTTCAGAGATGAATTACAGAGACGGAAGAAACATTTTCTGCTCACTTTGCATTTAGTGCTTCTTCTATTTAACTGTGCATGATAATTAACAAATATCTCAACATGATATTTATTAACCATCTACTACTTGTCTTTGGCTTCAAGGTATTTTCTGTGTCCTAATGTCGAAACCAGAGTGCTCCCTGAGTCCTTCCTTTCTTTCTTTCTAAAGTTGGTTACCAAATTCTGTAAATTCTTTATTCACAGAGTTGCTTACATCCACTTTGTCTTTATTCTTAATGTTGCCTCTGCTGGTTCAGCTCCATCACTTCATAGTTTTACCAGGGCAATGATCTCACAAATGATTTTGCTATCTTAATATTCTTTCTGCTTCTCATCTTCTTTTATCTCAAATTTATCTTTCTAAGATACTCGTTTGGAAAGGTTTCCATCCCTCAAATTTCTCTTCACCTAAGTACAACAAAAACAAAAAACCTTCAACTTGCTCACTTTATAAATGAAGAAATTTAAATTAAATAATAATAAGTCCCTCATTCAGACCACACAATTTTAAAATGAGAGAGCTAGATTCAAACTCAGTCTTCCTAAAAATTTTTTTAATGTCAATTTTTTGGGGGGGAACAGGTGGCATTTGGTTACACAAATAAGTTCTTTAATGTGATTTCTGAGATTCTGGTGCACCCATCACTCAAGCAGTATACACTGTACCTAGTGTGTAGTCTTTTATACCTCATCCTCTCCCAACCTTTCCCCTGAGCCCCCAAAGTACATTGTATTATTATTATCCAGGTTTCCTAATTTTTAGTCAGGTATGTGTTTTACTACACATCCTTCCTGTAGAATAATGTTCAAACTCTTTTATCCTTATTGCAGGCTCTGCCCAATTTAAAGTCCATCTGTCAAGCCAATATTCTCTCTGACTGCCATACCCAAAACAGCCAACACATTATTTAAAGAACCATTCATCTGGTCATTGTACAGATGTTTATTGGGCATATCATGTGTAAGAAATTCTGCTAGATACCAAGAGGCACTAAATTTCACAGGCTCTGTGGTGTCACTATGTGGAAGATAAGGCTGGAAAGGTAGGTTAAAGGCTAAAGTAGTGACAATATTGAAAGTTAGGCTAGAACTTTGAGATTTAATTCATTAGATTGGGCAACAGTGTTCCTGTAAGAGATGACAAATCTGGCAGTGTGTCAATCATGTTCAAGCCAGCAGGGCTTAGAGTACCCCTGAGTTGCAAAGTGATAGCTCATGAAAAGAATTAAAGTTCAGAGATGTTTTCTGTTTGGCTCATATGCTGAGTGTGTGTGTGTGTGTGTGTGTTTAATTAAAATTAATTGTTAATGTTTAAAACAGACATTTTCATAAAAATCAATATTTTAAAATTCTGTTTAAAAAATCTTTTCTTAAACATAGGAGACTGTAAAAGTAAATACATAAATAAACAATCTGGCAACACAGAGCGTGCATTACTATGCAGCAATTATCAACAGGAGCTGATGGAAAGTTGATTAATTTAGACAGGGCATGCTCTTGCTAGCCGAATTCACTTATGTATATGACCTGCCCATAGAGGGTGATCAATGCCACACCTTGGGCATTGAGACAGATTATTCCACTAGATGTAAGACTATTGGTAGTAAGGAGTGAGCAAGAGAGTAGCATCAGAAATACCAGTTACAGATTGAGTCAAGAAAAGAGAGAGACAGACAATATTGATACAATTTGCATATGCCTTCAATGTCCTTTAAGGCTCCTCTAGGGCACAGTTGCAGAAGCTGGTTGGGTTCAACATGCCTTCCTCATGTAAGTACCCCTTTGTCCTCCACCTCCTTCTGCATTGTTTTCTAATGATTTGAATATGTTTATTCTCCTTTTAGATTGCTTAATCAATAGTGATTTTTTGGTTACCCCAGCTGAAAGGAAAGCAAGCTAAAAAATTACCACTGAATTGGAATTTAAATGTAAGAAATAAAACATTGGCTGGGTGAGGTGGCTCATGCCTGTAATCCCAGCACTTTGGGAGGCCGAGGCAGGTGGATCACAAGGTCAAGAGATCGAGACCATCCTGGCCAACGTGGTGAAACCCTGTCTCTACTAAAAATATAAAAAAATTAGCTGGGTGTGGTGACACTTGCCTGTAGTCCCAGCTACTCAGGAGGCTGAGGCACGAGAATAGCTTGAACCCAGGAGGTGTAGGTTGTAGTGAGCTGAGATCGCACCACTGCACTCCAACATTCCTGCCTGGTGACAGAGCAAGACTCTGTCTCAAAAACACAAAACAAAACAAAAATAAAATAAATTAAAAAAAATAATAAAACGTATATAGTATAAGAAATTTTAGGGCAACATTTATGGAAAAATAGTTTTAGAGAAGAATAGATCTTACTGCTTAAGACTTGAAACCCAGAGCCAAAAATGAGAGACATATTTAACTGCATAAAAATAAAAAAATACACATTTTTTTTGAGATGGAGTCTTGCTCTGTCACACAGGCTGTAGTGTCATGGCACATCTCGGCTCACTGCAACCTCTGCCTCCCAGGTTCAAACAATTCTCCCTGCCTTAGCCTCCTGAGTAGCTGGGATTAGAGGTGCCTGCCACAACGCCCAGCTAACTTTTGCATTTTCAGTAAAGACAGGGTTCCACTGTGTTGGCCAGGCTGGTCTCTAACTCCTGACCTCTAACTCCTCATCACCCGCCTTGGGATCAGGCATGAGCCACAGTGTCCAGAATAAAATAAAACTTTATGGCAAAAGATATTATAAACAAAGTAAAGAATCAAATGATTCACTGGGAAATGTTTTCACAGTGCACATGACGTAAAGAATTACTCTTCCTGAATAGGTAAAGAGCACCTATAAACTTATAAAAACGATTTATTAAAAAAATATGTACATATATATTAAAAACACTGACAATCAATTCATGGAAGAAACTGGAATGATCTTCTAAAAACATAAAAATCTGCTCAATTGTATACATCGTCAGGAAAAGGCAAAGTAAAACAACGACCAGATATCACTTTTAGTTCTTTAAATTGCAAACGTTAAGAAAAAATTGTAACATTTAAGTGCTGGTACAACATCATTTTCACATATTGCTGATGGAGCATAAATTGCCACATCCTTTTGGAGGGTAGTATGGTAATATGTATTAAAGTAAAAATGAACACAGTTTTGACACAGCAATGCTACTTCTGATAATCTGTCCTACAAAAATGAATGCACTTGTGCATAAAGCTATGCCACATGTATACAAGTTTGTTTATTACAGCTCCATATGTGGTGACAAAGCACTAGAAACAACTTGAATGCCCATCGTTAGGGAAATGGTAGAATAAATTATGATATAGTTATACTGCTGAATGTTATATAATGTTAGAGAAATGGTAGAATAAATTATGATATATTTATTCTGTTGAATGTTATATAATGTTACGTGAGAAATATAAAATGCTGAGGGAGATAGGTAAATCACAGATAGGTAGGTAAATATGGTAATGTAATTAAAAAACAAATGATATACTCTATGTGTGTATATGTATGCATTTGATTTCATATCTTTCTCTATATTCTTTCTACATTCCACAGGGAATATAGAAAACATGGAAGAATATTGAGAAAGATATGGAATCAAATGTACCATTTTATTTAAATGGAAATGGCAAAGAAGATAGAGAAATAATAGTTTATTTAAACTATTTAAAGTTATTCATGCTTTCTTACTTGTTCTGAGTACATTCTCCTTTACAATTAATAAAAATTAAGAAAATTTGGCAAAATACTTCATTTTATTTCCAAACAGAGTTTCCTCATAAGGTCTCATAAAATGTGAATTTGTCTATTTAGATAGAAATACCTCATCAGATTTACTGTCTGTACTAAACTTGTTGGTAGTTCTTCATATAGCTTATTTCATCCTAAAATTCCCAAACACTTAGAAACACTGTATGGAAGCTCTCTTGATGAGGTAACGTGTTCAGAGATGGCAGACGGAATGTGTACTGCCCTTCCTCGTTGCCATCTCCCAGCAGGCACATCCTGCCCTCCACCCATTCCCATGGATCCTGCTGTAGTCAGAGCTCCATTCAACAGTGGTCCTGAGGCTTCTGCTACCAACCAACCGGAACTGAAGGGGAAATGGTGCCATTTACTCTTTCTGGGAAGAAAAGCATGTATTAGAGTATAAATCACACATTTATCTTTATGTGACCCAGAGTAGGTTAATAAGCCTGTCTGAACTTTAGTTTCCTATGAATTTGGGCATCATCTCTTTGAAAATTTTCCTATGAAGAGGAAGTGAAATCTTATCCTAGCTGCAAGACCCCTGTGTCATCTCTCTGCATTTGTTCACATTGGTTAAAGCTTTTGGCTTAACGGGCTTACTGTTGCCACTTTGCTCTTATTTATGCTTAGTCCTTCATTCATGCATTTGTTGTGTATGGCTGAGTGGAAGATATTGATTCCATTTGATCTGGGAAACAATGATTCTCATTTTCTATCCATTCTACCCGTTGTCTCTGGGGCAATGTCACCAGGAACAGCTCTCTCAAAATGTGTGATCCTCAGTCCTGCTTATCTGTTGTCATTGTTTCATTAACAATCATCCATCTGGTTAGACACCGCTCAGACTTTATTCTCATATTACATTCACCTAGAGCATTTTTAGCAGATTTTAAATGCTTTTAACTTCTTTTTGCCTCCACTATGTACTGAAAGCCTTTGGCAAGTGCCTAAAATATGTCACGTATTTTGGGTTACATAAGAAATACTGTACTGAAGTTGTTATGAACTCCAATGGAGACAAATGAATAAATCCAGAATAGAGTCTAGAAGGTGTCAGGTTCTCATCTAGCCATCTAGCCATCCGTTCATCATTCATCCACCCCTATTCAACTGAGCACATAAATACTCAGTGGTAGACCTAAAAATAGATGTTGGAGATTTCACAGTCAATAAGACTGACACATTCCCTTACCTCTCTTGTAGAGTCTCTAGTGAGAGAAAACAGGCAAAAAACAATTGACACTAAACAAGTAAATATGGCAATTTTAGTGCTAAGTGTTATGGCAAAAAAAAATAGAGAGCATGTGAAAACAAGAAGAGTATCTTCAAGCCAGGAGGTACAAATGCTTAAATTAGTGATCAGACTAGAGGTCTAGAAAACAAGAAGTCAGCAAGATGGGGAGGAATAATCAGATCTCAGGTGATTGAAAATAACATAGTGACCAGCAGAATACACTGAAATCGGCCAGATGCTCGATCTGTCTTTTAGCTTCTAGCTGGGAAGAAATTTCTTTCAGGTTCTGGACCAATAGGTGAGTAGGGGTGAGGAAAGTGGCTGCATCTAATTAAGGAAAGACTGCCAGAGTAGTTGGAAGGATTTTCTTTCCAAGATGTTCTGGATCTAGTACATATTTGGTAGATTTTCATAATTTTCTTTATTTCTAAGAAAGTGGATCAAAGGTCAGGTATGATTATTGCACAAATGTAAAAAAAAATCCTTCCTCTGGGGGTGTCACAAATGAGCCCCTTTCAAATTCTTCACATGGGTTACAGGCATATCACAATGCTTAGGCATATAATTAAACTACAGCAACAAATTAGGTGCAATTAAACGTTTTCAACTCTCTCACATACCTGAAACCAAAGCTGTGAAAAAAAGGTGTATTCCAGGTAATTAATTGCCAAGAAACATTTAATGATCTCTCCTCTGCTACATTTAACATGAAGCATGAGTGCTTTGTTCCAACTTAGTCATAAAGTTCCCTGGAGCCACGGGCATGTTACTACGGCACACTAAAGGAAAAAACCCCAAACACAGAGCTTAATTAATTTGCAACTCCTGCCACACAACTTCACGCCTGAATTCCTTATCCTTTGGGCATACTTCGTATAACCACAGTGCACTGTAGTAACATCTACTTTACAGAAAGAACTTTCATCTACCCACAGTTTCCTCTTCTTTGTAAAACCATTTGGCTGACCATCTCAAAATAGCAGTAACCAAGCTTCTCTCTTTGTAGCCTGACAGGTCAAGCACCCTGCTATTCAGGCAAGAGACTCTTTTATACCATTATTTTCCTCTAATAACAGAGTGGAAACTCCTTTAATGTTAAGATTCTCTAGAGAAGGATGTTGTTTTAAAAGTATTGACCCACGAGAAGCAAAGGTACCTGGCAACTTTTAAAAAATGTGTGATATATTTGTGTCAGCTTTTTCTCCCAGGCCCGTTCTGTCTTTCGAGCGTATAGAAAGAAAGTCTATCTTTTTAAAAAAATCATCCAAATATGTAACAGATGGGATGGTGGATACAGGTCAATTACTGTTCTCAAAATTTGCAAAGACAGACCTCATTGGCTTTGGGTTTAGTACACTAGATAACATGAAAATGGATGTGCTATGTGCATTTAATAAAGCATTTGCTGAGCCAATTGAGTTGAGTCTGAAGGTTCTGTTGGTGACAGAAAGGAGATTAATGCCAAACTTCAAAGACGGAGGAAAACTTTTAAAACTTTCAAAATTGAGCTTTTCTAAACCCCAAAATGAAAACATCACCTCGAAACTGTTAAAAAAAAATTATTTTGTGCTTTTTTAAGATAAGTTGGGTGTTTCCATCTCAGTGCATTTGTGTATAACTCTGAGAACTATTTTCTTTTATCTATTTGACTTGAAAATATCCCAAATACATATAGATTGCATATGTACTATGCCTGCACAGCTGGTTAGAATGTGAAAAATTCATGTCTTTTGCTCGTATTTTGTTTTCTACTCTATTGATCAGTTTTATTTTGCCCACGTGCTGTTTTTATATCCTGTACATGCTGCATAAGAGCCCTTCTCTTTTATTCTAACTTGAATCCTCAACAGAGACATAGATTTATCATTCGGTATGGTCTCACATGATTACCCTCAGGACCACCCTGGTTTCTTCTGGTCTCGACTAGAGACTGGATTTTTGTATTTTGAAATAATTTAGCCATGAAAAACCATCTGAGTTCTCCAGAGAAGATACCCTTTCTCTCTCATTCCTTCAGGATCCTGTCTGGATATGCTCAGAGAGAATGCTCACTACGCTCAGAGTGGACTATTTCAGAAGGTTGAATTTGCAATCAATGTTCCTTTCCAAGGGCAAGCGAGAGTTTCTCCTAGTGTTTGTGTTTGTGGGACAAGGTGAGTTCTGTCAGCATTTAAAATCTCGAAGTGCTCATGAAAAGAGGCAAGTAGAAGGGCTATTTTTAAGAAAGCTTTATCATGAAAGCTTCAAATCTTCTTGAATTCATGGCCTCTTCAAAAGAACCCAATCCAGAGGGGCAAAGGACAAACTCCCTGGAGATTTTGAGGGTTCTCAATTGATGCACTTTTAGAATCTGCAGTTTTGAATTGCAAAGGCCAGCAAGCAGTCATGCTGCGTTGCCTCTTGCTTGGGCTGGCTCTGAGGTTATTTGATTCCAAAATCCTGACAGGCATGAGAATTACCTGGGGATTTCTTTAGAAGTATAGCTCTCTTCCCTCACTCTCAAAAATTTTGATTTGGTTTGTCTGGACTAAGGCTCAAAAATTCAGAACACAAACAAAAAATCAAAAACAAAACAAAATAAAAATCCCCAGGTGAAGCTCATGCTTTGCACAGCCAGGTTGGTGAGGCCATTGCTCTTGTCACACTAACCAGCTTGTTTTGGAACCGAACCCTGACCTCAGCCTCATTAGTACCACACTGCTGCATACTGAAGCTAACTGGTTTCATTTGGGAAGATATAACCTTGTCTCTGATCTTGCTAGAAGGCATCAATGTGAGAAAGTAACCATTAACATTATTTGTTAGCATAGGTCGATATATGATTTTAATACTGCCCTTTAGTTTTAAACCATACAATTTCAAAAAAGTGTTTTAATCTTCAAGAAAATATCTCCATTTGAGTGGAGAAAAAGGGAAAATCTAGTTTAAAAAAAAATCAGTGTGATAATCAATCATGTCCCTAAAGCCGCCTTCTCTCAGTGAGGATGATTTTATACTTTTTAATGACCCATTTAAAAAAATCTGAATTTAAGTCTTTTTATTTCCCAAGCAGGAATTACATATATTTTAATGATCTATCATAACTCTTTAAAAAAGTTCCTATCTTGTTAATTTTGCTCCCACTGAAACAAAGGCTGTGTGCAATGTGTGTGTGTGTGTGTATGTGTGCGTGTGTCTATAAAGTTATTAAACATTGATTGTTCAGTTTTTCTTCAAAAGCAGGCAGATATCATTCCACTGCAAGGTCATCTTATTGTTTTAATGATACATGGTTCTGTATGATAGGCTTGCTTTTACACCTCCTATTGCATCATTATTGATAGAGAAAATAAAAAAAGTAAAGAAGTCAGTTCATACCAAGTGAAGGCAAGAAAGAATGATGTCCTGAAGAAAACCCAAAACTCTGTCCTTAAAAAAAGTGGAAGATTTTAAGGGTGCCATTGATTTATCTAAGTTTACCTGGAACACATTAACTAAAATGGTTTACTGAGTAATCTCTTTCACACAAGAGCACAGTAGAAAGAATTTATTTATTTATTTATTTATTACAAAGAATTTGAGAGCTCAGGAAAGCTCTGTGCTCAGTGAAGCAGCAAAAAGCCCTAAGCTGCAGATGAAAGCAATGTACACTGATTAGCATCAATGTAAAAAGAGATAAGGACATGTTCTTAAGGCCCTGCTGCTGTGCTCTGGGTCACTGGTTCACAAATCAGTGTGCATATGAATCCCCTAGCAAGGTTGTAGAGAATGCAGATTCCTGGGCATTGACCATCGAGGTCCTGATTCATCTAGACTGAAACAACTAAACAATTTTAATTAGCCAGCCCTGTAGTTTAGCTTACTCTCTGAGGTATAGTGCTCTAGATAATTTATTTAGTAAAAATAAAATCAAATGTCAAAAGTAAATATTTTCCCCATATATAAAAGGAATGATAGGGTGGAAACTATCATTTCTGTCATAACTATCATTCATTTGCAGAAAATATGGAAACTTCAGAAAAATAGAAGAAAATCACTTATTCAACGCTCCTTATTTGAGCATTCTGTGACACTCTCTTTTTTTTAGGTCTATTTCTTATATATATATATATATATGTATATAATATTTATATTATTGTACTTTAGGTTCTAGGGTACATGGGGTACATGTGCAGATCATGCAGGATCTCCAATTTTCCTTTGACTAGTCCCACTTAGATATCCTACTATCATCTAGCTTAAGCTTATCTGAAACCAATCCTATTTTTTTTTACCATCAAAAACTGGCAGTGTTTATCTTCTTTTTAAGAGGAACAATAGTTGCTCCAACACATGAAAGAAGCTTCTTTAATACTTTTGTTTTTTACATTATCGTTTTCTAACCCATTGCTACATCCTCCTAATTCATATTCTTCAAGTGCTCTTTACAACCATTCTTTCTGTTCATTGCAGATATCAGGTGGTGTAAATTCATATGGCTGCACGGACTTTGAAATGTTCAAACACTTTCATCGGCCCCTACCCTGAGCCCTTAAGTACCCACTACCCTGTTGTTTCTCCTGAAACCTCCACAACAACCTCACATGATCCAGCAACTTAAGGGGTTCCATTTGGCCCTCCTGCAGCCTCCCACCCCCCAGAACTCATGCTGCAGCCCTCAGAGAGCCCCACTTTTGACTGATAAGTGTCCATGCTGCCCTTCATACCTAAGTGACTGTAGTCATAACTTAAATCCAGCTTTTCTGAACTTGAATTTGTCATGCAACATCACCACATCTGCCTTCCTAAAAGTCTGCTTTCATCATCAGTCACTCCTCGTTTTAAACTATATTGAAGTCACAGATAAGTAGTAGACAAATTTCGAATCAAATTTACCTAATAATTGAATTGAATTAGGTAAACTCAGTTCAACAAACTATCAAGAGTTTACTATGTGATAAGCACCAGTCATTTGGGGTACTAGGAAATTACACAAATGAACTACACAGAAAGTTTAGAAGGTTTAATATGAATACCAGTCAAGATAGGAGAAGGTGCAATGTGTAAGAAAAGAAGCAAAGAATAGTTTATATTAATAACTCGGTTGGAAAATCTCATTCTGATGTCATCTAAGGTTATTGGGGAGGTGACTGCTTGCCTTCCACTACAGCTTAGAAATCTTTATCTATTTTTCCATGGCCTCAGGCCTCCTTGTGTCCCAGTAAAACCCCTGACTTTCCCTTCTAGCTCCATAATTTAACCCATCTTATTCCCATGGAAATGACCACAGTGTCAATGAGCAATCAAATTTCTTAGACAAAAGGAAAATTATTATTATTTTTAAACCTTCAAAGCTTCTGTTAAAACCTAAGCTGCTGTGGTGTTTTCTAGCTTGTTTTGTATTGGAAAAGATTAAATAGTATATATTTTTTACATTATTTTTCTACTGTACAAATAAATACTTAAAAAATTATCTTTTCTACCCACAAAAGAAAAATGCCATTTACATTTTTATATATTTTTGATTCATTCTATGAATATTTTATAAAGGATGAGATTATTGAAACATATTACTTTATATCTCATTAAAATTAACATAAGGATTTCCTTCTTACTAAAATTAAATTTTTATGTGTTATTACTCATATTTCAAATCACTTAATAATGTCTCATTGTTGGAAACTTAGTTTTTAAAATTTTCAAATACTATTTTGAACAATGATGCATAATTTGTTGTAAATATTATTGCACATAAAATTAGTTTTTATATTATTACTATGAAATGGATTCAAAGAAGAGGGTTTATGAGGTATTTAAATGGTTTATATTTCTTCATAAATATAGCCAAATTACCTTCCAAAGGATATTTTAAATCAATTTTTGTTCCCATGAACAAAAATTAGATTACCTATTATATCACACTTTCTTTACAACAGTATGATTTTAATGCTACTATTGTAAGCAAAAACTATATGAGTCATTTCTTTGTTATTAAAATTTAGCATTATTTTCCCTGTTTGGTAACCCTTTTCTTTTTTAGAATTACTATAGTATCAGTGTAAGTGTTAATGATTCTGTCATGAATCCAAGTTGAAAGCAAATACCTGGTACAGTTGGAAGATTATGTGGCTAGGAATCAGGAGACCCAAGTTTTTATCTTTAATGCCAGTTATTCCAGTTATTAGTTGTTGATAATAGACTGATAATTTAACCTGACTTTTCCTCAGTCTGATATGGGGATAATTTATTATTATACATGTCATGAGATATATAATAATGTGATGCAGAAGTGCTTGAAAAAAACAGAAATGAAATAAAAATATAAGTTGATGGTATTTTTGCATCTTCAACAACAAATTTTATTGTAAGAAATATCATTGATTCATCTTGCATAAAATTTGACAGCAACATTAATTCCACATTCAACTACATTTGTTGGGACCAACTATATGCCACATATAATTACACAGTAATTGTATGAAGTAAAAAAAAAAAAAAAGAGTAAGTCAAAGACCAGAATTTGAGAATCTCAAAATCTAAGAGGGGAGAAAGATACATAAGTTAAAAGATAAGAAATGCACGCACACACACACACACACACACACACACTTGCACATACGTATGTATATATAAATACAATATAATAAAGGTTATAAGAATGTGTAAAATATTGTGAAAACAAAGAAGAGAAAAAAGCAAAAATTCTGTAGAATGAACATTTATGTGTAAGGTAAACAGAAATTCTCTAGGTAGAGAAATGACATTATATGAAGATGACATATATAAAAATGATGCTGAGATGTGAAGACTAAGGAATGCTGAAAGAGGGTGTTTATAGTCTAGACACTAAGAAGGCAGGACTCTGGTTGTAAGGGCCTTTGTATGCCCTTTTGCAGAATTTGCATTCAGCCATATTCAAATGTAGTCGTGACGATTAACAGTTTAATTACCTATTTCAAACTGGAAAATGTTGACCAAGACATAGGCATTCTATGTGTGGTATAATTAGTATGATTTGATTTCTTCTTTTGAAGTGAGTCAAGAAGGTAACATTTTTAGGAATGATCTCTGCTTAAGTTCAGGGAGCAATCACTGATAAGCATTGATTAAATTATTCATTCAAGATAGTATTAAGTGTCCACTAAGTGCAAGGCACTGAATCAAGCCTAGGAGATAGAGTAAGATCTCCATGCCTTCGTAGGGATTATATTTTAGTAAAAACGACAGCCACTGGACAAGTAAACAAGTAAGAAAGGAACTGATAAATTGCAGCCAATGCCATGAGGGGAATAAATGGGAATCTTCATTCATTCAAACAGATTTTTAATGCCTAAGCACTGTTGAAGATTTTGATAATTTAGTGATATGCAAAACAGTTAAAAGTCTATATGCTCAGAGAGCTTACATTCTTTCCAGTGGGCGATAAATTAAGAAAATTAAGTAGAAAATAAACTTATAGAGTGGTCCTGTAGACTGAATGTTTATGTGCCCCCAAAATTCATATACCGAAACCCAATCCCCAATGTGATGGTGTTTGGAGTTGAGGCTTTAGTGAGGTGATTTGGTCATAAGGGCAGAGCCTTCATAAATAGGATTAGTGCTCTCATAAAAGAGACCTCAGGCTGGGTGTGGTGGTTCATGCCTGTAATCCCAGCACTTTGGGAGGCTGAGGCAGGTGGATCACGAAGTCAGGAGTTCAAGATCAACCTGGCCAAGATGGGGAAACCCCATCTCTACTAAAAATGCAAAAATTAGCCAGGCATGGTGGCAGGTGCCTGTAATCCCAGCTACTCTGGAGGCTGAGGCAGAGAATTGCTTGAACTCAGGAGGCAGAGGTTGCAGTGAGCCAAGATAGTGCCACTGCACTCCAGCCTGGGTGACAGAGCGAGACTCTGTCTCAAAAAAGGACCCCTCATAGAGCTCCTTCACTCTTTCTTCCATATGCAAACACAGCGAGAAGACTGCTGTCTGTGAATCAAGAAGTGGATACTTACCAGAGCAGACACCAAACCTGGTGACACCTTGGTATTAAACTTTTCCCACCCCTACAACTATGGGAAATAAATTCCTGTTGTTGATACAAAATACCACCTAGTTTGTCGTATTTTGTTATGTCAGTCCAAGATGACTAAGACCAGTGGTAAAGAAAGGTTCTTTAAGAACAGACTATTTAAGCTAAGACCTGAAAAGTGCAGGGACTGGGAGAAGAGCATTCCTGGCCGTGGAAAGAGCAAATGCAAAGATTTTGAGAAAAAAAAAAATGGCTTGGCCTATTGGAGAAATTGAAAAGAGACCAGCATGGCTCTAATATAGTGAAGAAAACTTTAAAAAGATGAAGTAAGAAATGCCAGAAAGATCACTCCAATTGTTTAGTACAAAACTGGATTAGTGAAGGGGAAGAGCTGAAGCAAGAAGAGAATTTAATTTAATAGACTATTGCTGTTATCTGCGTGATAAATTAGGGTGGCTTCGCTATGGTGATGGCAGTGTGGGTGAATGGATAAAAAGATAGATTTGAGATATATTTTGGTATCATAAATCATGTAATTTGCTGGTGAATTAGATATGGGAATTGAAAGAAAAATAGAATACAAGGTTGTTTTGTGCATGTTTGGATTAAGCAACTGAGGAATGCCGACACCGTTTAATAAGATGCTAAAGACTCAGGCAAATAATCGATTTGAGAGGGAAGCAAGAACACCATTATAAATTTGAAACATATATAGATATTCATTTGGAAATCTGACTGCTTATTTCAAATAAGCAGTTAGATGGCACTCAGGGGAGAAGTTGCTTCTGTAGCCATAAACATGGGAAGTAAGTAGCTTCCCATGTAGATGTAAACTGTGGATTTAGAAGCATTTTAGACAACAGTGGGGAACAGAGATTGAGCAGAAAACAAAAGATGACCCAGTACAAATCTCAGTTACTCCAACACTTAAGAGTTGAAGACAACCAAGGATACTGAGAAACAGCAGAGAGGGACAAAAGAAAAGCTAAAGGGAGGAGTGTTACAGTGTTATGCTACGTGTGTGTGTTTTCTTTTTGTGTAGGATGAATGTATTTCCTTACATCTTAATCCTTACGGTTTAGGTGGAGCTGCTTTCCTAACATACAGGACCCTCCCCAAGTCTCTGCTCTCGGTTGGGCATGGCATGACACTTGCTCAGTGAAATCCTTTCCATAACTTCTGCTGATACTCACAGGAAAGAGGTGTGTGTGTGTGTGTGTGTGTGTGTGTGTGTGTGTGTGTGTGTGTGTGTTTATTAAGACCAGGAAGCAGAAGAATGATTGGTAACAATCTAGAACTGTCAATAGCCATTTTTGCTACCACATGAGGTTTATCTGCCTAAAAATCAAAATAACAACAGAAATGTAAGTTGAGAGGTAGAGAAAAATAAATAGGTTTCTGATAATATTTGTTTGAACCTCTAGAGCCAATGGTGCCTTAAACTAGCACCATTCCTTGAACTTCCTGGATAAAAGAGCCAATAAATTCCTTTTGTGTTTACATGAGTTGGTTTGAGTCATGTTCCTATTACTTGCAACCAAAACAGATATGATTATGATAAAAGATATTTCAAGAAAGGTTGAGTGGTCAACTATGTCAAAAGCCATTGGAAAGTTAAGAGAGATGAGGGCAGAAAAATGTTCATGGGATTTGACAACATGGAGTCATTGATTACCTCCATGGGAGAGATATCAGTGCAGGGGTGAGACTGGAAGTCTACTTGGGGTGGGGCAAAACTAAATTGGCAATGGTTGAGTGGAGAGAGTGAAAGCGGCAACTTAGTTAAGACGATCTTTTGTGAAGAAAAGTAAAGAAATAGAGATCGCTGGAGATGATTATGGTACCAAAAGAGAAGCAAGGAAATATTTGATCTTTACCATCAGTCATTCATTCATCAAGTATTTATCCAAGCATGAATATCTATGTATTAAGCTATGTTAGCTCATGAAAAATAAAATAAAATTCTGTTATTACCACTCCTTGCTTCCTAACTTAGTGACCATAGATTTTAAATGAAAGTTAAAATGTTACAACCAAAGTCTTCGCATGTGGTAAACATTTGGTGAAAACAAGATTATTTTTCTCTGACTCATAACATTTTGCAGCTCCACAAAATATTTCCCCAACATTGCTCAGAAATATTTGGCACTCATTGAAGTGGGCCCCACTCCTTTGAATGAAAGAGGAAGATTTTACTCATTCTGACATGATGCATTTACTTAAAAAAATAATTTAAAGTCAGTGAAATCATCTTTTATTGCCAGTTTTCTATGGTAACAAAGGGTAACAAAGAGCTATAATGCAACAGTTCAAGAAAAACAACAAAAAATAATTAATACTTATAAAGTACCAGGTAATCTGCAAGGTAGTGAGAATAAAGAAGTGAAAACACAGTATTAAATACCTAAAAATTAAGTGTCCAGTATGGAAACAGATATAAACAATTAAAATGATGAATAATTATCATGATAGGAAGAAACACAGGATTCCATAAGAAATCTTAGAAGGAGTATCCATGTTAGAGTCAGTGAATTTTTCTGAATGGAAGTACTGAGAAACTGAGTCTGAAATTGTGAGCAGGACTTGGAACGGCAGTTGACTTCCTTTTCTTAGCAGCTTACCAATTTCTCATAGTTTGATCTAGCCTGTTTGCATGCAAAACTCTTCACACTGTAACACATAGTAAGTGCTCAATAAATGCTGGTTTAGCCATTATTATCAGTAGGCTCCTACCTCTACACTGATAAACACAGGTAGCAAACCAGTATTAGTTAAGAAGAGGCAGGCAATTACTCGTTGTGGAGATAATGAAGCTTTGGAGTTTTGTAGATTAAATTTAAAATTCATATTAGCTACTTAAAAATGTATTCACCATATTAGTTTGTTGGGGCTACCATAACAAAATACTAAACATTGAGTGATGTAAACAGTGGAATGTATTTTCCCCCAATTCTGGAGGCTAGATGTTCAAGATCAAAGTGTCAGCAGGTTTGGTTTCTTTGGAGGCCTCTCTCCCTTCCCTGGGGATGACCACCTTCTTGTTGTGTCCTCACATGCTCTTTCTGTGGTGTCTCGCTGTGTGTTCACATTTCTTCTTCTCATAAAGACAACAGTTAGATTGAATTAGGGCTCACCTTAACTGTCTCATTTTCATGAAGTCACCTTTTTAAAGACACTATCTTCAAATACAGTCATATTCTTACATACTGGGGGTAGAGCTTCAACGTATGAATTTGAGGGAACAGTTTTTCTCACAGCAATGGCATGGAAACTGACCACAGCAATCATTCTGGGATTCAGTTTCCTCATATATAAAAAGAGGATAGAACAGGGTGCCCTCGCTTGTGTTTGGATAGTTGCAGAATGTGGCAATTTGCAGGACCAGTGGCCTGCTGACCACTTCTGGTTTCCACTTGCATGAATTCACATGCGCTGGTATTTTTTGACAAGTGGTAAAAGGCAGGGGTTTTTGTTTGTTTGTTTTGGTTTTGATTTTTATACACTGTCATTTGAGAGCAAGGAAGGAACCAAATCCAGTGTCTCCTTGAAGTAGCATAAAGTCCTGATAGAGAGATGAACTGAAGTAATTTCTTTGAAACCCTGGGTACAGGGAGTACTTGTTTGGGACCCAAGAGTAAATTTCATATAACATTGCGGAGTAGGCTAGTTTTCCTGCTTTTGGAAGCAACATAATACTGCTCTTTTATTTCCAGTAAATCCCGATCTATTAGTTATCTTTGCTGCAGTGAAAAATAGCCCCCAAATCTCAGTGGTTCACAAAAACAAACTGATTTTCTTGGACAAGTGATATGTCAGCATTTATGGGTTGGCTGCAGCTGTTAACTTTGTTTGGCTCTGCTTGGCTCAGCTTGTTTCAGCTCCTTTGTGGACGTGGCATTGTCATAGCAGGGAGAGAAGATCAACGGAGCTGGTAGAAACACATGATGTCTCCAAAACCCCTGTCTTCTCACAGGCCATTGACAAGGAAAGTCTCATGGTTCAGCCCAAAGCCAAAAAGGCAGACAAATATATAAAAACTACATGGAAGGCAGCAATGGGCTGATATATTTGATCTTACAAAGAAAGAGGAGGTGAATATTGCAAACCAGAATACAGCTTACCATATGCTACTGTTTGCTGCTTATTTGTAAAAAAAAAGCCTAGTCTTCATTCACATTACATGAAGAATTATACTTATTTTCCTGGATAAAACATGCCACTACATTTTCCTAAATTTCTGATTAATTGTCCCAGTCATCCACTTCACTGTCACTGTCATTTATAGCTATGTAAACAATTGGGAGTTTTACAGGAGTAGAAATATCAAGTGCACATGCAAAAGAATCATCTTCAAAACCAAGGACACTCTACTGTGAAGTTCAGATGTAGGCACAGATGTGGCAGGAAACATTTGCTGCCAAGGTCTGAGTTTAAACAAGTCAGACTGGCAGCGTACGTTTTTATGAAAGTGGCTTACATTGTCTTGAATTTTATACGTATTACACATTTGTGTGTTTTATTTTTAAATCTGTTTTTAAAATGAGTTAAACACTGAATTAGATTTTGAGTTTGCTACCATTACATACCTTACTTCCATAACTGACATCCACTGCTTTGTTTTCATGCTCACCATGGAGACTTCTCAGTTATTTATTTATTATTCATTCATTCTTCATTCATATATTATCAAACATTTACTGAAGACGGAGTATGTACTATATTTGGAGTTGGAAAAATATAGATGAATTGTCATGTCTCAACTTGAAAGAGCTCACTGTCTAATAAAAGACATAGATGTGCAAAAAAATAATTACAATTTGTAAGTCTAATGCAAAGGTGAGAAAAATAGCTCAGTAAAGTGGCAAAGAATGTGCTCTCTAGAGCAGGACAGATCTGGGCTCAATTCTCAACAATTACTAGATGTGTTACCTAAGGCAATCTACAAAACTCCCTGTGACCCAGTTAGCTTATCTGTAAAATGAAGACCATTGTACCTATCTTATTGTTTTTTTAAAAAATGAAGATCAGGAATAACATGAACAGAGCAACAACTACAGTTTCAGAACATCATAAATGCTCAACAGAGGCAGTGTTTTTTATTATGATATTTACTGGAAGAGCTATAGTAACCCAAAAAGCTTGTTTGGAGTAATGAATTTGGGGTAATGAAATAACATCTGGGAATTTTTTTTCCAAAAAGGTGACACTTGAGAGGAAAATGCCTTGAATATTCAAGGCAATGGGCAAAATAGCAAGTGCAAAGGGACAAATACTTGTGAATTTGGGTGTCACTAAACAACGAATGCACAGGGGTGGGAAGAAATTGGCAAGATGTATGAGTATGAATGTTGGATGGAGCAGATTGTGAGATGTTCACGTGCCATAGAAAAGAATGTGAACTTGCAGACTGTTTCTTTTTAACTCTAGCTGTCTCGCTGTCTTCTAACCCCTCTTTCACCTCACCCTGCCACCTAGAATTTGTGACAATTAGTTCCAACATCTTTTACTGTGGTCATTAGGAGACTTCATGTTGTTTTCCTGCCTGCCTCCCTCTTCCATCCCAGCAGTGCCAGCCACCTCCAGCCCTTGTCTTGGCTGTCTCTCACCACCGCTCAGAGTTCCTGTTGCCTTTCACCATCTGTGTAGTAGGTGAGACGTTCATCATGACGTCTCTGCTTTGTCTTGAGGTTTCTATTTTCAGAAACTAGTTAATGATCTTAATGAGCTCATCCTCAAGACCAATTATTTTTATTTTGGAAATATAGACCTCCTTTGAAAATGCTTTCCAAAATACTTTTCCTATTTTCCTCTCTAAACTCTTTCATGTTTCCTTCCTTTTTACCCTTTCCTTTACCATATCTGACTTTGAAATTCCTTATTTCCATTTTCGAACATCTTTTCTCTTCAGCAAAGCGTTCCTTTCCTCCAGCCCTTCAACATGGGCAGGCAGAATCTCAAGTTTGCTCTTTAGTGACTGTTACTTGCTTTTAATGCTGAAAACACTCACAGGACCCCATTCAACTGTAAAGCAATTAGGCATTGTTGATTTGCCCCTCTTCTGCTGCTAGCTGGTAGAGAGGGAGTCCTCTGAAGCTTGTTCTGCTGTTTCAGGAAAGCGCAAGAACTGTCCACATGGAGGAATCTATACTCGCCTCTGGGATCTCTACATAATTAATATGCAAGAAAATGGCTTTAGAATCAGCTTTACAAACCTGTTGTCTAGAGACAATGTGGGTTGTTCACATTCACACTCTCTTTTCCTGGTTTTCTCTGTTTTTATCACTTAGTTTTGCTCTCCCTTTCTCATTCTTTTTAAATCGACCTACTTTTAAAGAGTTTACCAAAAATCTCCACTCATTTGTTTCCTATTTGTAACTTCAATTCTCTGTGATTTCCTTTTGTCTCACATTCTTATGGTCTTCTCTTTATGATTTCTGCAAGTTTTTTAGAGGCTTGTTCACATTGTTTTAAATATCTTCAGCCTTACATTTCATATGAGATAATCTCAGACAATCTCAGGGATTTTTAGACAGTACATTTATTCTTAAAAGTTAGCTTTATTGCCAGCCACAGTGGCTCAGACCTGTAATTCCAGCACTTTGGGAGGCTGAGGTGGGAAGATCACTTGAGCCCGGGAGTCTGAGACCAGCCTGGTAATATAACGTGAGACCTTGTCTCTACAGAAAAATGTAAAAATTAGCTAAGCACAGGGGTATGCACCTGTAGTCCTTCCCAGCTACTCAGGAGGCTGAGGTGGGAGAATCACTTGAGCCCGGGAGGCAGAGGCTGCAATGAGCAGAGATCACACTATTGCACTCCAGCCAAGGTGACAGAGAAAGACCTTGTCTCAGAACAAACAAAAAAAAAGTCAGCTTTACTGAAGTATAATTTACATAGAACAAAAGTCAAGAATTTAAGTGTATAATTTGAAAAATTTTGACAAATATATATATCTATGTAATCACTAGTCCAGTAAAAATACAGAACATTCGCATCAACCCCGAAGCTGGTCTCCTGCCCACTCCATCCAGCCCTTTGCCTCCACAGCAGTTCCTGCCACGATTAATCTGTTTTCTGTCACTACAGTTTTGCCTTTTCAGAAATTGTATACAGATGAAATCATACAGTATGATACAATAGTCTTTTGTGTCCAGCTTCTTTCATTTAGCATAATATTTCTGAGATTCATCTATTTGTTGCATATACCTATAATGTATTGCTTTTTTGTGGCTGAGTAGTATTATATTGTATGGCAGTAACACAATTTGCTTATCCATTTACCAGTTTATGGACATTTGTGTTGTTTCAAGTTTTGGAATAATATGAATCAAGTTTTTGTGAAGATTTGCATACAAGTTTTTATGTGAATATATTTTCACTTCTCATAAATAAGTACCTAAAAGCAAGATTGCTGGATCATATGGCAAGTGCAAGTGACTGTATCACTTGCATTCCCTACAGCAATACACAAGCGCTATCTTCCCCAACACTTGGCATCAACCTTTTTTTAAAATTAGTCTATCCCATGAGCGTGTACTGCTCTTATTGTGGTTTTACTTTGCATTCCCATAATGATTAGCCATTTGGAACATGTCTCATTTACTTATGAGCCATTTGTATATTTCCTTGGTGACTTGAATGTTCAAATATTTTGACTGTTTTAAAAGTTTTTATTTTTTAAATCTTATTTATTTTTATTAATTTAGGACTTCATGACTAAAACACCAAAAGCAATGGCAACAAAAGCCAAAATAGACAAGTGGGATCTAATTAAACTTAAGAGCTTCTGCACAGTATAATTTTTTAATTTTTAAGAATTAAAAAAATACTGTTAGGTTCCAGTTTACATGTGCAGGTTTGTAATGTAGGTGAACTATGTATCACGGGGCATTTGGCATACAGATAATTTCATAGGGTAATATGCATAGTACCTGATGGGTATTTTTTTCTGATCCTCTTTTTCCTCCTACCCTTCACCCTCAAGTAGTCCCCAGTGTCTGTTGTTCCCCTCCTCATATTTGTGTGTTTTCATTGATTAGCTTCCACTCACAAGTGAGAGTAGATTGTATTTGGCTTTCTGTTCCTACATTAATTTGCTTGGGATAATGGCCCCTATCTCCATCTATGTCGTTGCAAAGACCATGATTCTGTTCTCTTTATGGCTGCGTAGTATTCCATGACATATACATACCACATTTTCTTTATCCATTCTACCACTGATGGGGATTTAGGTTAATCCCATGTCTTTGCTATTATAAATAGTTTTTGCCTATTTCTTAAAATAGGGTTGTTTTGTCTTTTTATTATTGGTTTACAAGATTTGTTTATAAATTCTGGATGAAAATCTTTTATCAGTTATGTTTGGCAAACGTTTTCTCCCAATCTCCACTTACCTTTTCATTTTTGTAAATGATGCCCATTGAAGAGAAAATATTTAATTGGGGAAATTTTATCAGTTTTTATGGTTTGGGCCTTTTATGTCTTGCTTAAGAAATCTTTGCCTAACCAAAGGTCACAAGGAGTTTTTCTTACGTTTTCTTGTAGCAGCTCTATAGTCTTTGTTCTTATATTTAGGTCCTATGCTCTATTTTGAATTATTGCTTTATAAATAGTGTGAGGTAACATTTGAAGCTAAGTTTTTTTGCATATGGATATCCAAATGTTCCAATACCATTTGTTGAAAAAAACCCTATTACTTCCTTTATTGAATTACCTCAGCAGATGTGTCAAAAGTCAATTGATTCCACATTTGTATTATTTCTGGACTGTATATTCTGTTGCCTCAATCTATATCTCTTACTTTGTCAATATGACATTGTCTTATTACTGTAGTAACAAGTCAACCTTGAAATCAAGTAGTATTAAGTCTTGATATTTTGTTCTTTTTCAAGTTTATTTCAGCTGTTTTAGGTCTTTTGCATTTCCATATAACTTTTAGAAATAATTGTTAAATATTTTTAAAGCCGGGATTTTGATTAAAATTACATTTTGAATGAAACACAAAATACATTCAGAAGTTTCAGTAATAGACTAGAACAAGTAGAAGAAGGAACATCAAAAATTGAAGACATTTCTTCTGAAATAACCCAATCACACAAAAATAAAGAAAAAAGAACAATCAAAGCCTTTATAACATAGGAGACACCCTAAAGTGATGAAATATTTGAATTATTGGTTTCCTGGAAGATTAAGAGAGAACAAATGGGTTAGGAAACCTACTAATAGGTGAAAACCTCTTAATTGTAGCAACAGATTTAGACATCCAAATATCACCAAATGAATACACTGTGAAAATGTCTTTTCCCATGGCACATTCTAGTCAAAATGTTTAAATTCAAAGACAAAGATAGAAATCTAAAAACAGCAAGAGAAAAGCATCTAGTGACCCATAAAGGAATCCTCATCAGACTCACAGTAGATTTCTTAGTAGAAATCTTACAAGCCAGGAGAAAATGGAATGATATATTCAAGTGCTAAAAGAAAAAACTTTGCCAAGCAAGAAACAATACTCAGCATAATTTATCTTAATTTATCCTTTATCAGTGAAAGAGAAATAGTCTTTCTCAGACAAGCAAAGCTGAGAAAATTCATCACCACTAGACCAGCCCTACAAGACATGCTCAAGTGACCCCTAAATCTGGAAGTGAAAGAATGATAATTATCAATGTGAAAACATGTGAAAATGTACAACTTACTGGCTAAGCAAACATATAAAAGATGAAGAGAAACAAACTAGAATGTTACCAGTACAGAAAAATCAGCAACCCCCAATGGCAAACACTAAGAGAGAGGCAGAAAAAAAAATAAACAAAGAATATGCAAAATAATCAGAAAACAGTCAACAAAATGACAGAAACACAACCTCATATATGAAAAATAACTTGGAATGTAAACCAATTCTCCACTTAAAAGATAGACTGGCTGGATGGATTTTAAAAAATGATCCAACTATATGCTACCTACAAGAAACACATTTTACCTGTAAAGACACATATAGACTGAAAATAAAAGGACTGAAAAATATATTTCGTGCAAACAGAAACCAAAGCAAGCAGGAGTAGCTACACTTATATCATATAAAACAGACTTAATAAGTCAAAACAGTAATTTAAAAAGAGACAAAGAAGGTCATTATATAATGGTAAGTGATCAATCAGTCCGGTAAGAAGATACAAAATTTCTAAATATATGTGCATTCAGCACAGAAGCACCAGAATTCATAAAGCAAATATTAGTTGACATAAAAGAGAAATAGACTTCAAAACTACAATACTGGGAGATTTCAACACCCCACTCTCAGCATTAGGCAGATTATCTAGACAGAAAATAAACAAAAAGAAACACTGGTTTTAAATTGAACTTTATGCCAGATGGACATAACAGATATTTACAGAATATTTTACTAAATATCTGCATAGTATACATTCTTTTTGTCAGCACATGGAACATTCTCCAGATTGCCCATATGTTAGGCCACAAAACAAGTCTCAACAAATTTTAAAAAAACCACAAAATCTTATCAAATATTTTCTCAGAACATAAATAAAACTAGAAATCCATATCAAAAGGAATTTAGGAAAATATACAAATACATGGAGATTGAATGTCATACTACTGAACAACCTTTAGGTCAACTAAATAATTAAAATGGAAATAAAAAACTTCATGAAATAAATGAAAATGGAACCACAATTTGCCTAAACCTGTGGGATACAGCAAAAACAGTGTGAAGAGGGAAGTTTATAGCATTAAATGCCTACATCAAAAAAGTAGAAAGACTTCCAATTAACAATCTTATGATACACCTCAAGGAACTAGAAAAGGAAGAACAATAAAAACCTAAAATTAGCAGAAAGAAAGAAATAGAGGTTAGAGCATAATTAAATAAAATGGTCTAAAAATTACAAAGAATCAATGAAACAAAATTATCTGAAAAAATAAAATTGACAAACTACTAGCTCAATTAATCAAGAAAAGACCCAAATAATCAAAATCAAACATAAAAGAGGAGGCATAACTGATATACAGAAATACAAATTATCATCAGAGCCTGTTAGGAACAATTATATATGAACAAACTGGAAAACCTAGAGGAAAAGGATAATTTTCTGGAAGCACACATCCTACCAAAATTGAATCAGAAAGACATAGAAAACTTGACCAGACCAATAATGAGAATAAATCAGTAATAAAAAGTGTTCCCAAAAGAGAAGCCCAAGACTGGATGGATTTGGTAGATTGTCAAATTCTACCAAGTATACAAAAAAGAACTAATATCAATTCTCCTAAAACTATTCCAAAAAATTGAAGAGGAGAGAATTCTCCTTAACTCATTCTATGAAGCCAACATCACCTTGATAACAAAACCAGAAAAATACACAACAAAAAAAGAAACCTCAGGTCAACATCTCTAATGAATATAGATGCAAAAGTCCTCAACAGAATACTAGCAAACCAATTCCAAGAGCACATGGAAAAGAAAATACACCATAGTCAAGTGGATTTTATACTATGAATGCAAGGATTGTTCAATGCACACAAATCAATAAATACACATCACATCCATAGAATGAATGATAAAAACAATATTATTATCTCAATAGATGCAATAGAAGCATTTGATAAAATTTAATATCCCTTCATGACAAAAACTCTCAACAAATTAGGCATAGAAGGAACATATCTCAAAAATAATAAAGACCATATATAACAAACCCACAGCTAACATTATACTGAATAGGGAAAAGCTGAAAGCCTTTTCTCTAAGAACTGCAACAAGGATACTAATGTTTACTACTTCAATTTAACATAGTACTGGACCTCTTAGCCAGAGCAATCAGGCAAGAGAAAGAAATAGAAGACAAATTATTAAAAAGACAAATTAGAAAGAAGGAATTAAACTTGTCCCTCTTTGCAGGTGATGTTATGTCTATAAAATTTAAATGATTTCACTTGGAAACTCTTAGAATTTAAGATAAATAAAGTCAGCAAGGTTATAGGATAAAAAATCAACATACCAAAATCAGTAACATTTCTATTCACCAATAATGAAATAGCCAGAAATGAAACCAGGAAAACAATTCCATTTATAACAGTTATAAAAATTTTAGTTATCTAAAATTACTAAGAATGAATTTAACCGAGGAGGTGAAAAATTTCCACAAGAAAACTGCAAAGCACTGATGAAAGAAATTAAAGAGGACACAGAGAAATGGAAAGGCATTCCATGCTCATGGATTGGAAAATTTGATATGGTTACAATGGTAATACTACCCAAAGCGATCTACAGATTCAGTGTAATCCCCATCAATTTTAAAATATCAATTCTGTTTTTCACAGAAATTGAAAAATTTGTATGGAACCACAAAAGAGACAGAATAGCCAAAGCAATCTGAGAAAAGAGAACAAAGCTGGAAGTATCACACTACCTGACTTCAAAATATATCACAAAGCTATAGGAATCAAAGCCTCATGGTACTGATATAAAAACAGATACTAAACCAATGGAATAGAATAAAAAGCAGAGAAATAAATCCACTTTTTTACAGCCAACTAATCTTTGACAAAGCCATCAAGAACATACATTAGAGAACATAGACCGTCATCAGTAAATGGTACTGAGAAAACTGTATAACCATATGTAGAAGAAAGAAACCGGACCCCTCTCTCTCAACATATACAAAAATCAACTAAAAAATACAATGAAGACTTAAATGTAAGACCTAAAACTATAAAGCAACTAGATTAAAATAAAAGGAAGGCTCTTCAGGGCATTGTTCTAGGCAAAGATTTTATGGCTAAGATTTCAAAACTGCAGACAACAAAAATAAAGGTAGATTACTAGAACTATATTAAACTAAAAGCTTCTGCACAGCAAAACAAACATTCAGCAGAGTGAAGAGACAACATCTTGAATAGGAGAAAATATTTACAAATTATTCATCTGACAGGGAACTAGTATCCAGAGTATACAAAGAACTCAACTCAGCAGTAAAAACAACCAAATAATCCCATTAAAAATGGGCTAAGGACATAAATACAATTCTCCCAAAAGAAGACTTACAAATGGCCGACAGGTATATGAAAAAATCTGCAACATCACGAATCATCAGAGAAAAGCAGACTAAGACCACAATGAGATATCATCTTATCTCAGAAAGCCTGTTTTTTAAAACACAAAAATAGCAGACACTGGCAAAGATGTGGACAAAGGGAACTCTTATACATTGCTCATGGAAATGTAAATTAGTTCACCCACTATGAAAAACAGTATGGAGATTTCTCAACAAACTAAAAATATAACTGTCAGACAACCCAGCAATCCCACTACTGAGTATTTATGCAAAGGAAAATAATATATCAAAAGGATACATGTGCTTCCATATTTATTGCTGCATTACTTAAAATAGCAAAGATATGGAATCAATCTCAGTGTCTATCAATGGATGAATGGGTGAAGAAAATGTAGTATATGTACACAATGGCATACTATTTGATCACAAAAAATAATGAAATCTCATTACTTGCAGCAACATGGATGGAACCGGGGGCCATTATGTTAAGTGAAATAAGCCAGGCAGAGAAAGACAAATGTAGCATATTCTCACTCATAGGTGGAAGCAAAAAAGGTGATTGCATATAGGTAGAGGGTAGAATGATAGCTACCAGAGACTGGGAAGGGTATATGGATGCCAGAGGGGATAGAAAGATTGGTTAATGGATACAAATATATAGTTAGATAGAAGGAATGATTTCTAGTCATCGATAGAAGAGGAGGGTGACTGTAGTTAACAACAATGTATTGTAGTTTTAAAATAGGTAGAAGAGAGGACTTAAAATGTACCTAACACATAGAAATGATAAATACTCAGGTGATGGATATCCTAAATTCCCTGACTTGATCATTACATGTTCTATTCATGTAAAAAAATTAACATATACCCCCTAAATTTACACAAATATAATGTGTCAAAAAATTTTTAAGTGACAGAATTGTCTTGTCGGCTAATTGTATCACTACTATTATTATGGTAATGTTTCTTTTGACTGATTTTATTTCTACTGGTTATGAATACGATTTTTCTGCTTCTTTGTATGCCCAGAAATTTTTGATTAGTTGACAGACGTGGTGAATTTTACCTTGTCAAGTGCTAGATTTTGTCATATTCCCTTAATTCACATTGGAATTTATTCTAGCATAGAGTAAGTTGAGATCTGTTTGCTCCTTTTGAGCCTTGGCATTAAGGACCCAGCATAGTATTTAGTCTAAGATCAACTCAGCCTTATTTCTAAGGCTGGTCCCTTCTGAGGATTTTAGCCTGTGTTTGTGTATTATGAGATGATTCTACTTCTGCTGGTGTATACGCAAATGCCTTCTAGTCCTGAGTAAAGTCCGGAAACTGTCAAGCCAAGTGTTTTCTGATGGGATTTCTCCCCCTCAGACATGAATTTCATTCCATGCATGCACAGATCAGCTGAAGATTTTATAAGGGCCCTCTGCATGTCTTGACTGACCATTGTCCCTCTCCCACCCACTTTAACTACCTTTACGCTGGTATTCTGCTCCATAAATTCTACCTGACATGGTCTCCCAAATTCTCCTCTATGTCTGCTCAGTCAGTAAGAAGGCCAGGCTCTGTTTGTGTTTTTCTCTCTGCCTTGTGGACTAGAAATTGCCTCTAACAGTAAGTTAGTGTGATCATAGGATTCAACTTTTTTGCTTCGATTTTCTCAGCACCATAGTCCTATACTGCCTGTTGTCTGATGCCTAAAGCAAATTATTTTATATATTTTTTTCTGGGTTCATAGTTGGTTTTGGTGGGGCATTTTCACATCTGGACCTTGCTGATTCTGGAGAGACTGCCCTTCCTCGGGCTAGCTAATTCCTAGAGGTAGCAAATATTTATTCAAGACACCTCTTAGATACGAAAACCAACAAAGCAAGTGCCCATATCGCAAACTCTTCCTTTGTCAAGACTTTTACACTAAGCCACTATTTTCCTACTCTAATCATCCTATTACCAAGTACCAGACAACTAGAGATATCCCTTATACCCCAGAATCCAGTACAATTACTCAAGCTAACCAATCCTAAGCCAGACTACCCTGCTCTGTCCACTTCTGCCTGTGGAACCATAATAAAGGCTGCTGCCCACATTTTCTTTCCACTCCCTCTGCCTCCTGATTGACCCTGACGCTTCCTCATGCGGCCCCTCATGTGGTGTGGTATGCCCCTTCCTCTTGGGAACTGTAAGAAACTATCTTTTCAATAGTAATCATCTCCTGATCTGTTGACCTCATCATACTTGAATAATAAACCTACATTTGGGGCCGGGCACCGTGACTCATGCCTGTAATCCTAGCACTTTGGGAGGCTGAGGTGGGTGGATTACCTGAGGTCAGGAATATGATATGAGCCTGGCATGAAATTCCCATCTCTACTAAAAATGCAAAAATTAGCCAGGCATAGTGCAGGGCACCTGTAATCCCAGCTTCTCAGGAGACTGAGGCAGGAGAATCGCTTGATCCTGGGAGTCAGAGGCAGAGGTTGTAGTGAGCTGAGACCCCGACATTGCACTCCAGCCTGCATGACAGAGCGAGACTCTATCGCCAAAAAACCAAAATGAAATAAAATCTACATTTTGAAACACCTTTAGGCTTTCAAGCAGAGGTTAGTGTGTATATTTTCTTAAGCAAGATAGTGTCTGTAAGTGCCTGGGACTTAACAATTATTGAACAAATGACTATTCATTCCTTAACTTGATCTCAATATTTAACACTGTCTTAACTCTGCCTATTGACTTTAGTTTCCTTATTTATTTAATGCTCCCATTCTTCCCCTACCTGCCACCTATACTGCTACTACAATACTCACCTTGAAATCTCTATCTAGCTCTTCGTATTTTGAGTTTTACTCCTTATTTAAAATAGTCTTTTATATTTAAATCTAACCCAGCAGTCTATGACATATTGAAATGGCAACAGGCTTACCTGCTGAGCATTTTATTTTCCATTTTTGTAGAACTCAAAAATTTTAGTATATTCTTTTTTCAAATCTCTCCAAGTAACCTGCGAATGTCAAATTTTTTCTTATTTCCATCCTATCCCATTTTCCCAAAGTATAGTAGAAATTTCCTTCAAACTTCAGCTTTACCATATTTAGTAAATATATCAAACTTCTGAATATCATTTCTTTTTCAATTTTTGGGGTAGCATAAACATTCACAAATCTGATAATTTCCAATCCTGAATTTCTCCCAGACTGACTTCCTATATATTCTATGTCTTTCAAAAAAGTAACCATAATTTTAAAATGTGAAAAATTTAGAGTAATGTGATACTTGTCTTCCTTTTGTTTTCCTTGATTCCTTAATTATGAGGAGGGTTTGGGTTTAGCATATTACTTTTGAGACATCTAACCAAACTAACAATTTAAGTATTTTCCTTCATTACTTATATAAGTTATAATAAAACCTGGAATTTACAGTAATTTTTAAGATGTCGACAATTGTATTAAAATATCTTAGTAGATTTGGCATGAAGGCAAATGCCAGCTCTGAGGTTGAGGATAACTCCACCGGCAGACACTGCTACTTTGATGTGACTAGCATTGTGTAGGTTGCATACCCTTCCATGTAGATCATAAGAAATTCAGGATCTAAACATCCTCAAAACCCTCATGTGTTGAAATTTTACATACATTTTTTACTGTTTCTTACCTGGGGGACTCAATTCATTTTGCAAATCTCTAACAACTTATTTTGGTAGTGGGTGGGTCTGATTGACAGGTGCAATACTGTAAAGTGGAAACTGGGACACAGATACTTTTCTTAATTTTACTTTGGTGAAGAAATTCTAGCAGTATGAGAATGACAGATATTTGGATCTTTAGAGAATAATGGAAAAGCTGAAAGATATTATTATCACAGAATGGATTTCGTGTCATTTTTGGTTCTCACTACAAAGGAAGATGTGAAAATGTGGTTTGCTAACTTTAGTACTTCATAGCTTAAGACAGTCTATGCTTTAAACCCCAGAGAGGTTTTTTAGTACTTATTTCCCGCATTCTGAAGCCTAAGTGATCATTAGATGAAAACTGAATTTTTATTTTGTTATCCTATTATACCAGATTCTCACGAAAAAAGCTACTGACATATACTGTGACAAGTCATTGAATCCAAAATGCTATTTAAATTGTTGCTGAGTGGGTTAATTTTTATAAAATCAATTTCATGTTGTGGCTGGTGATAAACCTTGGCAATCTTTGATTGATATGTCTTTTTTTTAAACTCACTTTGCCTAAAAATTAATCTTCTTTAAAATTGATAGCTATACCTTATCGCTTTTAATTGAATTTTAAAAAGACTTTTTTTTTTTTTTTAAACACACCACATGACTGTCTTTTCTAGGAACAGTGGTGGGATTATAATATGGTTTTTACTTCAGGGATACATAAAACCATCCCCATGATCGTGTATCCTAACTGCATGGGAATCAGTGCACAGTGTAAGTAACCCTTGACTGGGAATGTGTTGGTTTTTTTAAGAGCAGATTCTAAGATAAATAATAAATTTTACATTCTGTTTTCAGAGTATAGAGTCTAGATCAGTGACAAACAACCTAAGATGCACCTAACAAATTTTAATTGCCACCTTTTACCTCATACAAAGCATCACAATTCAGACAGTGTAATAAAAATTTCCAGAAATTGACCTTAGAATGTTTTATTTCCCCAGAAGCTGTGGATTGGAGGGGATTACCATGTGAATGAGTCAGCCCCATCCCAAGTCCTGTAGCATGCTGGGGATTTATAGTCAAGTGAAGAGTAAAACAACCAGGAACCACATAGCTAAGTGGGAATGTAGTGGTCCTTTGTGATGTTCTAGGGTTGAGAACTGCCCTTAGCAACTTGAGCAAAGCAAAGAGAAAATCCCGTACACATGGGAGGGAATCCAAAACAAATAAGGGCAACGGTCCACATCTTATATATCTTTGATCTTCAGTGCCTTTTACAGTGTCTGGCACAGAATAAGCAGTTAGTTGTGGTGAGTGGAATGATCTAATTCTAGGCCATCTTTATCGTTAATTGTATTAACATGAGACATTTCAGATAACCCATTTCAGCTCATTAAAACTCAGTTTCACCATTTGACCCAGCAATCCCATTACTAGGTATATACTCAAAGAATTATAAATCACTCTATTGTAAAGACACATGCACACATATGTTTATTGCAGTACTGGTCACAATAACAAAGACTTGGAACCAACCCAAATGCCCATCAAGGACACACTGGATAAAGAAAATGTGGCACATATACACCATGGAATACTCTGCAGCCATAAAAAAGAATGAGTTCATGTCCTTTGCAGGGACATGGATGAATCTGGAAACCATCATTCTCAGCAAACTGACACAAGAACAGAAAACCAAACACCTCATGTTCTCACTCATAAGTGGGTATTGAACAATGGAGAATACATTGACACAGAAAGGGGAACATCACACACTGGGGCCGGGGGAGTAGGGGCTGGGGGAGGCATAGCAGGGGTGGGAGGAATGGGGAGGTATAGCATTAGGAGAAATACCTAATGTAGATGACGGGGCAATGGGTACAGCAAACCACCACCATGGAACATGTATACCTATGTAACAATCCTGCATGATCTGCACATGTACCCCAGAACTTAAAGTATGATAAAAAAAAATTGATATCCAGAATGCATATAAACTCTTATAACTCAACGTTAAAGAAACTCAAATAAAAAATGAGCAAAAGACTTGAATAGGTATTTATCCAAAGTATAATGAACATAAGAAAAGATACTCAACATTACTAATCATTAGAGAAATACAAACAAAAAAATGAAGTGAGATGCTACTTCATAGTCATTAGGATGGCTAGCATGCAAAAGCAGAAAATGAGAAGTGTTAGTGTGGATGTGGAGTAATTGGAATGCTTTTGCATTGCTTTTGGGAATATAAAATGATGCAGCCACTGTGAAAACAACATGGTGATTTCTCAAAAAATTAAAAATAGTTGCCATATGATTCAGCAACTCCACTTCTGGGTATATACACAAAGGAATTGAAAACATATTTGTAAGCCCATGTGAATAATAGCATTATTCACTATAGCCAAAAAGCAGAAGTAACAACAAGTGTTCATGAATTACTAAATATATAAATAGTGGTATATATATACAATGGAATAGTATTCAGCCTTAAAAAGGAAGAAAATTCTGACATGCAACAACATGAATGAAAGTTGAAGACATTTATGCTAAGTGAAATAAGCCAGTCACAAAGGACAAATATTACATAATCTTCCTTATGTGAGATATCTATAGCAGTCAAATTTGTAGACAGAAAGTAGGATCTTAATTCCTAGGGACTAAGGGTTGCAGGGAAGAGAGGATTAGTGCTTAATGGATATAGAGCTTTAGTTTGGCAAGATGAAAATATTCTGGAGATGGATAGTGATGATGGTTTCACAACAATGTGAATGTACTTAATACCACTGAACCCCATACTTAAAAATATTTAAAATGTTAAGTTTATGTTGCATGCATTTTGCCACAATAATAAATGTTCCTTAGAAAGATAAAAAAGAAACGGGGGAAAAAACCTTTCACTTTCCTATTGCCCCCATCATAAAGTTCAAATTTCTTGATATAGAACAGAAAGAACTTTATTACTCAACTCCTGATTCAGCCTTTCAATTTCTAACCTTCACCCTATCACATACACACTACAACAAATTAGTTTATGCTCTAGTGTACCAAACTACCTTCAGTTTCAGGAAAGCTTCTTTCTACACATACACTTACACATTCATGCACACACTCACAGGGACCCTTGTTCCTTGTAACTCCTACACATCCTACAGTTCCAGCTTACATGTCACTTCCTGCAAGAATCCTTTCCAGATCGACGAGGACAGGGTTAGGTACCCTTCTATGTACGCTTTAGTTCATAGAAATCACTACGTACATAACACTTGTCTATCATGTCATAATAGCTTGTCCTACTATATGGGATATATCAGTTTACTTGCTATCTTCCTTCTGAAATATAATCTCCCTGAAGACAGGGACTAGGTCACATTCACCATGGTATTCTAAAAGTCAAGCACCGTTCCTCATTAGTTGTAAATGCTTAATTTGTATTGAGCAATGGTTGGATGGCTGAATACATCATTAGTTTTATGTGGTATCCTTGGAAAATCGTGAATCTGTGCTTATATGTCAGCAAAACAAGGAGTCAAATTTGAATAACTTCCTAACACCCTAAAGATTATTAAAAAATTATAATTATGCCTTATTTTTAAAATAATTTCAGGTTTGGCAATACAAATAATTCTGAATCTTTATAACTAAGCATTCCAACCCAATAAATGTCAAATAGTGATAGTCACACCCCACTGAGGCATATAGAAGTTAACTGCAATAATTTTAATAGAGTCAAAAATGCTGAACATTTTGCTGAAGTGGGAATTGGTGTGGAGTGTTGCAAAAGTGGATTAAGTATAAATGTGTCCTCTGCCTCCCAGATTCCTTTTCATGGAAATGGAAAGACATTGGCCAGAACTCTAGGATTTTGGAGTTCTATCATTTGGAACTACTTTAGGTTAAAATACTTAATCTAGAAACTATATTTTTCTTATCACTTACTAAATAGTCAAACACTAATGATTGTTGTTTTTTAGAAAACAATTGACCAACACTTCAAGATGTTTGAAGCAGGGCAAATGCATACGAAAAAGGGTAAAATGATACATGTTTGAGTAGATATTAACAAAAATGAGAGAACATAGCTTCCTCAGTGAAACAAGTACAATTTCCATAACCTGTATTGTGTAAGAGAGTCATGAATTTTTGAGAAAACAATGAACTATAGTGAATTTTCAATAATAGCACACAAATTTTTTTTGAGCCAAGGATCTGTGGTCAAACAAAGGAATATTCCCTAAAACACCAATATGAGGCCAAGTATATATTTGCTAAATTTATTTATTGGCAGAATCCGATTTTTGCTTTGGACAAAATAATTATGAAAGTTTGGTGTTAATTTGCCAACTGGGTACTGTAGAAACACATGTAAAGAGAGTCAGTGTCATTGCTACTAGCGAAATGCCCAGAGACCTTTCCTTTGATATGTCCAGAGATTATTCCTTTGGTTAGATTCTGCATATTCAAGTATGTGCCTATAAAGTTAAAGACACACCAGCAAATTCTTTAATAGCCAAGCACTTTGATTTAGGGGAGAGTTGTCTCCTCTGCTAATTGCCTGCTCTTATGTTCATTATAATGTTTCCTAACTACCTGTTTGCTCTTGATGACCTACTTATAAATATAATGGCCCCAGAAAATGGCCAAGGAATATGAAATCCCTTGGATATTCTGTTTTAAGGATGACCACTGACTCAGAAGATGAGTTGGAGGTTATTTTTTGAAGGAACTTTCTGTAGACTGATGAAGAAAGGCAGAACAATCCCATATATATAAATATCAAGCAGTGATGGTCACATACCACTGAGGCACATGGAAATTCACTTAGCACACATCTTAATAGAGTTTAGGAAGCAGTAATTCTAATCTCTGAAAATTCAGAATGATTACAGCAGAAAACTTTGAAATTAAATTAAGAATCTTGTCTTATTTCCCAATTCCTAAACTTAATTGCGTCTTCATGCTGAACCATATTTGGCCATTTAACAAACACAACAATAACATGTTTAATATTATTACCTAAGCCATGCAACTGGTTGCATTGATCTTTTTTCAACTGATTGCTCTGCTTTGTTTTGGTTTGATTTTTATACCATCTGGTAAAGATTAAGTTCTGGTGGTATGGTAAAAAGAGTTTTGGCCTACATCTGGAGCTGGACTAAGCCTCCAATTTTGACACCAAATGAGTAACCATAGGCAAAGTGATTTTTTTTCCCTTTCTATATTTCTTATCCTTATCTATCAAGTGGGGTGAATGGGTCCATGCAGCTCTAAAACTTTATCTTGTCAGTGATTCCTTGATTCAAGTAAAATGTTCAAAAACGTTTTTGAACACTAATGGCATTCTTTTTTCTAGTGAAGATTGTATCTGATCTCATGTAGCAGGGCAGATGTAGCCATGGTGTTCAGAATCACATGGCACAGCCATGGTTAAAACATTGTGCTTAATATGTTTCCCCCTATCTAGACAACACAGAGGAGGATGCCACCTCTCATACCAATCTAATAAACCCAGCCTTGGAATATAGAAAAGGGACTTGAGGGAATGAGGAAAGCTGAACAATAGGAATAAACAGACTCCTTCTTCCATGTTTAAAACTTCATAATCTTTAAAGATATTAGATTTTGTATTAAACCACTACTCTCTTTTGAGATCTTGAGGTAACTTTCAATGTGGAAATGTTATAAATATAATGCTGTAATGAATATCTTCATGTATTTAACCTTTTGCTTTTTTTGAACTATTTCTTTTAAGTTAAATTATTTCTTTTGTTCCTGAAAATATTAGTGTGTATTCAGATTATTGTGAATTCCTAATAACTACAGATTTAGACATGCTGCAACATTGAAATATGGAGACAAATTTAGCAGGATTTGTATTTTTTCTGCATTACAAATAATACATGTTCTTTTAGAAAACAATTAGAAGGTAAAGATAACAACAAAAATATTGTAATCTCACCATCCAGATATAACCATTGGTAGGTGTTCACACATCCCTTTTTCTCCCTTTCTTTTTCTGTGTGTGTGTGTGTGTGTGTATGTGTGTTGTGTATCTATGTGTGTGCGTCTGTCTGTGTCTCCATTCACTAGTGATAGTAAACAAATTTGTTCATAAGTGATGTACTCAAATAAATAGAAAACAACATATTTGGTTTTTACATTGAAATGTAAATTCAGAGACAGAAAATTTCTTAATTGTTTTTATATTCCAAAGAAACTAGCTTAGTGTGAACAGAAGGTGCAAAAGAATAATATAATTTTGAAGTTTAATGTTAGAAATTATCTGATTTATTTAATTTATTTTATGAATCAGTAAATGAGTCCAAACATGTTGTGATTTTTCCTAGAGTCATATGGCTAATTTATGGTTAGTTGAAATTAGAGCAGAGGTCGCTCATTATCTGATCCAGTATTTTAATCTCAAAAACCACTTTTTGAGATTAATTTCTGTACTTCTCCTTATCTCTCTAGAACCTACTACTGAATTGATTATATACACAATATTGTTGAGAACATTGTCATGTTGAGATTTCTTTAGCATACTGTTTTTTTAATTGAGATGGAATTCACATAACATCCAGTTAAACATCTTAAAGTGTACGATCTAGTAGCATTTGGCGCATTCACAATGTTGTATAACTATCACATTGCTCTAGTTTCAAAACTTTTAAAATAATTTCTGTATCCATTACCCTTTACCTGTTCCCCGCCGCCCCCACCCAGGGTACTGTGCTGGCAGCGATTGCTGCTGCATGTTTTTCTAAACGAGAAAAGGGTAAGTAATCTCTCCATGCTCTCCATTCTGTCAATCCTCTGGCAACCACTAATATGTCTTTTTGTCTCTGAATTTTCCCATTCTGGATATTTCATATAAAAGTTATCTTACAGAATTTGACCCTTTGTGGTATCTGACACTTTTGACTTAGTATAATATTTTCAAGTTTCATTTGTGTTGTAGCTTGTATTTCATTTCTTTTTGTGACTAAATAATATTCCATTGAATAGATACATCACAATTTGTTCATTTGTTGATTTGTTGATGGAAATTTTTTCTTTAAAACTTTAACAAAATCTATGTTTATTCACTCAAAGCTTTCAATTGCAAGTTCCATAATTTCCAATTTAATTCCAGATAAGATTAATTATATTTATCATTCCTTTGTCATTTTAGCCTTCTTAAGTTGATGGACTGTTGTTTCCTTGCTGCAGTGTTTTTCTGTCACATATTTAATTAAGTCCCAGTATTGCCACTTTTAGAATGTTGCTACCATGTAAAATCTTTGTTTCACTTCTACTTATAAATATATTTTAACTGACTTTTGACTGTCATCTTCCACTAAGACTAGGATTTGTAAAGTATATTGTTGAGTAAATGCATCTTACTGTGCTAGGCTGAAAGTGGTCCTCCAAAGGTGTCTACATTCTAATTTCTTAAACGTGTAAATCTTACCTTATACTACAAAAGGGACTTTGCAGATGGATTAAATTGAAGATTTTGAGATTGAGAGATCATCCTGAATCATCTGAGTGTGTCTGATATACTTACAAACTTCATAAGAGAGGGATAGGAGATCAAAGAAAGTAGCAAAAGATGTAAGCACAGACTCAAAGGGTCAGGAGCCAAGAAATAAAGACAGCCTTTAGAAATCAAAGAGGGCAAGAAAATAACTTCTCCCCTGAAGTCTCCAGAAGGAATGTAGCCCTGCTGACACTTGGACTCTAGACTTCTGATCTCTGGGATATAAAAGAATAAAATTGTGTTGTTTTAAGCTACTAAGTTTGTATTAATTTGCAACAGAACAATAGGAAATTAAGATACTCCATTCAAGAGATGCAATTTTAAACAAGCCTAAAGTAAAGTTAACCATATTCATAAACATATATATTAATATTTAACATACGTATTATTGTTGATAATAGTATTCATTAATTTGACAACATATTGCTGCTCAGCATAGCTTCTGAATAAAAATAAAGAGCTAGATTGTCATAAGGAATAGGACTGATAGCAAAACTTTGTCTACTTTGAATAAAGCCCTTAACAATTAGGAAAAGTAGTTTTCAAGCATGTTTTAACATTGGGTTCTTTGGATTCCTTAAATCCTATGTGAAGTTTCTCTAATAATGATATACTTTTTAGAATATTGTGTTTCAAAATGTTCATGCTCAATATCTCCTCTTTCCTGTCCAAATCCACACACATAAATGTAAACTAAGTGTCTGAATTTTCACACTAGACTCTGTAGGGAGAAACTGGACCACTCTTGAACTCACAGGTGAGAAGAAAATGAAATCACTTATTTTCCTTACCGAATGAAAAAACAATAATGCTTATTAAGAAACATTCTGCCAAGGTTAAGAGTTCACTGAATATGAAAACAAAACTCAAACTCTTTTTTTCCTGGAGTTTTCTATATTTGCCCTTAAATCCTTGTATTTTTCTTATCTTTTAACCAACTAGATAGTCATGATTAATGTACCTTGAAACACAGGAGCTTCTTGAAGCTTCTTTTCACTACCTCAGACACAGCTGCTCCTCAGTGATGTCATGTTTCCTTCCTGACCTTGGGAGTGCCATTTAGAGGCAACCGTTTCCAGGGACTAAAAGGCTTCTGCATCTCAAGTCATGCTACCAAAATAGTCCGTTAGCTGTGCTTTTCAGCTTAGTTACGTCATAATGAGTAAGTCTTTTCTCCTCTGACTGTGTTGATGACTTTTCCCTACCTTTATCAATTTCAGTATAAATGTGTACCCGCCAAAGGCATCAGGAGGGGACTAAGGAAATCCTATAGGAGAACAATGACAGGAAATTGACATAGCCATTAAGAAGTCTGGAAAAATTAAGTTAGAAGAAAGTGGGGCTTGGCTTTTTGCCATTTTTGGAATAAGGAAAGAACTACAGGCAGGGATATCTCTAAAATAGTTAACATAAAACTTAGAATAAGCATGGTTGTATGTAAATCGAATTAAAATATAGGAAAATAATATAAGTAGGAATAATAGTAGAAAGTTACTTTTGGTGGAATAAACATGTAAATTGAGGTCCAGACTTTTTTCTTTTTTAAGAGCAAAGATTTCCCTGGGCTTGGAAGCAAGTGTTGGTAAAATTTCTCAGCACAGAGCGGATTTCACTGAATTGAGGAATTAGAGAAAGGAAAGGTTTGTTTTTCCTAAACATCTGTAAGGAAATATTATGGTAAATATTTATAGGTTTAGAGAGCGGTCTATAACTACAAATCTTAGATAAATAAATGCAGTGTGTGTTAGGATCTGGTAACATGGAAAAAATGACCTCATTCAGGGTGTGATACAATAGGAAATAATTTTTTACATTTTTAAAAGGAAATTCATCAATGATTACTTTGACCTCATCTCTGTGTATCAGAATGCTCAAATTTAAAGTCAATTAGGGAAATGAGTAATAATAAAGAAAAGTCTCATGAATCACTGGATGAAGCATGTGAGAATATATCGGGCTTAAATTTATCCTTGTGCTGTAAAAAAGCACTTTCTTACTTTGGTCTGTTGACTTTGAATTATTTTCTTCCAAATTAGAGAAGATTACACAAAGTAAAAGGTTAGCTCAACAAAGAATAGCTTGATACAGTAAATCAGAAAGATTAGTAACTTCATAGATGATTTCAGAGTTGGGAGAGACCTTCAAAACAATTTAACAAAATTCTCTCATGCACAGTTAAGAAACTAAGGCTCAGAGCACTTAAATGACTTACCTGGAGTCAGATATCACTAGAATAAGTACCAGCACTATATACCAGGTTTCCTGATTTCCAATCCAGTGCTTCCATATAAAACGTATTGGATCAATAAACTCTTGTATTAATTAATCTTGGAACACTTTAGTCAAATATATGAGTCAAATGCTCTATTACATATCCTCAAGGCTATAGTAAACCATATGCCTCATGGTAAGTAGACAATGGCTACCTCTTCATATGCAGTAACAGAAAAATGTGCTGTGAGAGACCAATTTTGGGGACATTGCGTGGTCAGTTTGTCAGCTGAGTGAATGCTGCCCACGATCCCTTGTTACTAGGAAACTAAGAAACTTGGGACAGTCAATTCTATCTACCTGATCCTTTGGTCAGTGGATCTACCACTTTCTAAGCCTTTATTTAGATTTTAAAAATAAATAACACTGGTAAGTAGAAAAGTCAAGGGTCAGACTAAAGAAAGTCAACCATATAATGAGTTAGGTTCAACTGTTTGCCCATTGCAAAAGGGCAAAAGCAAAGCCATTTTACCGATTTCCAGTGAGATCAAGAAAGGCTAAGTTCCTGAGAGCAGCAGGGGAGACTTTATCCCTGCACCTAGAGAAGAAGCATTTCCATACACTTTTTCTCCTAATCATATATCTAGCTGCACAAGTTTATGCATTTATTTAAAAACATGTATTGAGGGCAAGATATTGAACCTTTTTAAATTTCATATTCTTCATCTAAAATAGATACATTATTAGGATCAGGTTCAACTTTGTTGTGAGGATTAGATAAGCTTGCAGGCAAAGCTCCTGGTACAGTCCCTGACACGTAGAAAGTGCTTGAATATCATTAATGGTGATGTTATAGAAAAGAGGAAGAGGAGCTCACAAAATTCTATTCCAGATGCTAAAAGAGCAGTCATAATCCTTGACCACAATATAAACTTCCTGAAAGAAAACCCTTGTCATGGCAGGACATGCTTACTAAGTTTTTTTTGTTGGTGGTGGTTTTTCTAAAAGCAGGTTTTTTGATTATTTAACTTAGAAAATCTTCACAGTACACTTGTTGGAGTTGTTCTCTCAATAACTAAAAATAAATAAATATGGATTTTATGAGAGAGTGAATCCAGGATAGATTTTATTATTAATAATCAGTCCATTTTCCAAAAATAATTGGAAGTAACTTATAATAAAAGCCATAGGCACCATGGCATCATTAAAACAAAGATTAAAAAATAAAGTGATTTGGAACGATGCTTGAACCAGAAAGCCTTAATTAGGCATGGTTACGACAGTGGCACATAAAACTTACTGCAGTAGTTCTTGGTAGAAATCACTCTCTTTATAAATGAAATCAGGCATATCAATTTATATTAGATACATTTTCCCTGGATTTTTACTCTGAGGTGAAATTTGTCATGTAGATAGTATCCTTAATAGATTTTAATAGCTGAAGCTATTTCTTTTATAAACCTTCATAAAACTTGAGTGCTTAGTGTTTAAAATTTGCATTGTTGGAAGACATTTCCATAGGAAACAAAAGTAATCAAAGGTGAAACAGTTTGGAAATTTGACTTTCTGATAATTCGGGAAGAGAACCTTAGATTGATTGGTGAGAATATCCCATATGTTGTACCTTTCCTGTTTTGCATTTATTGACTAATGTAGATTTTAAATAAATTGAGAGAGCGATGAATATGACAGTCATTGTATTTGCCTAAAATATTGTTATTTTTAATTGTTAATTAGAGGAGATCCATCTGTTTTAGATAAAATGCTAGACATACATTTGACCAATTTATCTGTTTTGTTATACAAATTAAAGAACCTGGCTTGAGTTCTTATTCAAACTAAATGGTGACATTCACAGGTGGATTGAAGGCGATTAAATGGGGCAAGCAGGGTAAAGAAATTTCCTAAAAACCTTTCTGGATCTCAAATGCTCACTACCTTGAAACCTCAGAAGTCTTTGCCATCTAGCAGAAATTCCTGACTCAGAATCAGCAGCAAAATTATGTAAAGAATTTTTTCAGAATACTCTTTTCCCTTACCCACCAAGTTTGAATCTCCAAGAGTAAAGCTTGGGTGTGAATATTTAAAAAATAAAATTCTCAAGAGATCATGTTGCAAATACTGAATAAGAGCTCTGTCCCCAGAGTATCCAGAGATGTATGGCTAAAGAGGATGTAAGAGCAGGAGTTAGCTTCTGCTATCTAACTGCTTTTAATATAGTTCTTCTAGAATATTTTGTTTTAAGAAGAACAGCATTTCTGTAGTTCTAAAACTTGGGTTAACTGCACAATATACTCAACTACAACTAGATGGGTTTTCTGCAAAATGTATTTACTAATAATTATCCCTCTGCATGTCATAAACATGCCAAACACTTTTGGTTTTGGTGAAATGGTTTTGAGCTTGGTAATAAGTTCAGATTGACATGCTATTTAAGGGCACTTCTAGAAAGCCACACTGGTATTATGTGATCAGTAGAGAGAAGAATGTTTAATTTTCTGTTTGACATGGGAAGAAGGCACACATCATGTAACAAATTGTTTATGCTATTTATTTAATGCCCAGTTCCTTCTAAAAAGACTTGAAGTAGTATTCAAATCCTTCATGAGTAAATTGGAGAGGAAGGAGTCTGGAATAGAGTCCTTTTTTATGCCATCTTCTTTTGATATTTGATCCACTGTTGAGTCCATTTCTATTCATTTTAATTCCTTTGATGACTTGAATATGAAATCATTTTGGGCTATTAGCACTCTTTCCCTTGGGATCTAGTTTTATGGCTATATAGAAATGACTTCCAAATTTACATCTTCTGCTCCAAATTTTCAATTGTCTGCTTAAAAATCTCCACTTGCATGTTTAGCAGGCAAATAAAATGTATATGTCCAAGATAGATCTCTTGATTCCTTACCGCCCTCACCCTGACCTTTGTTTTCTAGTCTTCCCCATTTTTGTTGCTTATTCTAAAACTTTTGTGTTCTATTTCTCTCCATCTCCTTGCCACCATCCCTAGAAACTACTACCATCTCTCGCTTGGAGTATTCTAATAGCTTCCACAGTAGTCTGTTTCCACTTTTATATGCTAGCATTCAGTTTTTGCAAAGCAGTCAAAGAGACGTTGTCAATACGGCCCAGTGACTAACATTCATTTAAGAGGATCCTTTGGGAAAGTTTTTAGCTACTGCACCCATTCAAATACATTCAGGTTAATATTGGTAAAATTAAAAAAAAAAACCAGCATTGATGTTAAGAAGAGTTTCATGATCAACAAAATACAGGATGAATGACACAGATCTACAAAATCAACATTTATGAGTAACTCACTTCAATTTAAAACCAATAAGGGCTGGCTGATGTGTAAACTTTAAATGAAAGTAATTGGTATAATGAAATATGTAAAGTATTCTGCCTTGTTAGTTCATAATACCACCATAATTTTTCAAAAACAGTTCAAGAAAAGGAATCAGAAGAATAGTCACTTGTTGATCCAGTTTGTTCTAGAAGTAAATGCTTTCTAAAATACCTCTTTGCAGTGGTATGCAGATTTCAAATATACTTAGTGTTTTCCCTGAACCCTCTATTGTATGCAAGAACTCAGTCATGCCAGTCTTAGTTCTGCCATCCCTGTGCTTTTAAGAAACACAGCTCTTGAGTTGATACAGATTTCTGTAGCTCCATATGACTGGAAAGTAAAATGTGAAATGGGGATTGGTGTCAGATGAAGCAGGGGTTAGGTCATGTATCCTTCAAGTGATGTTAAGAAGCTTAGAATTTATCTTGAAAGCAATAAGGACACAATTTACTCTCACTTAATGACTTTTATTTGTTCTTATAAATCCTGCTGCTAAGTGACAAGTCACTAATTAAGAAAAAACTTCTGTTACTTCAAATGAAAAATGCTATTACATTTCCACCTTAAATCAATGTACACAATTTTTACATGTGAAGAAATATATATCACTTGAAAAATGAAAACAACTTTCTGTGAGAAACAAGATGTCAAACACTGCTTTCACATTAAATTTTTCTTTCTTTGTCGTCTTTGCCTGAAAATTTAATGTCTAAATATTACTGTTTATAGTTTATTTATTTAACGTGTTATAAAAATTATTACACTGATAAGAAAATTTTTCTGAAAAATAACTCTTCAAGAGCCATGATGGCAGTTGTTAATGGGAATTATGGAATGCAAATCTTTAGCAGTGATAAAAGGTATTAAGTGAGGAAAAGGTATAATCAGATTTAGCTGTTTTGAGTAGAATTGATTGTAGACAAGCAGTTATGCAGCTGAAAGATGTGAGGTAGAATGAATGGATTGCAGAGCTAGTTAACAAATACATTTGACAGGACTTGCTTTTGCATGAAAGAAATTGTTGACAGAGGATTCTCAATGTTAGCAACTTTATGGGTGATAAGGTGCTCACTGAAAGCAGTGACACAGGAACAGGTTAGGAGAGAGATGACAAAGTCTACTTAATACTGATTTTGAAGTCTCTACAGGAAACCTACGTGGAGAAGTCAAGTAGAGAGTTACATAAATTCTGAGCTCAGGAGTGAGATCACGGCTGAAATGAGAGGTTTGATCGTCATTATCATATGATGTTTGCAGTCAGATGACTGAATGGTATTGCCTAGGGAGACAGAATAAAAGGGATGTAGAGGAGAACATAAGCACCACCAAATTTGCACTCCAGCCTGGGCAACAGAGAAAGACTCCGTTTCTAGGGAAAAAAGAAGAAGAGGAAGAAGAAGGAGGCGGAGGAGGGTTCAATATTGAGTGGTGAGATGAGTTAAAATGTTGGATTCTAGCAACAAGAGAATCCCAGGTTATCTTGATGAGAATAATCTCAATGGGATATCTGAGGGCAGAAACTGTTTGGAATGTGTTGAGAAATGTGTTAAATTAAAAGGAAACTTGAGAGAATCACTTGGTATAGCTGATATTCTTATACAGAAAAGTCAGAACATAAGAATTCAGAAACTCCTTTGGGAAGGTCAGATAGCACCTATTGTGTCTCTATAAACTGCTTATCTGCACAAGGAGCGATGAAAACAGCTCTTACGTTTCTCTCACTCTCTTTTTGTTTGTTTGAGGCAAGATCTCACTCTGTTGCACAGGCTGGAGTACATAATCATGGCTCGCTGTAACCTCAAACTCCTGGACTCAAGTGATCGTTCTCTCTTTAATTTTTCAATCTAAAGGGTGGCTAACATAAATTTTATTTTACTGAATTTACTTTACAAACTTAACTTGATTCTTAGTATATCATAGATTTATATCCCAATAACAAAATATTTTGCATGACTGGAATAATTTTTTGATGGGCAAATAGATCCTCTCCTCCAATAGCTTCACATGAGCTGATCCTCGGTTTACCAGACATTTCTCAAGCGTATAAACTCATTTTGGTGTTCACTTGGGCAGAGTTTGAACATAGATAACAAAAATGTTTTAAAGCACATTTAATATAACAAATAATCTCAGGAAAGACAGAAATTATAGATTTGAGCTATTTTTTTCCCTCTGAAAATATACTTTCTTTTAGTTTGATTATTTAATTGGAGATTGTGTTCCTAGATTAATATTAGATGCTTTTAAATGTAATTTTTACATCACTTCCCAATTTGAAAAATACTTTTAGCTATGCTGTTTCATTTAATTCTTTTAACAAACAGGTTAAGTAGATATTATCTTAAGTAATTTCTCCATAAATTTTACTCTTAATAAGTATAGTCAGAATGAAAATGAAAATCTGAGTTTCCTAATTCAAAGTATTCAGATGTCCAATTTAGAAATGCCTGAACTTTTATTCAGATATTTTTGTATTTATTTATAACCTGTTCTAACTAGGACTTTAGATGGCTCAGGAAGATGCTATTATGCAAATAATAGCAATATAAAATGATTTAAAAAAAGTAAGAGAGAAGATGAAAAGAAAAATAAGGACTAATGGAGCTGGAGTGTTAGGTCATTACACCAAATGCATGTTATATAGCCATATAAATCCCCCAAGAGAAAAGCCATACATTATTTCTTTTTTTATATAAAGCATCATTGCTTACATAAGTGCACAAGTCTTAAATGTACAGCTCAATGACTTTCCTCACATAAATAAATGTATAACCACCCTGATCAAATTATAGAGCATTCTCATCAGTCTGATGTCATCTTTATTTTTCCTCTAAAGGTAACCACTATTCTGACTTTTATCATATGTTAGTTTTGCTTATTTTTGAACTTCATATAAATGACTTTATACAGTTTGTGTCTGACTGTTTTTTGCTCAACAGAATGTCTGTGAGATTCATTTTTCTCTCACTTTTGTGTAGTGTTTTGTTATATGAACATATGACAATTAATTTATACATTTTACTATTGTTGAACATTTGGTTGTTTCAAGTTTGGGCGTATTATAAATAAAGTTATTGTGAATATTTTTGTACATGTACATGTGAATAAAACCACTTTCTTGGGGGGATATATTCTCAGGAGTGGAATTACTGCATAATATTTTAGATTAGTAGGTCCTGCCAAAGTAATTTTCTGAAGTTGTTATACTGATTTATACTTTGATCAGCAATATAAAAGAGTTCCCATTGCTCCTATCTCCATATGATTTTGTGTTTCCAGTCTTAATGTTAGCCATTTTCATGGGTGGGTCATGGTATCTTATTGTGCTTTTATTTCACATTTCTCTGATAACTAACAATTAGTATGTTTTCACATGTTTAGTGGCCACTTGGGTATTTTCTTTTGTGAAATGGTTTTTTTTTTAGTCTCTTGTCCGTGTTTAACTTGTTAGATATATGTCTTAGAAATATCGTCTTTCGCTTATGGCTTCTCTTTCCATTATCATAATAATATCTTCTGATAAACAGAAAGTTTAATTTTAATGAGGTCCAGTTTATCAATCTGTTCTTTTAAGTCTAGTGCTTTTTGTGTCCTGTTGAAGACATTTTTTGCCAGTGTTAATTGCATGCAGATATTCTTCTAATTTTTTTTTTTAGGTCATACATTTGACCCTAAAATTTTTTTAACAGCCAGATGAGAAAAGAATGCATAAGCAAATATAGAATTCATAGTGTTCATAAGATGAAAAATAAAACTGTTGTTCAGGAAATACTCTGGTAAAAATGTCAGAGTAGAACTTCTCCGCTAGGTCTGTATGTAAGTTATAATGATTAACACCCTCAAAAACATCCTTATAATACTGGCAGTGCAGAGTTGCTTCTTATAACATCCCTTGATATAATCAATTATTTCATGCTAAAGGGCAAGTGACTATAGACACCTGGAGTCAATCTAAAACAGATTTAATTCTGGATTAGATCACAGAATGTCTAGGTGACTTTCATAAATAGCACTTTCTTACATTAGGTTTTTAAAAGGTTTTGGGCAACTATAAGATTTTACTCCTAAAGAGATATTGTAATACAGTTAGTTCATGTTGCCATTTTATTGTACACCATATGCTTTAGCAGTTGGGAAACTTGATGAAGACATCTTCTCACATAGAAAGCTACCCTTTTATAGCTGGAACATATGTAGGAGCAGCAATTTTGGAATAGCCAAATTACCTATTAGGCAGAAAAAATGTTTGTGAACCCTATCAGCAATACAGAGGCACTGACATAATTTTTTTGAAATAATTTGATGTTTCCAACCAGTACTAAAATCATCCACTGTGTTAATAGTTAGTACTTAGATTATCTTTACTTTAAAAAATAAATAAATATGATAAATGGATGACACCCAAAATTCTGTTTCTTACTTATGGCCCCTAAGTTTTACTCACTGCATAGATTAGAAGTCACACCTTTTGGCATTATATGGGATTTGCTTTTTATTTTTAAGAAATAACGAGAATCCTTTTCAACTCTTACCTTGAGTCCCATTTCTGTCACTCTTTCTTCAGAGGCAACCCCTATGATGAGTTTGTTGTGTATAATTATTTACCCCTCACAAGGAATATGTTTGTTGTAGAACATTAGTAAAACAAAGAAAGGAAAATAAAACAATGAAAATTACTCATAATACTATAGCTCAGAGATGACCCCAGCTGTTTGCTCTTACGGTTGTTTTCCATGCATTCTATACAAATGCCTACAACATAAGTTACCTAATGTTTCCACTGGTGATATGACTTAATGATTAAGAGATTAAGAGGAAAGACTCAAAGTAGACAATCTAGGTGCAAATTTCAGCTCTGCTATTTAGTAGCTCCAGAGATTATTCTACCCACATAAATACACACACACACACACACACACACACACACACACACACACACACACAGCATAATATTAGGTGAGTCCAAAAGTAACTGCAATTTTTGGATTGTTGGAATTTGACATTGGATATTGAAATACCTTCTTAAATAAATGTGATTATGTTATACATCATTTTAATGGGCACTTCTCACTTTATTTCTTTTTGCTAATGACTTATTACTTGCTGTTTATTTTCGACTATGGAAATGATGTTAGACAAAAAGCAAAGTTGAGTGATTTTCTTATTCAAGTTCAAAATGGGTCGTAAAGCAGCAGAGACAACTCATGACATCAACAGCACCTTGGCCCAGGAACTGCTAATGAACGTACAGTGCAGTGGTGGTTCAAGAAGTTTTGCAAAGGAGACAAGAGCCTTGAAGATGAGGAGCACAGTGGTCAGTCATTGGAAGTTGACAATGTCCAACTGACTGCAATCATAGAAGCTGATTTTTTTACAACTACAGGAAAAGTTGCCGAAGAACTCAATGTAGACCATTCTATGGTCATTTGGCATTTGAAGCAAATTGGAAAGGTGAAAAGCTCAATAAGTGGGGGCATCAGGAGCTGAACGAAAAATAAAAATTCATAATTTTGAAGTGTTGTCTTCCCTTTTTCTATGCAACAACAACAAACCATTTCTCCATTAGATTGTGACGTGCAATAAAAAGTGGATTTTACATGACAACTGGCAATGACCAGCTCAGTGGCTGCACCGAAAGGAAGCTTCAAAGCACTCCCAAAGCCAAACTTGCACCAATAAAAGGTCATGGTTGCTGTTGGTGGTCTGCTGCTGGTCTGATTCACTACAGCTTTCTGAACACCAGCGAAGCCATTACATCTGAGAAATATGCTCAGCAAATTGATGAGATGCAGCAAAATCTGGAATGCCTGCAGTTGGCGCTGGTCAACAGAAGGGCCTAGTTCTTCTCCATGGCAAAGACCACATATCACACAACCAATGTTTCAAAAGTTAAATTAACTGGGCTAAAAAATTTTGCCTCATCTGCCACATTCACCTAACCTCTTGCCAACCAACTATCAATTTCTTCAAGCATCACGATAGCTTCCACCCCCAGCAGGATGCAGAAAATGCTTTCCAAGAGTTTGTTGAACCCTGAAGCATGGATTTTTATGCTATAGGAATAAACAAACATTTCTCATTGGCAAAAATGTGTTGATTGTAATGGTTTCTATTTCGATTACTACAGATGTGTTTGAGCCTAGTTTAATGATTTAAAATCATGGTCTGAAATCATAGTTACATTTGCACCAACCTATACCTCTGCCTAGACCGTCTTTTAATTGTGGTTTATGTCTGTTCCCATCTTACAGATGAAGAAACTAAAGTGCAGAGTAGTTAAGCCATGTATGCAAGGAAAGGAGTTAAGGGCAAAGAGGGTTGTTATACAGAAGGAAGTCTTCAAGAAAGGATAGCATGTACATTTTTACGATAACCTTTCTATTTTTGGAATAACTGTAATTTTAAAGAAAAGCTGCAAAGATAATTCATAGTGTTCCAGTATGCCCCTCACCTAGTTTTCTCCTTATATTAACATCTCACATTACCATGATGTATTTGTAAGAATTAAAACTAATGTTGATATATTACTTTATTGAGATTTCCCCAGTTTTCCCATCAATGTCCTTTATTCTTGCTCCAGAATCCGACTCAGGATGCCACGTTGCATTTAGTTAAACTCAGTTTTTTGTTTTTTGTTTTTTAAAGATGAATAATAATTGGCTGTAGAAAGGGGAGGAGAGAAAGTTTTGGCAATGAGGTAGCTGTTGGGCAATGCAAGTAAAGGTATTGAGCGAGACTGACCAGAGAAATGTGGGGTGAGATGGGGGGGTTGAATTGACTGGAACAGGCTGAGCAGCAGGCAGTAAGGAGTAGAAACACTTGAAAGATGATTTTGGATAGGTCGAGAACGGATTGAGTGAGAACCAAACAGCTAACTGCAGAACAGACAAGGAAGCAAGGGTGTTTGAGGAAGTTGAGAAAAGTACATAGATTTCCAGCCTTTCCTGCTTAGATCTGGTCCTAGAAAGAGTCAGAGAAGAATGACTGGAAGAGGCTGAGGGGCAGAAAACACACTATGCTGAGGCCACATAGTAGCACTCTTTGTAATGAGCCCTGTTAATGCTACCTACCTCCTATGGGAAAATGGTAATCTCTTATATCATATTATGACCTATCCTATGTGCCAGGCACAGTACTTCTGTGGTGCTTTTCCTTGCAGTTGCATATTGAAAACTCCTAATGCCTTATGGTACTTTTGCATAAGGTACTTTCTGTGCCTCGCACATAGGATAGCTCATAATACTTTCAGTACTTTCTTGCTCTTTCTTTACACACACACACACACACACACACACACACACACAGTCATCTAGTTCTTAATCCAGCCTTTTAGGCAAGTGTTGTCATAAAGCCCATTATAGGGAAGGAAACTGAGGGTTACAAATGTGATGCGATATGCCTAAGTCAAACCACCAGTAAGTCGTGGAGCTTGAAGTTGAACCAGCCTCCTACTAACTGCAAAGCTTGTCTTTCATTGTCTAGCTCAATCTAAAATCTTCTTGATTATTCTTATCAGAGTTCATAGTGTAATTCTCTTCACCTTTTAGGAGAATTGCTAAGTGCCACATAATTTTATTTCATCAGCGATTTTCTGCAGGAATCCACTTGGGACTTTGATGTTCTGAAGTACTTCTCAAGGCTCCCCACGTGTCTGTTCTTTCATGGGTAGAAGTTACACAATACAGAAACCCTTGAAGGGGGATCAGTCATTTGAGTAATGGGGTAAGTTGAACCTTAGTGAGCTAATTATATATTTTCAAAGTACAACTAACTTAGGCAGTGACATTATGACCTAAATTGCTGTATAGAGCTTCTGATTCCATATTTTGATTTGGAACTAGAGCCAGAATGGAGACAAATAACCTGGAAAGTGGCAAGAAGAAGCTACTGGCAGTGGTATGAGGAGCTTTAAATAATCACAAGAAAAAAGGAAGCTACATGACCTTTTTCCTTGCTTCAATTTCTTTGTGAAAATTAGTGCCCCGACAGGGAAAATACTTGGTGCAAGGTCTTCAAAGCACCACCATCTGACCTCTCCCTTCATATTTTTCTTTCTTTCTCTCTACCAGTTCTTTTCAGAATTTCAGAAATTCAGGTTTTCTGCCAGGTTTTTGGAATAAAATAATGTTAATCAGGAACATACTGTCTCAATCCAGCAAAATCATTAAAAATTCAGCATCAGTTTTATCATAATATTGACCTTTAAGACTGATGAAATGACATTTTCTTGGCATTCTGTTGAAATTGTATTCAGTACCTTTCATGAATTATCCCTGAATTATTACTGATTGTCTTTTAGTCCTGCCTGGGTTTATTCCACCTCAATAGTTTGATAGCCCTCAAACTCTCTGGATAACTCTTCCTCTTTCAATTAATAAATGTTAAAGTTCCTTGGTTCTCAGTTTCTGACCTTCACCCCTTTTCTAACTACAGACCTTCCTTAGAGGAATTCACTCAGCCCATGGCATTAAAAACCATCTGCGTAATAACAGCCAATCAATTTACATCTCCATCTCTGACTATTCTCCCAAACTCAAGAGTTGTGTATCTGATTGACTATTTGACAACACGTTTTCTTGAATGTCTTATAATCATCTCTAACTTACCAAGTTAGCTGACTTCTTCATGTGGTTAAGTGTCTATTTAAATGAAACTTTCTTGGATAGGTTTTCCTTCACCACTCAGTCAATACCAGCTCTTTCTTGGACACAAGAGTGGAATAAAACTGAACATTGTATACTTGCCCCACTAATATATAAACTTCACAAAGACAGAAACCTCCAATCTTAGTACATAATAAGCATTCACAAGTTGTTGGCTGTTTGAATTATTCATCTCTTTTCTCCTGAATATCCCTTCCAATTCAAAAATTCAGCAATTCTTGAACTATACAGATGCTAATTTTGCATCTTACAAATGAATCTTAATAATTTTTATGAAGATAGAGACCCACAGAAACCAGAAAAAGCCAGTTTTGGTCTTTCAGGGTATCTAATGAAATAAAGACTTAGGGTCATTTTTATTAAGTCTCACATGAAGAAGTCTCACATCATCTTGAATCCAGAGGTCCATAAGTATTTTTGTTCTCCCTAACATAGTTGATCCAGACATGAAAGAAGGAGAGAGATGGGGAAAGGGATCAACAGGAAGAAAGGAAATACTAAAATTATTGATTGCCTGCAATGTGAAAGACGATTTTCTGGGACTTATTTTATATATTTTTAAATGTACTTCTAAGATTCTGAAAGGTATGTTTCTCTATTTTTTCTCATGAAGATGATGAGGTTGACTGTTTAATAATTCACCTGAGATCAGAAAGGCAGTTGGTGGTGGAATCAAAGATGCCAGTTCTGTTTATTTCAAATACTAAAATACTTTGCACTACATTATCTTGTATACTCAGAGTTATAATAAATATTCAAATGTCTTTTCCCCCTAGAATGACATGGTTTTATTGGACCATAAAATTTAAAAAGTGGATCTGTCAGTATTTGTTTCTTTTCTGATTTATAGACTTAGTAGTTCCAATAGCTATTTAATCCAGACTCACGGATTAAATGGTCTTTTCATAGGTGGGGATAGCCTAACATTCTGAAAAGTAAGGCAGGTAAAACAGAACACATAGAGAAAAACAACTAGTCTAGTAAGTGAAAATGAGAAAGAGGAATCATTCCCAGGTATATGCTTAAGTATGGTCTTCAAAGTAGCACTATCTAAATTAGTCCTACAATTAATCACATAAATGTATTTTACTAAACATCGAATAACTACTTAGGGGAAAGAAGGAAAGGAAGTAAATATCCAAAGGATTATAAATTGTTCTACCATAAGGACACATGCACACGAATGTTCATTGCACCACTGTTTACAACAGCAAAGACTTGGAACAAACCCAAATGCCCATCAATGTTAGACTGGACAGGAAATATGTGGCACATATACACCATGGAATACCATGCAGCCATAAAAGACAATGAGTTCGTGTCCTTCGTAGGGACATGGATGAACCTGGAAACCATCATTCTCAGCAAACTGACACAAGAACAGAAAATCAAACACCGCATGTTCTCACTCATAGGTGGATGTTGAACAATGAGAACACATGGACACAGGGAGGGGAGCATCACACACTGCGGTCTGTGGGGGGGAGATAGGGGAGGGACAGCAGAGGATGGGGAGTTGGGGAGGGATAACATGGGGAGAAATGTCAGATATAGGTGAGGGGCAGGAAGGCAGCGAACCACACTGCCATGTGTACCCATACCACAATCTTACATGTTCTTCACATGTACCCCAAAATTTAAAATGCAATAAAAAAAATAACAATTAAATAAAAGAAAAAACATTTTTAAAGTCAACATCCTTTTTTTCGTATATTTTCCTTGTTTTTGTGCCCCCTTCTCACCCTCATCGGCCTCTTCTTCCTCCTCCTCCTTCTATTTTTTCTTTTTGGTTCAATGGGCAAGTAGTTTACAGCTTGTAAATTTGGCCTATATCTTTAAAATCCTGTATTGACTTTCACACTTTTTGGGCAAAATGATAGCTTTCATTGGTATTATACATTATAATTTGCAGGATCTTTTGCATGTAACAACTTATATATCCTCAAGGGCCTTGGGTTTACAAATTGCAGAGAAATTTGGAATGAAGTTTGTAATATCAGATTATTTAGGGTTGACTCTTACTTAATAGCTGTGTGACCACAAGACTCAGTGTCTTTTTGCTTCAGTTTCCACAACTGGAAAATAGAAATATAGACATTTAATGCCTGTTTCATAAGGTTTGTTTTCCTAATGAAGTACAAGTGAACTAACAATTATTATTCATAACTATTATTATCTACCAATTTGAATCAACATTTTGGAATATTCTAAATGGAAGATAAGATTTCTTTTCATGTCATATATCTCAATTAGGTATAAATGAAACTCGTTCAAATGATTTAATTGGCTCATCACTTCCTAATGGAAATTAGGGCAAGACTTCTCAGCACAGGAATCAGTTACTCTGTGTGATGTTGTGACATTCTTCCTCATTATGGAGTGGGTTATGGGGAGAGGTTGCCCAGAGGAAATCTGAGCCATTTCCCTTGGTTCCCCAACATGAAATTTTATTGTGTGTCTCACTAATAAGTATTAATTTTGCAATTTCCAGTGGGTTTTATACACCTAACTGGAAGCAGAGTTTTATTCCAAAGCAAATTAAGAATGATTTTGACTAATGGATTCTTTAGAAATATCTAATAATGACAGCAGTACGGATGTCATATTATAGGTTAGAATTTTTTTCACAAAATCTATGCAGTATGCATAACTTGTTATGTTATCTTACATATAAGGAAAACAAGACCTAGAGATTCACTGATTTCATAAGTTCACATAAGCCATTTTAATACCAAACATAGGGCATCTGATAGAATGTGGGTTCAGTAATTGGCATTTCTAAGTATAAATTTCCTTGTTTATGAATGTGGGGATAACACATACATACTTAGTGAGCTGCCATAAGTATTAAACAGAAAATGTAACAAGAATCATTCTAGGCACAAAATCAATGTTACCTGTGCTTTCTAGTTCTGGATAAATAAAAGAAACAGCACCTTTCATTTTAATGGAACAATTAATATATATCACTAGTGAATTAAGCTATGATAATGCTTTATTTAAAAGTAATATATATATTTTTTAATATTGCCTTGCTGGCTCAAGGATCTTTACTTAAGATTTTTGTCCTTGATGTATATTTCTCAAAATTGGTGTTTATATAGATGTCTGTTTTCGCAGTTTATAAATCACCACTTTATTAAAATCTAAAATAAGTTCCCAAAAGATCATTTTGACTATAGTAACCTCAGTAGCAATGAAATTCACATGAAGTAAATTTCCTCTTTTTGGGGAAAACCACATTGTAAAAGATACAGTAAACAATTCTTTCAGTGAAAGAAGCAACAACATACTAAGGTTAGAAATACATCGCATTTTGAACCTAATATAAAAAGTGTAAATATCATTTGAGTTCCCTTGGCAAGATGTCACTGGATGATTCAAAGATAAAAGGTGCAAATGGCTTATAAAATGGTTCAAAGTCATTACTGAACATCAAAGAAATATTGCTAAAAAACTTTTAATTGAAAATGAATCAGAAACTTCAAAGCTAAATTTTACTTAAAATGCACACGGGTATGGAATTTTCTTAAAAAGTAACAGTGAAAACTGAACATTGGTAATGTTAGGGACTGGGTTTTTAAAAATTCCAGAATCAAGAATGTTGGTAAAGGCAAACCAAGATTTAATCCAATTTTGCCAATATTAGGTATGAAATTACTGTATCCAGGCAGGGGAGGCTGCAAGACAGCACAGAACAAAGTAAAGAGTATTGGATCATGATCCCAGCCTTGACCTCTGTAGCCATGTGTCTTTGTGTAGTTCTATGCTATCCTGAGTTCAATTTCTTCATCAGGGTGTTGAGAATGACTATAACACCTGCTCTGCTTCTTTCCTACACAGTGGATGTCAGAATCAAAGGAATAGACTTTAAGGCACATTGTGGACTTTAAAACATTTCACAAATGTTAGGTATGGATTGTACACAGCAATTAAATAGCACCATAGGTTGAAAAGGACTAATACATTTCCAGATTTGATTAAAGAAAAAAAGTTGTCTCTCTTTGAAAAACCATATGTATTATCGATTATTTATTGTTTTAGTTATTATCTATTGATATGTAACAAACCATTCCAAAATTTACTAGTTTAATTAATTTGTCATGATTCTGTGAGTTAGCAGGATGAGCTGAATTCAGTTCAGCAGTTCTGCTGTTTTTAGAGTTATTTATGCAACTGCAATATTCTGGTCACTCAGTTGGGACTAGATGGTGTAAGATGGCCTTACTCATATTTCTGATTGTTGGTGTTGGCTGTCAGCTGGTTCATCTTGGGGCCTTAGGGGAGGGTCCTTTTTGCTCCATGAGGTCTCTCATTCTCCAGGGGCTAGATTAGGCCTCCTCAGGTGACAGTTTCAGCACAGTTCCAAAAGGGTAAGAACAGAAGCTATAAAGTCTCCTGGAACCTAAGCTCAGAAGTCCTCTATCCTTATTTCTACCACACTTTACTGGTAAAATCAAGTTACAGGAGAGTTGAAAGTTAAGGGCTGTTAGACTTCACTTCTTTTTATTTTTAATTTAATTTTAAATTTATTTTAAGTTCTGGGATATATGTGCCTGATATTCAGGTTTGTTACATAGGTAAATGTGTGCCATGGTGGTTTGCTGTACCTATCAACCCATCAATCACCCAGGTATTAAACTCCACATGCATTAGCTATTTATCCTAATGCTCTCCTTCCTCCTGCCCCCGACAGGACCCAGTGTGTGTTGTTCCCCTCCCTGTGTCCATGTATGCTTATTGTTCAGTGAGAACATGTGGTGTTTGGTTTTCTGTTCCTGTGTCAGTTTGCTGAGGATAATGACTTCCAACTCTATCTATGTCCTTGTGAAAAACATGATCTTGTTCCTTTTTATGGCTGCATAGTATTCCATGGTGTATATGTACCACATTTTCTTTATCCATTCTATCATTGATGGGCATTTGGGCTGATTCCATTAGACTTCACTTCTTGATGGGGAGAGTGGCAAAGTGACATTGCTAAGAAGTATGCCCACAATTATGGGAAAAAGGGCTGTGGCCATTCTCCTCTACAATTTACCACACTGTCGATTTGATGTTTGATTTCCAATTAAACTATTTGTATAGGAAGGACACTCTTATGATGAAGACTCAATTGCACAATTCCCAAAGAAAAAGTCAGATTTTCAACAGAGACATTTCATAAAGAATGGTGAGTTAATAACAAGGAACCCACTGGAATTCCGTGAAGGAGTCCATGTAACAAATACAGGAATGTTAGGAAAAGGCAAAATGGAAGACACAGTCAAGGATAGATAAGCATATTTCAGGATTACATATCAAAAGCCAGAAGAAATGTTTAGAAATCGCAATAAAGGGCATCATTGAAAAGAATTTTGGAGGAGCAGATATTCATATTAGCTGGCTCAACCAGTATCAAGTAGGATTAAGCAGGATGAAACTCAGGATATATGTAGCATAATTCCTAGAGATATTGTGAACAGGTGTTGGATTTCAGCAGATGTTGGTCCATTTCAAATGATCCAGCATTCTAAGTTGTGTAAGGACATATAGGGTTATACAGCCTGAGTTAATTGAGATATGACAAACTGAAAGACACTGGCCAAAAGAAAAAGCTAGATTATAACGCTACACAGAAATGGAAGAGAATTCTGCAAGAAGCACTTCCTAAGGTGATCTAAATAATTCTCCCAGTTGGTATATTTTAAGCCTAATAATATTTTATGTACCAATTATTTATCAACATGCATTCTGAAATATTTATCTAGTACTTATAATGTTTTAAAAGTCATACTCGTTACAGGTGATACAAGGTCAAACATGATATATTCTTTACCCTTCAAGGGTCTGCAGATATTGCTGACACAAGTGATAATAGTTATAACACAAAGTCTAGGAGTCATTTGCAAGGAGTCATTGATAAATTATAATTAGAGTTACATAATTGTTACCAACTATGAAATTCTTACTTAATGGTACACAATGTATTAGATCCTCTCTATATTGTCATTATACTTAGTCTTCAAAAAAACAACATCAAATATTTATTCTATTGTATACACACACACACACACACACATATACAATCTGAATTCTAAAGAAAAACATGAGAAACAATCATCTTGCATAAAGAATGGACATATCTGCTTGTCTGCTTTTTGAACACTTTCTGGTCTGCTGATTATACTATAATGAGGATTAGATATTAGTGGTGGATGGTTAGGGTGCATTTGAGTCATAATATGGATCTTTATTGTCTTCATTCCTAAACTTTGCAGTAACTCTTTGAAAATCTAACATTGAGTGATATTGTTTGGTTCTGTGCCCCAGCCCAAATCTCATGTCAAATTGTAATCCCCACATGTCAGAGGAGGGGTCTGGTGGGAGGTGATTGGATCGTGAGAGCAGATTTGTTCTTCTTATCAAAGTGAGTGAGTTCTTATGAGATCTGATGGTTTAAAAGTGTGGCACTTCCCCACTTGCTCTGTCTCTCCTGCCACCCTTTAAAACGTGCCTTGCTTCCCCTCTGCCATGATTGTCAGTTTCCTGAGGCCTCCCCAGCAATGTAGAACTGTTATTCAATTAAATGTCTCTTCTTTTTTTTTTTTTTTTTCAATCTGAGACTGGGTCTGACTCTGTCTGTCACCTAGGCTGGAGCAGTGGTGTAATCTTGGCCCACTGCAACCTCTGCCTCCCAGGTTCAAGTGATTATCCCATCTCAGCTTCCCGAGTATCTGGGCCTACAGGGACACCACAGTACCTGGTTAATTTTTTGTATTTTTAGTAGAGATGGGGTTTTGCCATAATGGCCAGGCTGGTCTCAAACTTCTGACCTGAAATGATCTGTCTGCTTCAGCCTCCGAAAGTATTAGAATTACAGTTGTAAGCCACCATGCCCAGCCTAAACCTCTTTTCTTTATAAATTGCCCAGTCTAAGGTAGCCCTTTATAGCAGTGTGAAAATGGACTAATATACTGAGAATATAGAAAGCTGCCTTTGACTTACAGTGAAAGGCCCATTTGGTGAATATGAAACCTTCAACTAACTTTTTGTAAGGGCAAATTTATATGTTTATGGTCTATTATAAGCTGGATAAAAAAAACTTTTAGATTTTAGCCCTCATTTGTAAGGTTATGCTTGAAAACATTTTAACGTAGACTGCATTTCTGAGGTGTTGGGTATATCTGACAAAAACGGAAAAATCTGGATAGTTTACCTAAGCAAGAAAATGCCCAAGTTAGAATTTTGCATCCCGCAAATGGTTAACACAAGAAAAAATTTCTTCACCCTTGATGGGTTGTGAAACTTTCCTGCTGAGAGGCTCTCTCCTCGTGCTCTTTGTGAAAACCGCCAGTTTTACCTGTACAACCAAATACAGACAACTGGATCCTCACAATTTCTTCTGAATCTCTCACAGTCATGTAGGCCTCCACTTCAAAGGTTTTATGGAAGCAGGGAGATTGGTGACAATCTGAAAACATCAAATATCATGGAGCAAATATTTTGTTTTACCAAAATATAGCAGAGCATTTATTAACTATCTGCTTCTTTGCTTTTTATTGAAGAAAAATATGCATAAGATGTGACTTCTGAATTTAAAAAGCTCATTATAATGAGCTTGGTCTTTATAATACAGTACGCTTTTAAGATAATGTCTGTGAAACATGTAACAAAATATTCATTAAAGGTCCTGTAACTATTACTATTAATATAATTTTTGTCACTGAAACAGGCACAAAAAGATTTCTATGGTGTTATTTTTATAAAGATTTTTCTCCTGTAAGGATACCTTCTTGTTAAGGGAAATTAGGAATAATTTTCTCTACACTTGACAGTAATTTTTTGCATTTACGTAATATGACATAGCTAAATATAACAATTTCCAAGGGACTGGCTGAGTTGTTTTATTGTACTATAATATATGATAATAAATAGGGTTTACAATGAAGGAATCAGAGTCTGAGAATTTACTTTGCACATTTATTATTTGTGATACATTTCCCTGGGGCTAAAATGGAGGGGAAATTTTGGCCATCAGAGACAAGAAAAGATCGTAAGAATTCAGCAAACTTTGAAAACCACTTATTCAAGAAGAAAATACAACCTTGTAAAGGAAACAATAGTTTCTTCAATTTAAAATATCATGAAATAAAAATATCATAAATAGACAGCACTGTATTCAAATCTTTACCATATAATAGCTGCAGCATATGCTGTCAGTAGATACTTTCTTCTCCACTTACCTCCACCTCCTTCCAGTTTCCATTTACCTGGTTGTGTAGATATTAACTGCTAAAGGCTCACACCTGTATCCTCTGCAGGACCGCCAGGTTTATGCCTTGGTTTTCAGGAGATGCACAGGAGGTAGGTAGCCTCAGATTCATGATACAGAGGTATGACAGCTTAGCCCTTGTGTTAGTCTGTTCTCACACTGCTATGAAGAAATACCAGAGACTGGGTAATTTATAAAGAAAAGAGATTTAGTTGACTCACAGTTCCGCGTGTCTGGGGAGGCCTCAGGAAATTTACAATCATGGTGGAAGGTGAAGGAGAAACAAGCAGCTTCTTCATAGGGCGGCAGGACAAAGTGAGCGCAAGCAGGGAAAATGCCAGATGCTTATAAAACCATCAGATCTCATGAGAACTCACTCATTATCATGAGAACAACATGGAGGAAACCATCTGCATGATCCAATTACCTTTACCTGGTCCTGCCCTGGACAAGTAGGAATTATGGGGATTACAATTTGAGGTGAGATTTGGGTGGGGACACAGAACCAAACTATATCAGTCCTCTTGCCTCTAGGCAGGACAGCCTCTGTGACACAATCTAAGCTCTAGAACTCCATACAAGATCAGGAGACTAGACTTCTAAAAACTCATTTTTGCCTAGCTGTTCCCCTGCCTTATCTTGCTGTTTTCAACCCATATAGTTTTCCCATAAGAGCAGTTCCTCAAAAAAATACTTGTATAAGAATCGCTATTTCATACTCTGCTTCTAAAGTACCTTGCCAAAGACAGTTACCAATATCACATAGTTATTCTATTGTGCAGACAATAATTTGTCATTTTTAGTAATAAGGCTGTGTTTTCTAGAACTATCAATCTACCTTGACATTGCTAAATAAATATCCATAGTCATTTGTCACCACTTATTGATTGTTTTATCCTTTAAATTCATTAACTTCTCAACAGATATTTTCATCGATAGAAACCCTACAATTTGGAGCAACATATTTGCATAAGAGAAAAAGCTAAATGCTGAAGTTGTTAATTTTTGCCTAGTAAAGAATATGAGTACAGTGGATAGAGCACAGGATTTGGAGTAATAAGGACTTATGTGTTAATCTTGGCTGTTCAATCATTTATTAGCTGTGTGACCTTGGTCTAATCACAGATTTTCTGAGCCTCCATTTAATTTCATTTAAAAGTGGAATCATAATGTCAATGCCATTTCATTGTTGCGATGAGTAACATCATGATAACGTAGACTAAATACTTGGACTAGTGTCTGGCACATAGCAGTTGCTTGGTGAATGTTATTTTTGGTGATGGAAAATGGTTTAGATACAGATGTCAGCAAACCAGTTAATTAAAGCCTGAGTTTATCACTCACTCTGTTTCCCATCAGTTTTTCCTAACTGATGATGGATGCCTCCTTTAGAAGCATTCAAACAGTACCCGTTTAACCTGAACTCCAATGTACACATGAATATCCTAAGTGGAGCCAGGCACTCTAAATGATGAAATGGACAAGAAAATGGTAGTACAGCAGCGTGGAAAATGTAGAAGTTCTAGACCAAAAGAAGTTTTAGACCATTGGTGATACATGGGGAAATCTGTCATTCAATTAAGTTTTGACTTACAAAATAACCCCAAAGAAAAGTGAGACAATTTAGCTAACATTAAGTGTTGGAGAATTCTACCTAAAATCTAGATCTGGTTTCTTTTGAAAAAGCACAGGTCTGGCTGGGAGCCTGTAATCCCAGCACTTTGGGAGGCCGAGGTGGGTGGATCACGATGTCAGGAGTTCGAGACCAGCCTCACCAATATGGTGAAATCCCGTCTCTACTAAAAATACAAAAATTAGCCAGGTGTGGTGCGCACACCTGTAATCTCAGGAGGCTGAGGCAGGTGAATCACTTGAACCTGGGAAGTGGAGGTTGCAGTGAGCTGAGATCATACCACTGCACTCCAGCCTGGGGGACAGAGTGGGACTCTGTCGCTACAACAAAACAACAAAACAAAACAGAAAGAAAGAAAGAAAAAGAAAAGCTGAAGTTTTCACTCCTATGTAACAATGATGGGCAAGAGCCAAGTAAAGCTCTTTTTTCTTTAGGTATAACATGTGCCGTCCAGTTTTTCCTTCAGAATAAACATATAATTTATTGTCAGAATTAGGGTACATTGAAAATGATAGCTGTAGTGTCGATAATTAAGCCAGAACAACAGGCACATGTCAGATCTGGCTCTAGGCAAACTGGGACAAAAGCCACTATAGCCAGAGTCCCTTCCATTCCCTAGCGCTTCTCTGAGTCAATCACTGTACCGTACAATTTGCTTTGCACCTCTAGGTACTGTGGAACTGTCTTCAAGAGCATCTGGATTTTTGAGTGAGTTTAGAAATCAGTTAATTATTTCTTGCATTCTGCATTCTCATAAGTGAATTTCTACTAAGTAAAAAGTACCTCTAATAAAGTCTGACTAGTATATCCAAGATGGAATACTCTGTTCAAATAGTTATGTTTTTCTCTACTGCTTTCTTTGAGTTCAAAATACTTCATAATTTAAAAATATATTTAGAAGATTTTTTTACGGACTTGGACATAAGGGAAGCAGTGACAAAAAATAACTCAGTTTTTAAATTACTGGAATGTCAATACATTTCTACAGGCCAACCAGGGTTGTGAATTTTGTCTGAAGAACACATTTGCTGTACATAGTGAAGCATATTTTGCAAGGAGCAATTGGTGATTGATGACCAGAGAAAAATGACACATATGTAAGATAGAGTTGGAGGCATGAAAATGAGGAGCTTAAGAGAGAAATAATGCAAGCCTATTTGAAATGGACAGCAGGCTTTGCAATCTGTTGCACTGGAGTTTTAGGGACTTACCACAGACAGTGTTTGTTATTACAGAACGTTTTGTTTCCCAGGAGGAAGGAAGATTAACCAAAAGAAATACAACATTAAAAAAAATACACAGATGATACAGCAAAATAAAGCCCTACACTATAAACCACAAAAGGCTCAATATATTTGTTTGGGAATTATTGGAGAGGCCCACCATCCAACGCTTCCATCCTAAGGATGTTTATTGAAAGAGAAGATTGAGTAAGCTTGCAGTGAATTTTCGGCAAAGTTCCCACTAACACTCCCCACAATCCTGACCCTCTTGTGGCTTCTTGTCTTCTGTGATTTTTCTTTTTGAATATTTTATCTCTTCCTAAAATCTGGCTTGCCTGTGGAATGTGTGTCAAGAAGCAGGCATTATTTACTCATTGAGAAATTGGCCACAAGTGAGGAGTTGAGTATACCTGATGGGAAGAAAGGAGGAAGGGCCACATGCCCACTCACCTACCACATAGACGGCAATGAGCCATTTTGTTTCTAACATCACAGCAGAAACCACAAGGAAGGCAGATAGGCTTCTCATGCCAACATTTGCCTGTGTTCTGGTTAATTGATCCTTTAGCTAAAAATCTTCTCTACATTCCAAAAATTCCTTCATATTCAGAGATGCTTAAAATTCTTGTCTCTCCCTTGAGAGGACAATCCCTAGGATTATTTTAAAACATTTCTGTTCTTTATTTCAACCACAATAGAGATGGTAACTTGAGATGTAAATAATGTTTTCTATGACATTTAACCTAGTTTCATAACTCAGTAATTACTTCCATTCTTATTTAGTCTTCCTGATAAAGTAATTCTATGAAAGAAGGATTAAAATATAAAACATTTAAAGTGGGCCTATTTCATGTAAATGATAATGTTCGGTGGCAGGAGTTAGTAGATTTTTCCTTCCAATCCATATTTTGTAGTTCCAAATATCAAGATAATAAAACCTAGAGGAATCCATCAGTTGACACCTCTATATGTGTTTAGTGGCCACTCTCGTGCTGTACTTCCTACTGGATCCCCACAAAAATAACAATAACAGCAATAATAATGAAAACAAATATACTGGATAAAAATGCATAATGGTACTGATAATTCTAACTTAGAAAATTAATAATTCTGCATTGACTAGCCTATTATATTGTGCAGTCATTATGATAATAGTTGATATTTATTGTGGGCTTACTTTATAACAGATGGCTAAGTAAGCATTTTACACGTATTTGCACATTTAATTTATACAGCAGCCCTTTAAAGTAGTACTCATTTAAAGTAGTACTTTTACAGATTTTAAATTGTGGTTTACAGAAGTAAGCAATTTATTTCAGGTCATGTAGCTTACCAGTGACCAAGCAAGGGCTGCGAATTTTACATGTATCTGACATTTAGTTCAGGTTTTTCAACCACCACTAAATTTATTCTACCTTTCTTAGCCTCTTGGAAAAGACTAAATTTGTTAAGTGCTTATCCACTCTAATTTTAACTTCAACTAAATTCAATTAACATTTATTGAGCTCTTACACTGTTCCAGACATATAAGCAAGATCTGTGCCCTCACAGTGGTATTTTTCCCTCTAGCTTCCGTTCCTTCAAGGTAAATAAAGATAACAATACCTACCTCATAGGATTGTTGAGTATGTTATCAAAAAGATAGCGATTATTATCATCATCATTATTATTAAAAATAAACATTTCCTGGCATAAGGTGGGTGATTAATAAATGTTGAGTGAATCAATGAATGAGTGAATGAAGTTGTCAATGAGTTGGGGTCTTGTGTATAAGACATTAACAAACTGGTAGTAGGAGCAACAGTCTGGTAGTAGAAACACTCAGATATCTGTGCTTCAACGACCTGAATTTTATATAGTAAAACATCTAGGTTCTATTGGTACAGAAATGAGCAACTAATTAAACTTGGGAAGGTATTATAAGGCAGAATATTCAGGAAGGCTTCACAGAATAAGGAAAAGAAAAGAAGAAAAAAAGAAAGAAAGAAGGGAATATCAGGGTGGTTCAAGGATTAGAGTCTGAGAGACAAGAAATAGGGAAATCAAGTAGGAGATTATTGTTCCCCTTAGAACAAAAAAAATGGTTAAAATTGAGCTTGGCAGTGACAGTGAATGAAAAGAAAATGATGGAGTCCGGAAACATTGGAAAGGTTGGCAATGCTTACTGACTGAATCAAGGCTGGAGGTAGGGGAGAAAGACAGAACTAGGTTTCTGGCTTCTTCAACTGATTGGATAATGATGATGTAATTGAGATGGGAAACATCTGCTCCACAGTGCAATTCCAGGCAAGTTATTACCATCTTAATCCTTATTTTCCATGTCTGTGAATTTAGGATAGTAACAGTCCTCATCACATACAGTTGTGAGAATAATAAAGTGATATTACATATGAATAACTTAGCGCCATGTCTGGCACTTAGTAAATGCTCAATTCATAGCTCTCTTACTCTGTGTGGGATTGGCAGGAGTAGAACAGAAAACAGCAAATATGCTTAGTGCTGGAATATTTGAGATCAAATTACTTATAAGTCATCTAAGTCAGTATGTAAAATTCCTGAGAGAACTCTGGTAATTTGTCAATTAAGAATAAGAAGACTCAATCTTTTGGTTGAAATGTGTTATTTTTATTGATGCTTTAAACTTAATTAAAGGAGATCATAAAATCACCATGACCCTTTCTGAAGTATGGTAACAAAATCCATCAGCCAGGAATGACTGGGGAGGAGTCTCTGTTGCTTCCAATAGAGGACCAATTTAGGACTCCCATAGACATTCATAACTCTCTGTCTTTGAAAGTACACAGTGACTGCTTGCTACCTGAATGCAATGACTGCCACCCAAATGCACAATACTGCCTTTCTTCCTCCAAACTGCACACAAAAAAGGGAAATAAGAGTTAAATCTACTTATTCAGCTTTAATTTGCTATTTTAGTCATGCATGCTCAACATATTGCTACTTTGTATTTGAGCACTGCCACTTAATAACCATTTCCCCTTTTTTCTGTGTATATTTTCAGATGTTTCAAATTAGCTTCTTAGTTTAATGTTAGCATTAACATTTCTTACAGTGGTGGTTTTTACATATGCACACGTATGTTCATTGCAGCACTATTTACAATAGCAAAGACCTGGAATCAACCCAAATGCCCATTGATGATAGACTGGACAAGGAAAATATGGCACATATACACCATGGAATACTATACAGCCATAAAAAACGATGAATTTGTGTCCTTTGTAGGGACATGGATGAATCTGGAAACCATCATTCTCAGCAAACTGACACAAGAACAGAAAACCAAACACCGCATGTTCTCACTCATAGGCGGGTGTTGAACAATGAGAACACATGGACACAGGGAGGGGAGCATCACACACTGTCTGTTGGTGGGGAATAGAGGAAGGACAGCGAGCGGTGGGGAGATTGGGGAGGGATAACATGGGGAGAAATGCCAGATATAGGTGATGGAGAGGAAGGCAGCAAACCACATTGCCATGTACGTACCTATGCAACAATCTTGCATGATCTGCACATGTACCCCAGAATCTAAAGTGCAATAAAACATATATATATATATATATGTTTAAAAAAATAAAAATAAAATAGTCTATGGTCTTTGGTTCTTTATTGATAAAAGGACATTAACTCTATCCTATTCCCTAGTGGAATTCATCTTCTACTCATCAGAAACTGAAATTTTGTGGAATTTTTGACAATGTTTATTAAGAGTAAGTGAATAGAAAAGATGAATTCTTTTTTTATGTTAAGTCCAACAAACCATTTAGCACTCAGTCTCACATGAAAAGAAAATCTGTGCTATCCAATAGCTAACCATCTGTGAAATCAGTGAAGTATCCAGCTCTTGGATTTTTGTCATTTTTTCCCATGTGTCCGAGGGATGAATCTGGCATAGGAATAAACAAAAGCAAAGCTGGGACTTGGTGCCGTGGCTCATGCCTACAATCCAGTACTTTGGGAGGCTGATGTGAGAATTGTTTGAGCCAAGGAGTTCAAGACCAGCCTGGCAACACAGGGAGAACCGTGACACTACAAAAAATATAAAATAATTAACCAGGCATGATGGCACATACCTGTAGTTCCAGCTACTTGGGAGGCTGAGGTGGGAGGATGGCTTGCACCTGGGAGTCTGAGGCTGACATGAGCTATGATGATCATACTAAGGCATTCTAGACTGGCTGACAGAGTGACACCCTGTCTTAAAAAAAATGCCAAGCTGGAATAAGCAAGAGGTTGCCTTACATCTTTGTGATTTCAGAAAGTGCTACCAGCCAGATGCCACTCTACCCAGGTCAGAGACAAGATTTTTGTCATGTTTTAAAAACAAATATCTAACTTATATATTTACTTTAATTTCTAAGATATCATATAGACGTGTAAATGTATTCTTTTTTCTTATCGTTATGCAGACTAACTCAAACCATAAAAAGCACAATGTCGTTTCTTCATGAGACAATGTGAGGCAGCTTTTTTTTTTAGATAAAAACATGGACCTTCTGAAGAAAGCAAAGCAGACATATTTCTATTTTAATGAAACATTTAGCACATACACACAAAATAATTTGAAGAACATTTCCAACTAAGGAATTTGGGCAGCAGATTAATAATACAGCTTGCTGAGTCTTTGCCTAATATGCATTGTTTATGCAAAATATTGCCAGCACACTCATATCTTAATTCATCCAATACGAATTGCAGCACAGATTGTTTATGTAATCTAAGATTGCACTCTATAAGTGACTACTTTTCCTGAATTAGCATTTATGAAGCAAACCACTTAGCTATCCACAGTGAATAAGTAAACAGACATTTTAAACCTTCCTTTGCTATGGAAGTTATTTAATTTAGAGAATCAAATAAACTTCAAATTTATTTATAAGGAAAAGAACATCATTGACTCTATTCTGAAGTCTGTACTAAGGCACAAGAGCAGAGTTTTTATTAGACTTCACCCACTTTGAATATTTTAGAGTACACATTGATTTTTATTTGTCAAATTTCAATTTATTTGTTATGTTGCAAGATACTTTACTGGAGATTTAAATTGGATTTTTTTTTCTTTTTCCTTTCTATAACCAGAAAGTTACCTTGCTGATTTTAGCAGGGTAGGCCACCTTTAATCATTCCTTTTGTGGCTCTTTCTGCCTTTGATCTGTGTGTATGTGCATGCCTGCACATGCATCGGGTATAAAAAATTATACGGCTCCCTAGGGCAATCAGAATTGCAATCCTAGGTAGGTTGGTATTGCAGTAGGGTATCCCAGGTTACCCTATAGCAGTATTTAAAAAAAAAAAGTGTGATGAGTCCTTTATGTTTCCAGGATAGGAAAACAACAGCTACCTAAAATCTTGTGGTGAAACACCTTGGTGCAGGAAAGGGCACAATGGTTTTAGCTTGCAAATGAGCATGTGAATTAATCATGACATTCTGGTCAGCTGGCATTTTAAAGGATTGGCCTGAAAAAGTTATCCGTTAACAGCTCCAATCAGAAGGGTCCTTAAGGGCCCTATGCTAAGGTTGGCTTGGGAGAAAAATCTGTGCTGCTGTGAAGGACTCCAGAACCACTGCCCATCAGCATTACCTCTGAGATCATAAAGCAGTTAGAACCAAAGGCAGTCCCAATTTTGTCTTTCTAGAATATGGAGATCAGACTTACCAACCTCCATGTTCCTTCTTGGACCATGGAGAGTGAAGATACTGGACTTCCCACTAATCTGGCAGGTGAGGACTTTGGCTGGTTATATAAATATATATTTTTTAATAAGTAAAATTATAATGTAAAATCGGTATATAAGTTCATAGCTGCTTTATTTCAAGTGACTTCAACATTTTGCATGCTTTTGCAACATATACCAGCATTAAAGCACTAGACCTCCGAGTTGAATGAAGCTAATTGCATTTTTAGAGAATGGTCATCAACTGTTTGGTGGATTCCTCGACAGAGTATAAACTTAGTCATGGGTGACTTGGGGGATTACAGTGAACTGTCAAGAGAATGAGCTTATTAAGATGTTATAGAACACTTTGACACCCTAGATAGCAGAGTAGTCAGATGGAAAGTGGTGGCAAATGCAGACAAAACAGATTTTCCTAATAATGAAAGTTTCTGCTTTATCTTCAGGGTACTACCTAAAAGAACATTGTAACTAATGGTCAGACTCTATATTACTTTTTTTAAAGAAAAAAAGATAAAAAATTTAACTTCTTTACAAAAAAAGAATGGGAACATACCCTGTCAAATATCACCAGAAACCTTGGTCCTGGTGTATAAGAACATCCTTATGGACTCGAGACAAAGAAAGCTGTCAGTGATACAGGTATTGTGTAGGGCAAGTGGTTGAAATTCTGTAGTAGAAGCCAGATGAGCAGAAAGTGGGGGCATTTTCTTGTATACAGATTTTCATTTCATATGAAAATACATTTGTCCCTTGGATTTTCATACTAAACTGTCTCCAGAGTGGCAAATAGTAGAATAAGAGATAGATAACATACTTAGTAGTTGTGTTCCAATGCTTTGACAGATGAGGCTAAAACTACTGTAGCAGGATGTTTCAAAAAACAAAACTATGTTTGAGAAGACAGAAAAATGACATGGCATGCTGGTTAAATATTATCAGTATATACTAAAATTTTAAAAATATATAGATCCCCTTAATCTAGCAATTCTACTATTGAAAATGTATCCTAAAGCGGTAGAAACCCTAAAATATGAGAAAAGATGTAAATGTAGAAAAAGATGGAAGAGAGATTTTGATCTTTTTAATCTATAGACATAAATATAGAGGTGTCTTGGGAGCATTGTTTGTAGTAGATTAACAAAACCTGGAAAATTGGGAGCATTTATCAGCAGGAAAATGGTTGAATATATTTTGTTATATCCATACTATGCAATATTATAAACAATTAAAAGAATGAGTTAGAACTATGTGCCTTGTTCTAGAGTTACAATGCATATAACCTACCATGCATATTACCTATTTTACTAGGTAAAAATAAAAGCAAATTGTAGCGTAATGTGCATAACATGATCCTTTTGCATTATATCAAAATCAAAACTCTGTGTGTGTTTTGTGTGCGCATGCATGCATGAGCGCATTTGCCCAAGAATGGGGATGATATTAAAAGATACAACAGGCTGCTCTTATTGCTTATCTAAGTGGAGTAGGATTGGAAGACAGTGAAGTGGGATCTGTAAGATAAATCACTTATAATGACTTGGTTTGTTCAGTGACACTCTGTTATCAGAATTTGAAAATTCAGTCTCTAAAATGAAAAACAAAACAAAATAAACACACAAAACAAAAGAATCAAGAGAGATTGTAAAGTTTTTAAATTGTCAAAAGAGAATTCTTTTAAAGATTTTAAACACAAAAGGGGAAGAAGGACACGACCTAAACTTGTTATTTCTGAAAAAGAACAGTTGGAGGTATATAACTGCACATAATATCGCTGTTATTTTCTTCATTTCAGCCCATTTATTTAGTGGAAAGCACTGCACTGAATGTCAGCGACCCATTCCAGCCACTCACTCTCTCAGCTTTAGAAAACAACTCCTCTGGTTTGTCTCATCAGGAAGTTAAGTGGGTTTGATCAAATAATCTCTCAATTATTCCTGATGATTCACTTCTTACTTTCCACAGTTCCTCTGTTTTATTCATTTATTTAGCAAAGACTTTCTGAGCATCTACATACATATATCAGGCACTGTGTTAGTCACTGGGAATGTTGACATGACAAGGCAAGTGAGGTCCCTCCTCTTGCATTTCTTGGGGAGGCAATAAAAAACATGCAAATGAGTGAATGGAGAAAGAATTACAGATTCTGGGGAGTGTTATGGAGGAAATAAATAGACTGATGTAATGGAGGGAGCATAGAGGGGTAGGGAAACGTAAACTGAGCTTCATTTTCAAGGAAAGTCTTCTTGAGTATTTGAGATGAAACCTAAGTGTGATTAGGCATCTGCCACATGGGGAGCTGTGTGAAGAACCCACCACACAGGGGTAAGAGCAAGTACCAAGTTCATGAACTGGTAAAGAATCTGGTTATTCCAGGGACAGAAAGGAAGTGTAATGAGCAAATGGGGGAATGAAGGAGTAGGTAACGCAAAAAGAAGATGGAGAAGTAGGCACCCAGGCAACAAAAGACATGGGAAACATTTGAATTTTCATATACATGCAATGAGAAGCCATTGAAAGATTCTAAGCAAGGAAACAATATCATTTGATTTGAATTTTACAATGACCACTGGCTGTTATGTGAATAATAGATGGTTGGGATGCTGGAAGCAGGGAAACCATCTTGGAAGCTATTGCAGTAATGCATGAAAGAAATGATGCTGCCTTGGACTAGGACTATGATAGGTGTTTTGGAGATAAAATAGTTTAGAATTCCTGGGTGAGATACGAGGGATAAGAGGAAAGAAGGAACCAAGTCTCATTCCAGTTTTCGGGTTGGGAAACCAGATAAAAAATGGTACCATTTACTGAGTCAAACAAGACTCAGAATGGAATGAGTTTTCCCCCAACCTTGGGTATGGGAATCAAGAAATTAGTTTCATCTGTAAGAGATTGGGAGTGGCTAATTATTCAACCAGATGGAGATGTCAACCAGCTGGTTAAATATGACACTCGGGGGGCTTAGAGAAAAAGTAATGGCTAGAGATAGACATTTTGAGGCTCATCAGCATATGAGTGGTATATAAGGTCATTTCAAGAGAAAAGAGGCTGTTACTCTTCAGCTCTGGGCAGCTCAAAATCTACAGTTGACTCCAGACCTATCAACAAAGTTAATGATGAGTCAGTGACCAGTGAAGTGGGAAGAAAAACCCAGAGTGGCCTAGGATGTATTTATTCTTCTATAAAGTACCTTAGCATAGACACTGTGATCATCAGTTGCCTCATTCAGGTGTTCACAAGGAACAGTAGGCTTAACATTTAACCAAAAGTGTAATGTCCCACGACGTCTTTATTATGTTGACAGGAGATGCTTTACTAATACTTGAAGTGGTATTTCATTATCACTAATAAAATACCATAAAATTAGTAGTTCTTTAATTAGCTTATGTTTATAAATCAGTTTCCATTATTGAAATTTGTTTTATTTAAGATACATGAGCTGCTTCTCATATACAGATTTACAAGGAATATATAATTTTGTACCTGGCACATAGAAGGTGTTTAATAATTGCTTTGGGGGTTTTGTTGTTATTGTTGTCGTCACTGTTGTTTTGTTTTGTTTCATTTGTTTATCTGAGACAGGGTCTTGCTCTGTTGCCCAGGTTAGGGTGCAGTGGCATGATCTCAGCTCACTGCAACTTCTGCCTGCTGGGCTCAAGCAATAATAGTTGTTTTTGCTCTTTCCTTTCCTCTGAATTCCATATTTCTCTAAAATTCCTCATTAGCATATAATGTTTAAAAGTATTCTTTAACTTTTCTTTTCTCTGATATCCTTACTATGTCGTTTACTTTCTTTTTAAGGCACTTAAAAAAAAATTTGCTCACAGCCCGGCATATAATACTGAATTCATGGTAGATTATCAGAATTTACAAAGGGTTTTAATAACATATAGAATGTTATTTCCTTTCAGGGATTATTGAACACTTAAATATTAAAAGCATATTGAATGTTGATTATGGGAGAAAGAAATGGAGTGAAGCAAAAGACCAGGAAAAAAAAAGAAAAAATAGTTTGTGAAAGAGAGAAGAGAGGGCATAAATCAAGTACATGCAAAATACGAAATATTTCTGTCAGTGGTGGTGTTTGCTACTGGACCACAAAAATGGATCACGTAGCTCCCTGGAGATGACTAGCTGGGGTAAGGAAGATGGTTGCTGGTATTTAACCACATTAAAATATTGCCCCAAGAGAGCTTTTTATGAACTTTGTGAAAGATCCAATCATAGTGTGGTCTTGATTCAAACAGACCTAGAATGAGCTCTAAAACAGCCCGAATAGTATATAGCCTGATTCATGTTGTGGTCTAAACTGCTAGTGCTAAAATACAAGAAAAGTACCCTGAATACCACAGAGTGGGCCCTTCAGATAACATTATTTTAGTGGTGGAAAACATAAACACACTTTTGCCCAAATTTTCACTGTGATAAAAGAAAATTTGCGGAGGAAACAGAGCTAATCCATAGAGACTTGTGAAACTGATGAGAGATTCAGATTACCCACGATTTTGTCTTTGAGCCAAAACAAATGCATTATTTAGAAGTTCTTTCCCACAGGTATCTAAGGAAAAGGGGGAAAATGTCACTGTGGTACAAATGCTTCATTTAGGAAAAGGATATCATGATCCTGATAAGAGAAAACGTTCTCAATCTTATCTCTAGAGAATTTACATGAGACGAGCATACTAATGAGTTTTTTTTTTTTAACTGAAAATAACTCTTCACCCTAAACCGTCTACTGTTTTCCAATTATGTAAAGTGAAGTAAAGCAGTGACTTAGCTGGACTCACTGCTCAAGTATTTTTGTTGGATCTATTGGCAAGAATTTCTTGCCAAGAATTATTGGCAACAATTTTGTTGGATCTATTGGCAAGAAGATCTATTGGATCTATTGGCAAGAAATAATAGTTTGTTTTAAAAAACATGTTAAAATTTTAGGCCATAAAAGTAAGGCAACTGAAGCTATATTGACGTCCTATGTACTCATATAAACTTGTCCGCATCTTTCTGAAATAATCTGTTGCTGCTGCTTTATAGGAGTTGCCTAAGAGTATATGTCTATCAAGTCACAGATTCTTTTGTAAAAGAGAAAGTAGTTGTATTTGTTGCAATTGGACAAACTTTATGGGTTCAGATTAGCACTCACTGACACACTCAAAGGCAAATAAACAGTAAATGCTCTTTTGAAATGTAGGCTTCCAGGAAGAAGGCTTAGTATAAATAGATACATACAATTTTAAGATTTATAAGATATTATGATTTTCACACAGATATGCTTTACAATACAGTCTGAAACACTTCTGAAATATTATGGTTACTTCTGATAATATCCTTACTGGATGGAGATAGTGAGACAGTCATCTTCCTAAAGAGAAATACAGCCTGTGGCTGGGTGCAGTGGCTCACGCCTGTAATCCCAGCACTTTGGGAGGCCGAGGCAGGTGGGTCACCTGAGGTCAGGAGTTCAAGACCAGCCTGGCTAACCTGATGAAACCCTGTCTCTACTAAAAATACAAAAAAATAGCTGGGCATGGTGACAGGCACGTGTAATCCTAGCTACTCGGGAGGCTGAGGCAAGAGGATCACTTGAACCTGGGAGGTCAAGGTTGCAGTGAGCCGAGATCGCACCACTGCACTCCAGCCTGGGAAACAGAGCAAGACTTTGTCTCAAAAAAAAGAGAGAGAGAGAAATACAGGCTGGTGTACAGTTCTATCTCCATGCAGAATCTTCTTCAACAGTCTCTTTTCCTAGCCCCTTTGGAAAGCGGTACAAAGCGGTGGTTAGGAGTGTAGACCCTGAGGCACACTGCAGACCCTGGGGCACACTGTCTTCCTAATCCTTCCCATCTTTTTGTCACACTGTCTATTCTCCCTTCTCATCTACTCACTGTGTGATGCTAGTCAAACTACTCAATCTCTCTGCGCTTTATCTTCTCGTCTATAAAATAAGAGCAAAAATAACATTGAGCTCTTCAGGCTGTTTTGGATTAAATGATGTCTATCTGCAATATTGTTATGGGTTGCATTGATTTCTTTCCAACTAAGGTCTGCGAGCAGGAGACTATACCAAGGATCCCAAAGCAGAATCTCCATAAGGGAGGAATTTGTTTGGATTGCTGGTCTGTGCTCAACTTTTCAGTCCTGAGTGTCGTAAGAGGTGACTTTTTTCTCTTCTAGCATGTGGCAAAATTCAGATATATTTCTGATTTCAACTATCCTGAGCCTTAGTAGCTAAACTTTGAGGAAAAAAAAAAAAAAACAAGTTGTGTGAAAGACAGAACTTATGAAATGGGACCTGGATAAACAGTGATGCCATGTGTCTATAAAAAAGGCAATAATGGCCAAAAAATAATTAGACTCTGCATTTCTCACCAATTTTACTAACAGTTCTACACACCTCTCTTATTAGTACAGCAACATGAATCTAAGGTCACAGTTTTTCTGTCCACATAATAACTATTAGATTACAATATCAGTAGCTTATTATTTTGCAATACCAATATATTCACTGAAAAAAAATCAGAAAAAAAAACAGAAATTTCAGTTTCTGCCAGTTTCTTATCAGTCCAAAGGAAACCGAGCACATTGATATTTTCTAATCTCATTCAATATGCACTAAAACATCTGAACATATAGAAAAGAGAATTGGGGGCCAGACACAGTAGCTTATGCCTTTAATCCCACACTTTGGCATGCCAAGGAGGGAGGATCACTTGAAACCAGGAGTTCAAGGAGACCAGCCTGGGCAACATAGTGAGATACCCATCTCTACAAAAAATTTTTAAAAATAGCCAGGTATGTTGGCACACACCTGTAGTCCCAGCTACTCAAAAGGCTCAGGTAGGAGGATCACTTGAGCTCAGAAGGCTGAGGCTGTAGTGAGCTATGATTGCATCATTGCACTCTAGCCTGGGCAATAGAGCAAGACCTTTTCTCAAAAAAAGAGAAAATAACAGAAAAGGAAAGAGAATTGAGGTTGTGTTAATTCTTTGCCTAAATATAGATCCAGCTAAGTTATGGAGGAAAGATGATTTGCTTTTCTTTGGAATAATAAACTAAAAAATTTTGAGGAACTGTTTTCATAGATTGTCAACCTGTAGATGTTATAGGAATTTCATTTGTATAAACATATCAACAATATATGGATTTATATAACATCGTTATTCTGAAATACTTTCCAACTGGCTAGCTATAATTTTTTTCAAATATTAATATCGTAGTTAACATACACATTTTAAAAAGCACTTATTGACTTCTAAAAGTTATGGAATGGCTACCATATTTTAAAAATCTTTCTTCAGCTGAGTAGATAAAAATTGGTTTCAAAGTTCATTTGAAAGTGTTCATAAATGAGAATATCCAAATGTTTTTGGAAAAGAAGATTTGCCATCTCGGTATCTAAATGTATTACAAAACTGTAGGAGTTCACAAAGGATGGGATTGGCATAGAAACAGATGATTAATAAAACACAGAGACCAAGGAACAGATCTTTGCCTATTCAAGAATTTTACCATAATAAAGCTTGCATTTCAAATCAGTGAAATGTAGAAGTATTATTAAATAAATGACAATGGGAAAATTGGTTATTCATTTAAAAGAATTAAATATTAGAGTTTGAACTCATGCCTTGCATAAATATATCCCAGAGGCATTAAAAAGTGAAAAAATTTTTAATCGAGAGAGTATGTTGGAAGAGATATAGAAAAATAATGTCATAACCTTTAGAGGTTTTTTGCTAAGAAGCAAAATCCAGAAGCCAGAAAGGAAAATGTTGGGACTTACACCAAAATATAAATACTTCTTTAGTTAAAGCCATCATAAGTAAGTTACACAATAACTAGCAGTCTTACAAAAATTGCCAAGCATACAACTAAAAATAATTAACACCAGAATATATAAATAAATCGGCAAGAACAACTAACAATTTATAGAAAGTTTGTCAAAAGACAGAAGAAAACAGTTCGACAAAAAAGATGTGTGAAAAAAAGGATTCCTAGATTTACTCATAATAGAGATAGTACATAAGGTTATCTATTCAAATATAAGATATTTAAAAATCAGCAAAAACCTGTATAGAGGATACAGAAAAACAATTCCTTTCATACTCTTTTTGTGGAACTTGATAAAGCAGTTTTACAAGGCAATTAGAAAGTATCTTTCAAAATAAAAATAACAAATCACTTAGTCAAGACTTTCACTTCTAGGAATCTATCCTAAAAAATAGGAATATATCCTAAAAAATAATGCTTATAACATGTACACAAATACATTTTTTTAAAGACATCTTTTTTGTTGAAGCATTTTTTGGTAATATTAAAAATTTGGAAAATAACTCTATTAAGATAGGGGTAGTTTCAGCTATAATTGACAGAAAAACCCAGAATAACAGTGGCTTATAAACATGATAGAGTTTATTTCTCCTTGATGTAAATTCCTGTTATGAAAACTCCATGAACCTCAAAGGTCTGTCTGTCTTTTTGCTTTGCCACCCTCGATATGTGGGGTTTGCCTGTGGTCCAGTGCAACTGCTCCAGCTTCAGTCGTCTGCTCCGTATATGAGTTCACAGACAAGGGAAAAGAAGCCCTCTCCTTCTGAGAACATTTATTAGATTGTTCTTCACATCACTTTACTTACAGTCCATTGGCCAGCACTTATCTACAGCACAAGGCCACACCTAGATTCAAAGAAAACTGTAGGATTTAGTTGTTATTCTTGGAGACTATGTGCCCAAATAACATTTGGAGGTCTATTCCTGAGCAAGTGGGAAAAATGGATTTTGCGGGAGAAGTCATAGTCCTTCCCACAATCTAGCCATGTGCCTACCCCAATATTCAATGATACCCTTCTTCTGACACATAGAACCCAGTCATGCCTTTTGTGAGATAGACAGCCCCAAAATCCCACACAGAGATTATTGCAGTGTTTCTAGATTATGTGTGATCTTGTGATCTGGCAATTGCTAAAATAAAAAGAAAACAATCTGCCCGAGACATTTCCAACCTATTATGGTGCAGCTGGAACAGGATTAACAGAATAAAAGCTCTCATTTGGAAAAGAGGAAAATGAGAATCATGCAGTGTCACTGGGGCCTTAGTGATGATAAAGTCCTCTCTCATGGTAGGCTTTTGGCTTCCTGGTATGGCTTCTGTTACTGCTATCTCTTGCTGTAATGACTGATTTAGACTTACTAATAACTGCTTCCGTGTTAGGGTTAAAACAGTTGGCCTCAACTCTTCAAGGAATCACACTACTGTAATCTCAGTCAACCTACCTATAGAACTAGGCAGAGAGCTTCTCGCTGGCTGGTGTTAGACTGTCTACATGAATATTATTGTAGAATTTTGCTTAAAAATGAAAAAGACAATCAACAAACCTCAATCTTATGTGTCGTTCCACCATTTACCCTAATGCTCCAGTCATTGTTGGTACTTACTCTTCTATCCAGGGCACCACAGGGAACAACTGTATTAATTTTTATCATCAAATAACAAAGTTCATCATTGTTTCAGAATGCAACATGGGAGTCCTATTCATCTTCCACTTGATTGCTAAGCCAATGCAAAATAGATGGCTTCTGTTGCATGCAGCCCTCAATTTCTGTTTCAAAATTCCTTTGCACTGTGTTTAGTTACAGATGACAGACACTACTCTTAGCTAGTTTAGGCTAAAAATAATTTAGTTCAGGAAATCAGATGTTTAAAAATTATTGGAAGGGCTTTAAAAACAATCTTTATGGCCAGGCACGGTGGCTAACATCTGTAATCCTAGCACTTTGGGAGCCTGAGGCAGGCGGATCATGAGGTAGGAGATTGAGGCCATCTTGGCCAATGTGGTGAAACCCTGTCTCTACTAAAAATACAAAAATTAGCTGGGTGTGGCAGCATGTGCCTGTAATCCCAGCTACTTGGGAGGCCGGGGCAGGAGAACCACTTGAATCTGGGAGGCAGAGATTGTAGTCAGCCGAGATCATGTCACTGCATTCCAGCCTGGTGACACATCAAGACTCCGTCTCAGGAAAAAAAAAAAAAAAAAAAAAAAAAAAAAAAAAAAAAAAAAAAAAAAAAAAAAAAAAAAAAAAAACTTTATGCTGAGTCTATAGAAATGAGACTATTCTGAAGCTAGGCATGACATGAGAGGTATTCTGAAGCAAGGCATCAGGCTCAGTAATTTCTGTTTCATAAATAACAAATACTGCTGCAACCAAGCTCACTAGCAGAAACAGCAGAAGTACCAGATTGCATGTCCAATAAATGATTATAACTGCTCATTGAAAGCTAAGCCTGTTTGGAACCTGACTGTAGAGGAGTCTGAGAAAAGTAGTCTATAACTTTTAAGCCTCTGTCATTTAGTAAGCACGTTCCAAGTTACGTGAAATGGACTGAAGTAAGTTCATGCATAATTTTTGACCCAGGGCCTAACAAGTTCATCTTTGGTAACTAAACTAAATGAATAATGGAACATTCATGTTAAGAAATATTAAGATGTTGTTAGAAAGATTATGTTCAATGGAAATAGACAAACTTATAGTTAATATATGAAGACTAAAAAAAGTCAGAAAAACTGAGATAGCTGGAAACTATGAAACAGTATTTTGTACAAGAAAAAGCTATTAAGAAGTTGCCATTGAGACCCCTTAAGAATTTGCTGAGTACAAGGTTATACATGCATAGGGTAAAACTCAATGCAGTCAGGCAAAGAACTGTGCCCAAATAACCATGTGCCCAAATAATATTTGAAGGTCTTTTCCTGAGCAAGTGGGAAAAACTGATTTTGTGGGACAACTCATAGTCCCTCCCATAATCTAGCTACCTTGCAAAAGAATTTTCAGATCTTTCACAAGGTAGGGAAACATTTGAGCTCTGATTAACCAGTGTGTACTTTCTTCAGTCATCAATGAAGCATTCAGTAGAAACCCCAGAAAGGTCATATCTTGATTAAAAAAAAAAAAAGAAGGTATGCTTGGAATGAAAACAACCCTAGACATGCCATAAAAATGCTTAAAACAGGAATTAAATGGATCAAACTAATCTTCAAGTAAGTTAGCTCCCTGCTAGAACAAAGCGCAACATTCTTTGAAGCAAGACATCAAATTGCACAAGACTCAACAATGTAACCTCATGGTGTCTAGCATACAATAAAAAATTACATGTGCAAAGAAGCAGAAAATTATATAGCATAATCCGAAGAGCCATCAATTGATAGAAACAGATCAAGAAATGTGAGAGAGGGTAGACTAGCATACAAGGAAATTTAAAGAGCTTTAATAAATATGCTCAGGGATTTAAAAAGAAACCAGGAAACAATGAGGAGAGAAATGAAAAGTACAGAAAAGAGCCAAATGAAATGTCTAGAGATGAAAGACAGGGTGAATGAAATAAAAAATTCACAGAATAGGATAAAGAATAAAGTAGACTGTACATACATAACAATAGAATGAATCCAAATTGAAGCACAGAAGGAAAAAAAAACACTGAAAACTAATGGACAGAGTTTTGGTGACATGTGGGACAATATAAGCAGTCTTACGTACCTGTATGGGGAGTTCTGGAGTGAGGAACATTAAGCGAATTTAGCAAATCATAGGATATATGGCTAAAACCTAAAATCAGTTGCATTTCTCTATACTAGCAAAAAACAATTTGATGCTTAAATTTAATTTATATTAATCATATAGCATCAAAAGTATGAAATGTTTCACAATATATTTAATAAAAGATGTGCAAATCCTGCACATTAAAAATTATAAAATACTGCCGAAAGAAAGTTAAGAAGCTAAATGGAAAGATATGCCATTTTTGTGAATTAGAAGATTTAATGTTAAGGTGTCCATTCTTTTCCAATTGGTCTACAGATTCAACTCCTTTTACATAAAATGATAGAAAAGATCAATTGTATTTAAAAAGAAGAAAGCAGATTAGTGGTTACCCGGAGCTGGTAGGATGATTAATTTCTAAAGGTCTCAGGATCCTGTTATAGTTACATTGGTGAGTGTATTTCTCAAAACTCACAGAGCTTGACACTTAAACTAGAAGTATTTTTTCTCATATGTAAATTACATTCCAATAAAGATGATTTAAAAATAAGCCAATTACATTTCAATATTCTAGTAAAAACTGTAACCATTCTTTTTAAAATAAACGATTTATAATATCAGCTAAAACAAAAAAGTATCTAGGAATAAATCTAAGAAAAGTGGACCACACATGAGTGTGTGAATGTGTATATGTGTTTTACTACAATCTATCAACCTATGTTTGATTATATTTTTTGTTACTAGTATTCTGTTTATTTAAGTCCTCTGTAGTATAAAGGGCTTTTATTTTTTAATTGATTTATTTTCCTTTCAATGTCTTTGTCATGATTTATAAATTTCCTTTTCAAATATTCTTATTGTCTCATCACATTTTTCTATTACTTGAGGTTCTGCCCAGACTGTCACTGTGGATGGCAGCTTCCTCATTCACTTGGAGGGCTGGGAGCTTCTCAGATGCAACTGCCGCTGTCCTCACAGGCACAGGACCTGGGCATCTCTGTAGCCTGCATCCTCTGGCCAGGAAGGCTCCCCACCACCATCCCTGCTGACTTTGGGGTGTCTGTTCCCACTGCCTGGCCTCTCTCCTTTCTGGTGCCCACTCTGATCTCCCAGCAGGGTTGGAGTTGAGCACCTGGGCCATGAATGGCAGCAGGAGGCAAAGGCCTGGGTGGGAGGGGTTGGGTCCTATAAGACCCCACCTTCAGGCCAGGGAGAGCCTGAAGGCTGGGAATCAGGTTGCTGATGGGAGTGGGGACTTGTGGTGCCTCTTCCAGGCCCACAGACCAATCAGCATGCACCTCCTCCCTCTCCGAGATCCATAAAACCCCTAGGCTCAGTCAGAGCAGGGCAGAGGATGGCCAGAGGTTGGCTAGAGGATGAAGACGGTGGAAAGATGACTGGACGACCAAATGCAGAGAAGACCTGCCCTCTCTGCTGAGAGCTGCAGAGATGACGTGTGGGCATAGAGGAGACACTCTCTTCAGGGCCTTCTCTTCACTGAGAGTTGCCAACATTGGAGTCCAGTTCCAGCTAGCCTCTCCTGAGCCTCCTCTCTGCTGAGAACTGAACATTCATGGATGACTTGCCTGTGGGGAGGAGTTACCCACTGCGGGTCTCCTCTGAGCTGTTGTAACACTCATCTTCATCTTGCTCACCCTTCACTTATCTGCATACCTCATTTATCCAGAATGAAAGACGAGAAATTGGACAAAGACCCATGGTCACAGAGGTTTCTGGCCAGAAAATTGATGCCACAAAGATCTTGTAACAGTACCATCCAGCCATAATGGGGGTAAGAGTTCCATCACACCATTGTCCAGAACTTGGAGATAACCTTAATGAACACCATAAAGTAAATATCCCAGAAAAAAAATTAAAAAACAGTGATCTAAGATTATTAACAAAAGCGGCATATTTTCTAAACTTCTTAAAGAAACTAGTTATAATCACAGTAAGCTAATATAACTAGTAGCAAAGAACAGATAGGTGAGTGAATAAAATTGAAAATTTCCTTTATATGCAGACATGTCAAGGACTTAACAATCATTTGCCATTATATATTTTATGTAAAATATGTTCATTTGGAAGAGACTGGTTATTGATGAATATTGTTAAAGTATGCATTTATTTATGTATTTATTTATTTTGAGACAGTGTCTCACTCTGTCACCCAGGTTGGAGTGTAGTGGCGTGACGTTGGCTCACTGCAGCCTCTGACCCCAGGATCAACTGATTAGCCTGCCTCAGCCTCCCAAGTAGCTGGGATTACCTGCATGCACCACCACATCTGGCTAATTTTTTGTATTTTTAGTAGAGACCTGGTTTTATCATGTTGTTCAGGCTAATCTCAAACTCCTGACATCAGGTGATCTACCTGCCTCAGCCTCCCAACGTGCTGGGATTACAGGTGTGAGCCACCACATCTGGTGCCGTTATTTTTTCTTTCACTTTAAATCTTTGGTTCAATGGGATGCTGTCCTTGCAAGAAGAGCTGAGGTTTTTTAGTATTTATCCAGTCAACATCTGAAAATTCTAATAATCTTGATCTGTAGGCCTATAAAGTTGGTTTCAAGCATTCCAGAAAGGTCTTCCATATTGAAGCCAATGAAGATTTATTTTATTGTTAAAGTTCTACAGGTTTTGATGTTTCCTCAATTTCAGCTTTGCAAATGTCTTTCATAAGTGAAAAATCTTCTAGAGAGTTTCAAAGATGCCAACATATTTAGATTGTTCTTTTTATAATGTTTGCTGTATCACTGAACTAGGTGGTTCAAAAATCACCTAATTTACTGAAGTTTCTGTTAATAAATAATTTTATACAGATAATCATAGGTCTGGTAACTCTGATCACTAGAAGTACTTTTTTCATTCTCTGGGTCTTGATTTGCTTCTTATTACATTAGGAATTACGATTCTTCAAAATAATGCAAGCGACTGTCTCTATTACTGTTCATTACTGATGATCACTGAAATTTCATTTGTATTGAGAACCTCAACCTTTTTCCAAGTTAATCGTTTCAATTGTAAAACACAAAAATTGTACCCCAAAGTTAGGGAACTAACTCTCAAAAGCCAAAAACAAGACTTTCTGAGTTCACTTAGGACCCCAGAGAGCTTTAACTGGCAAGGCTTGCCAAGAAACTCAAGTTCCAGCCACTGGAATGGGTACATCCCCTGTAGCTAGGGCTGGTCCAAATGCTTCCTCCAAGGTGGGCACTGTCTGAGTTCAGCATGGTTTTGCTTTCCATTGGGACAAGGCAGAACTGGGTTCATTGCAAAGTCGCCCAGTTACTGCACTTTCCCACCACCAAGTCCACACATTCTCTCTCCACACCATACAGCTGCTGCCAGGGCAGGGGTGGCATCAGTGTGTGAATGGAAAATTTCTTGGGCTCCTTCAAGCTGGGAACTACCCAGGGCAAATCTGCCTCACATTCTCTTCAAAGTCATCCCTTTGCTCACAGAGACAGATGCATATTCCGATTGCTTCTTTTGGAAATACTTATCAGGAACTCAAAATAATACAACCAACTGTCTCTCACTTACCTGTGACCCAGAAGCCACCAGTGAGGGAGGCTTGCTTTGAGTCGTCTCCACCTTTCTAGATTGAACTAATGTACTTCTTATGTATAGTGATTGATGTCTCATGTCTCCTTAAAAATATATAAAATCAAGCTGTGCCCTGACCACCTTGGGCACATGTCGTCAAGGCTTCCTGAGGTTGTGTCATGGGTGTGTCCTCAACCTTGGCAGAATAAACTTTCTAAATTAACTGAGACCTGTCTCAAATTTTCAGGGTTTACATTATTGGTAACCACAGAGGGATTCTGAGTGAAAATGCCTCTGACCTTTAAAAAATCTCCTATAGGTGCTTGGTACCAGCATGAGCTCAAACTAATAGGACAATTTGCTGAGGTCTGAGAGCACTCCCTCCAGAGAATCCCTGATTGCCCCAGATTTGGTCAAGACTGAAAGTTTATTTTGCTGTACAACTCCCCTTTTATTGGAGTTTTACAGGAAGGCAAATTTTCCTGCTTCTATGATAATGGAAGGCAGGTAACTCCTTTGTGGAGTTGAGGTCGATTTCAACAGGAAAGACGATGAGGTGGTTTTTTTTTTTTTTCATGCTACTGGGATGGTAGAGAGCAGTTTACAGCCTGTGATCCACCACTAGATAAGAAACTGGTTCGGGATTCTATCGTGCAAATTCCTTTTAAACAACTAAAGTTAACATTTAACAACCAGCTGGTGTTAATATCTGCTTACCCTTAGAGCACACGTAAATCATATAATTTGTGTGATCATTGCTAATTTTGCTTAACTGTTTGTTGTTTGTTTCTGTCTTGGTCAAAATCCCAAGGGGAATCATAAATTATAAGGAACAAGGCCTCTGAAATGGGAGAAAAATGGCTAAAAGAAAAGAAAGTGCATTACTCCGTTTTCACACTGCTGATAAAGACATGGCTGAGACTGGAAAGGAAAAGAAGTTTAATTGGACTTACAATTCCTCATGACTGGAGAGGTCTCAGAATCACAGCGAGAGGTAAAAGGCACTTCTTGCATGGAAAATGAGAAAATGAGAAAGATGCAAAAGCAGAAACCCCCATCAAATCTGATGAAACCATCAAATCTCATAAGGCTTATTCAATACCATAAGAACAATATGGGGAAAATAGCCCCCATGATTCAAATTATCTCCCACCAGGTCCCTCCCACAACACATGGGAATTAAGGGAATGCAACTCAAAATGAGATTTGGGTGGGGTCACAAAAAAATATCATTCTGCCCCTGGCCTATCCAAATCTCATGTCCTTACATTTCAAAAACCAGTCATGCCTTTCCCACAGTCTCCCAGAGTATTAACTCATTTCAGTATTAACCCAAAAATCCACAATCCTAAGTTTCATGGGAGAGAAGGCAAGTCCCTTCTGTCTTCGAACCTGTAAAATGAAAAGTAAGCTAGTTACTTCCTAGATACAGTGAGGGTACAGATATTGGGTAAATACAGCCACACCAAAAGGGAGAAAATGGCCAAAACAAAGGCGTTACAGGGCCTGTGCAAGCGTGAAATCCAGTGGGGCAGTTTCTGCCAAATTCTATAAGGTGTCAAAATTTTGCATAGGGGTTACAAAACTGCAAATCCAGCTTAAATCAGAATGGTCTTTGCTAGAGTAATTTTTAATAACTAAGACATTGATATGGGTTTAATGAAAAACAGCTGCATCTTGAATTTAGTAAGATTACAATAACTTCTAATACTGTAGCTTTAGGCAGTCTGGTTCACAGACAATTAGGAGACTGTTACTGTCTTTGTTTCAAAGCTAAACTGTAAGTTCCTCCCAAAGTTAGTTTGGCCTATGCTCAGAAATATACAAGAACAGCTTGGAGGTTAAAAGCAAAATGGAGTCAGATCAAATCTTTTTACTGTCTCAGTTATAATTTTTCAGTGGTGGTTTCATAACTTTAAATCATGATTATCACAGCTTTCATAAATAATCTAGGTAAACAATTAAAATAAAATAATTAGGCAAATGTAATGGGATAAATACTTGTAGAAAAATAGGTCATAATTTAGAATATAAAGTTATATTAAATTAAATAACAGATATTTCATTATTTTGATATTTGCCAGTAAATATATTGTAGAAAAAACATTATTGCTAAAAAGAAGTGTGTCCTTTTTAAAAAAAAAAAAAGATGAACAAGGTTTGTCTAATTCAAAGTTTATTTAAGAGTTAGGTATAAAGCAAGGTAAAAATGAACCAGGAATAAACAAGATGTAAAGAAAGTTATAAAAATAAAGAGATATTTTTTAAGGTAAAAAAAAACTTAAAGCAAAATAATTTTATATAAGAAAGAATCTTTGTGGTAAATTTAGTCCAAAAATAATATAATTGGTTGTTTTAAAAGGGAGGATATTCAGGACAAACTAGAGAGTCTGATCATATCATGAACAGTAGGTGTTAAGTCACAATAAGGGAATTCATGTATTTAAAAAAATTCAAAAACTTTAATATAATTAAGTTGTCATTATAATTATTAAGTTTTGGTTTGCATAGGAAAACAAAACTGAGATTTTTTTTTTTTAATTACGGTTATTACACCCATATATCTTCCTGTATGTGTTTTTAAAGTCCTTGTAACATTGAGTTACAGGGCTTTAACTCCTGGATCTAAAAAGGACACCAAGTCCTGCTAAATCTTAGACACTGACAGCAATTAAAGCTTCATCTTCAGGCCCCATAGAAGATGCTAATCAAAATAAACTGCATTCCTGAGACACAGGGTAAACAAAGCAAAGCTATTCAATTCCTAAAGGCCCAGGGACTATTGTGGAAGAGGTGGATATGTCAGATTGTAAGAGCTGATTTTGAAAGATAAAATAAGTTCAGTTTCTCTATAAGTTAATAATTAGTTTCAAAGGCACACTGAAGCAAAACTAGTATATGGACCCCTACGTCAGCTTAACAAGGTTTTCTTGAAGCATTAGCCAATTCCTTAATAAAGGTTATAAGGGCTATAAAAGGCTTATGGAAGTGGTATTTCATAATCAAGATGAAATTTTACAGATGGCTTACAAAATTTTGAAAAACAAATGTAATTGGCTTCATACTGTTTTCATTAGAGCTTCTTGTTCAGAAAATTAAGTCGCCTCTCTCAAAGAATGAAGGTTTTCACCTTTTTTTAAATCCCTGAATTATCACTTTTAGTTAAATAAATGTCTTTATAATAACCTGTAATTCTACTTTGTAATATGAAAGGTTTTAACTTTTTATATTGGGCAAATTTCTCAAAATCAAATTATAAATTATGTATTTTTCTAACCTGATTCATCCTTTAAGACATTAGCTTCCTTCAAGTTCAAAAATGACATAATTTGACTTGTTTGGTATAAAAATTATACAGAAAGCATTGGTGAAATACGAAATGGTATTTAGTTTTGTCTTTAGTAAAATTGGAATCCGGAGAGAGAGAAAGAAATATGTTTCAAAATGATTGTATACCTGTTGTTAGATTCTAATCTTGCCTAATTTTTTTTCTTTCAATGTTTATTATTTTCTACAATTTGGACCAAATTCTAATATTTCTTGGCTACAAGTCTTCAAAAGAGTGTATTCAAATTTTTTCCTTCTTTTTTTATTTCATTTTTCCTAATTTGGATTCACTGAATACTAAGCTGTGCTTTCTTAAAACCCTAGGAACTAAAGTTTAGCAACTTAAGCTTCAGAAGAAAGTAACAGTAAACTATTTACCTACATAGGCCACTTTCATACCTGCCTACTAATGTTTGGACTTCAGAGAAATGTGACATCTACCAATTTTCCCAGGATAGTTCTTTTGTTTGTTATTGTTTTTTCTTCCTTCCTCCCCACTATTTTCTCTCCACAAGACAGACTTTACAACATGCTAAACATTAGCTTTTAGGTCCTATCCACCTAGAAATAAACTGTCCTAGCTGTAAGAGATCAGATGAAACCTGAGACCAGAGGTTCATTTTCTTATAAAATGCTTTCTCCAAAATATTTTTAAAAAGAAAAGAGAAGAAATGTGAAAGGAAAAAACCTTGGTCCCTTTCAAGCTGGGAGCCACTCACGACAAATACGTCTCCCATTCTATTCAAAGGTATCCCTCTGCTTGCAGATATAGATGCATATTCTGATTGCCTCCGTTGGAAAGACTTCTCAGAAACTCAGAGGAATGCAACTATCTGTCTCTCACCTACCTGTAGCCCTGGATGTCCCCAGTGAGGGGGCCTTGCTTTGAATTGTCTTCGCCTTTCTGGATTGAACTAATGTACTTCTTACATATATTGATTTATGTCTCATGTCTCCCTAACATGTAAAAAACCAAGCTATGCGCTTACTACCTTGGGCACACGTCATCAGTACTTCCTGAGGCTGCGTCATGGGCATGTCCTGAACCTTGGCAAAATAAACTTTCTAAAGTAACTGAGACCTGTCTCAATTTTTCTGGGTTTACAAGTGATTCAAGACTGTCTTTCCTACCCTCTTTAATGTCTCTTTTAGGAAGATAAAGTTAAAATCAGGTATCGTGATTGCTTATCTGATGTTTGGTGCTCATTAAGGTACTTTTTGTGTGCAGATAGTTGATAAAATTTGGTATTCCTGAGGAAGGAACAATCAATGGATCATTTTATTTTACCATCTTGCTTCACCTTCTTTTTTTTTTTAAACTATATTTTTAGAGCTTTTTTCTTGGTGATTGCCCTGGAGATTACAATGTGCATTTTAACCTAAAACAATCTACCTCAGATTAAGACTAAATTAATTCCACTAGTATATTAAAATTTTACCCAAATAAAGCTTCTTTTCACTTTCCTCCTTTGTGCTATATCAGCACACAAGTTAAATGCTTATATTTCAAAAGGTTATTTTGTAATTATTGTTTTATGCAGTTGTCTTTTAAAATAAATTAAGAAAATAGTTACTATTTCTCTATTTAAATATCTCTACTGATGCTCTTTATTTTTGTGTATGGGGCTGAATTACCATCTAGTATTCTTCCTTTTTAGCCTAACAGGCTCTGTTTAGTATGTACTGTCAGAAAGTTGTGCAAGCAACAAATTATCTCTATCTTTGCCTATAGGGAAATGTCTTGATTTCTTCATTCTTGATATGGCTTGGCTCTATGTCCCCAGCCAAATCTCATCTCAAACTGTAATCCCCACATGTTGAGGGAGAAACCTACTGGGAAGTGATTGGATCATGGGGGCAGTTTCCCACATGCTGTTCTTGTGATAGTGAGTTCTCATAAGATCTGATGGTTTTATAAGGGCTCTTCTCCCTTTGCTCTTTCTGCTTCACTCTCTTCTCTCTCTCTCTCTCTCTCTCCCTCTCTCTCTCTCTCTCTCTCTCTCTCTCTCTCACCTGCTGCCTTGTGAAGAAGGTTCCTGCTTCCCCCTTGCCTTCCACCATGATTGTATGTTCCTGAGGCCTCCCCAGCCATGTGGAACAGTGAGTCAATTAAACTTCTTTTCTTTATAAATTACACAGTCTCAGGGATTTCTTAATGGAAGTGTGAAAACAGACTAATACAATAAATTGGTACCACAAAGAATGAGGCACTGCTATAAAGATATCCAAAACTGCGGAATTAACTTTGAAACTGGGTAACAGGCAGAAATTGAAACAGTTTGGAGGACTCAGAAGAAGACAGAAAAATATGGGAAAGTTTGGAGCTTCCTACACACTTGTTGAATGGCTTTGTTCAAAATGCTGATAGTGATGTGAACAATGAAGTCCAGGTTAAGGTGGTCTCAGATGAACATGAAGTCCTAATTAACAACTAGAGTAAGATAACACATGCTATACTTTATCAAAGAGACTGGTGGCATTTTGCCCTTGCCTTAGAGATTTGTGGAACTTTGAACTTGAGAGAGATGATTTAGGGTATCTGGTAGAAAAAATTTCTAAGAAGCAAAGCATTCAAGACATGACCTGATTTATTCTGAAAGCATTCAGTTTTATTTGCTAACAGAGATGGTTTGAAATTGCAGCTTATGTTTAAAAGGGAAGGAGAGCATAAAAGTTTGGAAAATTTGCAGTCTGATGATGCAAAAGAAAAGAAAACCGAATTTTCTGGGGAAGAATTTTAACTGGTGGCAGATATTTGTGAATTGCCAAAACAATGGGGAAAATGTCTCCAGGGCATGTCAGAGACCTTCACTGCAGCCCCTCTCATCACAGATCCAGAAGACTAGGACAGAAAAATGTTTTCCTGTGTCAGGGTCCTTCTCTGCTCCTTTGTGCAGCCTCAGGACTTACCACCCTATGTCCTAGCCATGGTTAAGCAGGGCCAACACACAGCTCAGGCCGTTGCTTCAGAGGATGCAAGCCCCAAGCCTTGGTGGCTTCCACACGGTGTTGGGCCTGTGGTTGCACAGAAGTCAAGAATTGAGGTTGGGGAACATTTACCTAGATTTCAGAGGATATATGGAAATGCCTGGATGTCCAGGCAGAAGTTTGCTGCAAGGGCAGAGCCTTCATGGAGAACCTCTGCTAGGGCAGTGTGATAAAGAAATTTGGGATGGGAGCTCCCACAGAGTTTCCACTGGGGCACTGTCTAGGGGAGCTTTGAGAAGACGGCCACCATCCTTCAGACCCCAGAATGGTAGACTTACTGACAGCTTACAATGTGTGCCTGGAAAATCCACAGAAACTCAATGCCAGCCTGTGAAAGCAGCTGGGAGGAGGGCTGTATTCTGCAAAGCCACAAGGGTGAAGCTGCCCCAAACCATGGACTTCTACCTCTTGCATCAGCATGCCCTGGATGTAAAACATGGAGTCAAAGGAGATTATTTTGAAGCTTTAAGATTTAATGACTGCCCCGCTGGATTTTGGACTTGCATGAGGCCTGTAGCCTCTTTGTTTTGGGCAATTTCTCTCATTTGGAATAGGAACATTTAACCAATATTGTGCCGTCATTGTATTTAGGAAGAAACTAGCTTACTTTTGAATCTATAGGCTCACAGGCAGAAGGGACTTGCTTTGTCTCAGATAAACTTTGCACTTGGACTTTTGGGCCAATGCTGGAGTGAGTTAAGACTTGAGAGGACTGCTGGGAAGGCATGGTTGGCTATGAAATGTAAAAAGGGCATGAGATTTGGGAGGGGCCAGAGGTGGATTAATATAGTTTGGCTCTGTGTCCTCACCCAAATCTCATCTCAAACTGTAATCCCTATGTGTTGAGGCATAGACCTGGTGGGAGGTGATTGAATCATGGGGGTGGTTTCTCCCACGCTGTTCTGATGATAATGAGTGAATTCTCACAAGATCTGATGGTTTTATAAGGACCTTTTCCTGCTCACTCTCGCCTTACACTTTGTGAAGAAAGTCCTTGCTTCCCATTCACCTTATGCCATGATTATTTGTTCCTGAGGCCTCCCCAGCTATGCAAGACTATGAGCCAATTAAACCTCTTTCCTTTATAAATTACCCAGTCTCAGGTATTTCTTAATAGCAATGTGAAAATGAACTACTACACTTTTGAAGATTAGTTTTGTTAGATATATAATGTTGATCAACACCTTTTTCTTTCAACACTTTGGTTATGTTATTCCACCTTCTGCTCCTCTTGGTTTCTGTGAGAAGTCCATTATTAACATTATCAAAGAGCACTTGAGTTACTTTCTCTTACTGCTTTCAAGATATTGTCTATGTCACTGATATTCAGCACTATGTCTATGATGTGTCTGGATTGGTCTGAGTTTTTCCTGCTCAGAGGTTGTTTATTGAGTTTTGTGGATTTGTAGATTAATGTTTCCAGTCAATCTAAACAGTTTGGGGTATCATTTCTTCTAACATTTTTCTTTTTATCCCTTTTTCACACTCCTCTCCTTCTAGTACTGCCATTATGCATGTTCTGGAACGCTTAATGATGTCCCACAGTTCTCTGTTGCTTTGTTAATTTTTCTACATTCATTTTTCTTTCTATTCCTAAGAGTGGATAATTTCAATTAATTTATATGTAAGTTTACTGATTATTTTTTCTAACTTCAAGTTCACTGATTCTTCTGCCAGGTTAAATCTTCTGCTAAACCCTTCTACAGAATTTTTCATTTCAATCTTATAGTTTTTAACTCCAAAATATCTATTGGTTCATGTTTTTATACTTTTTCTCTCTTCGTTGACTTTTGTTTTTAATTAAATGTGGTTTAACATAGTTTCTTTTGGTATAACATCTGGACTCCCTCGAAGACTGCTTCTGTGGACTGTTTTGTTTGTTTGTTTTTTGTGTTATGTGCTGTACTTACCCATTTATTTTCATGTTCTGATTTTTTGTTGAAAGGAAGAATTTAGATAATATCGTTGATTCTCTTTATGGTAGTTCTGCTCTATAAAGTACTGCAAATGCTGAATTAGAGAATTAGAGAATATTGTATTATTGCTCCTGTGAAATATATGTACATATGCATATATGTATATATATGTGTATGTGTGTGTACATATATATATGTGTGTGTGTGTGTGTGCGCACACACACATATTATGAATACCACATAGATAAGAATTTTAACAACTGAAAACAGTTTATCCTGGTAGACTTTTTAAAAAATTATTTGCAAAAGAGAAAACAAGATTCACAATTATTAAGTGACTTGCCTGAGGCTGCCCCACCACTGTCTTAATCCTGTGGCCATCTCTGCCTGAGAGCTAAAACAAGAAGGCAGAGATGTTTGATCTCAGCTAAGAACTTTTACATTGGTTACTCAAACCTTTCATCACTCTGTACATTTATAGTCATGTGCACAACTGTGAAAAATACTTCAAGTATTGATTTCAGAGTTACAAACAAATGTTAGCAAGTAGAGAAATCCAAATATATGAAATCTCTGCATAATGGAAATTGTCTGTATATTGTAGCAATTCTGGAATCAAACTCCCTTTTGTTAGTGCTGTTTTGTTGTTGCTGCTGCTGTTTTTATTTACTGACTTACCAAGATTAATTTTGTAGAGTATTCCCTACAGTGTGTAGCCAATGAAATCTTTGCTTTTAATTTATTTTTCTATAAATTCATTAATTTATTTCATTACTTGTATTTTAAAATCTGTATTTATTGAATTCAACCCAGGTCAGCATAGCCTAGTGATCAGTTAATGATTGTGCAAAAAATTTTTTTGAGCCACTAAATCTTCCACATTGTTCTAAGGGATCTATGTATATGGGGGCACACCTTCAAAGTTTAATCAGTTTACATGTCTGCAATAGCTTTCACTTCCTGCTTGCACAGTTCACCAAGGTCACCAGATATGAATAAATAACTAGTGATCCATTCAGTCTTTATTGAGCACATTCATAGGCATACAAGTACTTGGGACTTCTCAAGCTCCAGTAATGGACCGAGGCTTTTCAAAATCCTTTGGGATTGTGTTATTGCTTAGATCTTTCTTTCAAATTCTTAGCCGACTGATACTGCAGCCTTAGGCAGTTGTAATTATTGCAGATAATTGTACTTGTTTTTGACAATGACCTGAAAATGAGTCTTTTCTGTTGAGCTGAACTCCAAGTCAGGCTAAATAGCAATGGTCCCCTGGAAATGGGACTTTCCCAGAGGACTCTAAGTATAGTGAAATACTGATAACACTCTGGGGAATGGTGTCATTTGCAGAGCTCCAAAATGGATCCGCTCCTTCCAGTGGGTGTAAGGCTGATGGTTGGGAGAGCTGCCATGCCATGGACCTGGGTTTGGGGTGGGAATATCCCCAAAATAAAATGCCACAAACTATTTTTGTTATAAAAACCTAGTCGTTTTGCTAAACCTTTGCTACTCTGTTGTATTGGTTAATTTCTAGAGTTCTGAAATGGTCAATTTTGATAATTTTAATATTTTCTTTGTTTTTAATGCAGAATATTTAGCAAGTTCCTTACTCTGTCATTCTGGAAGTTCTATTTCAAGAAATTGTTTTTATCACTTTGTCTGGAAACTAACATTCATAACAGAAATCTAGACATTTTTTTACCATCATATTATGTTTATCTCTCTACCTTCCCTAGCTAAGCCAATAAGCTAATCACCTTTAATGTCATTTTTTTCCAATTATTCAACAGATTTTTGAGCATCCACACTATGCACAATACTTTGCTATTGACTGTGGAGCATATTAAAGAAAACTTCAGACATCTGCCTCATCCTCTAGGACTTTACAGTCAAATTGAATAAGATAGACATAATACAAATAAATATAAAAATTTGAATTATGTAATGAGTTCCGTAAAATGGTAGATTTAGGTAACTCAAAAAGTTCTAAGAAGTTATGCTGTGTCTGAAGACATCATAGAATGCTTCATGAAGTTGTGACAATACATTCATGGATTAGAATATTAACCTATTCTAGTTTCTGAATATAGATTTTTACATGTCAAATAGCCCAAAATGTTATATGAGGCACTGACCAGGTCAATGGGGAGATATGTTGAAGCTAGTAAGTTTTCAGAATCCCTCAAATTTTACTATATCTGTGGCATCCTACAGAAACTGGCTTATGGCATCATCATTCTCATCAGTAATTATTTATTTTAAAGATAATAAAATCATTTCATTTTTTCCTGTGCAAAAGTGAGTCATTATCACTCATTTGAAAGTTATTATGAGAAATACTTTGTCATCGAAGGGCAAGGGTAATATTCCACACAGCTGGAGAAAACTAAAAGCAAAAGTTTGTGTATTAATAGGACCAACATTGCAATTATTTCCGTGATAAGAAAGTGTTAACTTTTATTTCGTCTGTGAGCAAGCTGGTCATGTCCATATTTGGTGCACTAGAAGATGCTGAATGAACAAATGGGGCATCTGTGGAAGCCCAAAAAGAATGAACATCTTCCAAATAAATGTCTGGGCAAAATAAACAATCAAGAAACAGGTCTGTTCAACTCCACTGTGGGCTCTAAAAATAGGTATACATGAAAATAGAGTCAAGTGTTTTACAAAGTGCCTTGGCAATAAGAAGTGCTATTTCAGTGAGGTGTAAGTCCTAGGAATTCAAAGAGTTGAGCAAAGCAACTAAATGGCTGAGCTATAAACATGGTTTGCTAAAGGGAGACACATTAGTAATAATGACATGCATGGTGGGAACCCCTGCATACAGCACCGTAAATCTGACTAACTAATGTAAGCAAGACAAAAACCAGCAGCTGAAACAAAAGATTTGAAAAATTTGCTGAAAAAAGTTCAGTGCGGAACTGTGAATAACTTAGTAAGAAGAGTAATAGACAATGCCAGCCAGTCTTTCTACATGAATAGAGCATTACAATTTGAAAGTACTCAAATAAAGATGAAATACTAGATGTTGAAATGCATTTTGTGTGTTTACTGGAAGGTGGTTGATGTTAATCCTTTTAAATCTCTGTTCAGTATTAAAGCTTATACTTATGGCAGCAAGGCATCATTTTTCAAAGGGGGCGTAATGGAAGGATAATCCTAATATTTGTTGCTTGATTTTTAGTCCTCATTCAGCTTATGTGAAATTGAGACTCCTTTTGCACACTGGTTATGAAACACTATAAATCTCAACATTTAACCAAAGCACACACAAGGGTGAGTTCTAAGTTATCCATCATCTCAAGTGAGGGAGTTAAGATGATAAAGGCAGGCTCAGCTCCAATAATGATGTTGCCATTTTCCATAAATGTGCTACTTTCTGGATGTCTTAAGTTATCAAGAATTTTTTACAATAACATATTTATTAAGCAGAATAAATCTGGATACCACAACAAAGACGACACTTGAAACTTTGGCCGCTGCATTTCTCTCTGGGGAACACTTTATATAGTATAAAATAGCACAGAATCTTCTTGTTTACTTAATGTGCCACAGCAGCACTTGAATTTCAAGTCAGGTCTATTGATGCTAATCTGTAACTCTTCTAAGCATGCCAGGTATGGTACCCAATTTTATGCGTTGACTTGGTTAGCCTGCGGCACTCAGTTTTTGGCTAAACACCAGTGTAGTTGTTGCAGTGAAGGTATTTCTTAGATGTAATTAACACGTAAATAGATAAACTCTGAGTAAAGCAGATTACCCTCCAAAATATGAGAATTCTCATACAATCAGTTGAAGGCCAAAAAAAAACTAAAGTCACCCAAGGAAGAGAAAACTCTACCATTCTACTTCTGGATTATCTTAGACTTGAGACTGTAACAACAATAATTCTGGGTCTCCAGCCTCCAGTGGGCCCTGCATGCTTTGAAGTTGTTGCCCACCTCCACCTCTCTCTCTTGTGTCTCATTCTTTCTTTCTTTCTCTCTCTCTCTCTCTCTCTATATATATATATATATTTCATATAGCAGAACTATGCTATTGCTTGTACTTCTCTGGAGAACTCTAAAATATCAGAGAAAAGAAACTCTCCAACTTCTTCCATGCTTGGCCATAAGTGTGCCTGTACCACTTGTATAATCACCATGTGAAGTGCTGATGCAGGTATAGGTATACGTATACATGCCGAATTGAATTCCTATAGCTATTGACTTGAAGTGATAGGCTTTCATTTAACATTGTGGTTGATAATACCCCTTGGAATGCTTCTGTTTTTCAGTAACAAAAAATGATGATTCTCTTTCAAAAACAATGCAAAATGCATTGATGTGGTTTTCTAGCGGTGGTGTTACTTTGAGATACACTGTGTTTCCTTAATGACTTGATCCCCCTTGTGACAAAAAGTAGACAATAAAACATATAGAAATTAAATTCAGTTTGATTCAAAAATATTTATTGAGCTCCTACTATGTTCAGTGCTGGAGAGAAAAAGATAAGGAGTAGCTCTGCCTTCAGTAGGTCATTATCTTGTGAAGAAGAAATATAAACACACACACACACACACATGAAAATGTCTAATGCAGTGAGTTACAGGAAATTTTACTCCACCCTTCTACTGCAAAATCTATTAAAAATAATAAATAATGACAAATTTTTAAAAATCTTCTTTAATACCAAGACATTGCTGTAATTCCTGACCTCATGCTATGATGCACATCTAGACTGAAGAAAAGTACATGAAGAAATAAGTTCCCCAAATTATCATATTCCAGAGGACATAAACAACATTTTTTAAATTAAAATGCCCCATTAGATCAATTTTGACACCCCAGAATTATAAAACAGAGAGCACTGAAAGGAAAAACCATGGTTTTGCACACACCACTTCTATTGTCCGTGATAAAGCTTCTCTGCCAAAGGACATAATCCAGTGGGAGGGAGGATTGAAAAAGTGTTAAAACTACTGGATCCAGGTTGCTACACTTAACAGTCTAAGAGAACATTTGCTCCTAGGAAGATGGAAATAACTTACTTGATGAGAGCAGTGTTTGAATAAAATCCATAAACTTTTCAACATAAAGTACTACCACCATTCAAAGTTCAGTAATATTCAGAAAGATATTATCATGGGACCTTTTTCTGAAAAATAGAGAACAAAACAGACTGAAAGCAAGCAAGACAGGGAAGGAACATGAGCAAAAGGCAGCTGGATAATACAAGAATAGTTAAATCATACAGTTCTACATAGTACTGAATTGTAAAGAGCAATTTTATCTTAAAAGAAAGAAATTTAAAAAATTAAAAGGGTCATATAAGTGTATTGAAAAGTTATCAAGAGACCATGTAAAAGAATGAAAATAATTCTTATAACACTCAAGAAATTAAAGGTAGACAAAAATATTATTATGATGAAAAACATTCTAGAAACAACCCCCCCAAAAAAAATTGGAATAAGTGCAACAGGAAAAGTCAGAAATGTGGAGAACAGGTTAGAGAAAATATCACCAAATATAATGAAAAAATGTATATGTGAGGAATTTCAGAGATGATAATTTAGGAGATATAATACATGCAAGAGGGCTATATCTGAAGAACAGAAAAGGAGTTGTTTGGAAGCTATTAGAGCAATTCACATATATTCGGATTCTCCAGGAATATGGTACAATTGCAATCCTCATTTCCTTTAACAGGGATGGGCATGTAACTGGTTTGGGTCACTGAAATGTGACCAGTAAATGCTTTAGAACTTAGTGTTTAATTTACTACACATCTATTTGTCACTGTTTGGTCATCTGTAGGGACATGTATTAAGAAGGAGTTTCCATTAGCTTGGGACCCTGAGCAACTATAATTGACAGAGCCCCTGAAGACCCATGTTGCACTTACATGAGCAAGACATAAATTTTTGTTGTGTCATGGTACTAATATTTTAGTAATGTAGCATAACTTAGAGTGACACAAAAGTGGTGTGGAAAAATATTCCAAGATACACTGGCTGTTCCAAAAGAATTAGTACACTTTTAAGCTTTAGTAAGTTCAGAAATATGCTACCAATTTAGCGGTGTGGTGGCTCATGCCTGTAATTCCAGCACTTTGGGAGGCCAAGGAGAATCACTTGAGCCCAGGAGTTTGAAACCAGCCTATGCAATATAGTGAGAACTTGACTCTACAAAAAAAAAAAAAAAATTTACAAAATTAGCTAAGCATGGTGGCATGAGCTTATAGTCCCAGCTATTAGGGAGGCTGAGGTGGCTGGATCACTTGAGTAAAGGAGGCAGAGAGGTTGCAGTGAGCCAAGATATCACCATTGCACTCCCGCCTGGGTGACAGAAAGAGAACATTTTTCAAAATAAATAAATTAATAATATAAATTTTTTTTAAAATTGAAAATGTCATTATCTGTATTTTATACTTGTTGTTATTTTTTTTTTTTTTGACATGAATTCTTGCTCTGTTACCAAACTGGAGTACAGTGGCAATCTCAGCTTACTGCAACCTCCGCCACCCAGTTTCAAGTCATTCCCTTGCCTCAGCCTCCGAGTAGCTGGGACTATAGGCGCATGCCACCATGCACAGCAAATTTTAATTTTTTATTTTAGTAGAGATGGGGCTTCACCACGTTGGTCAGGGTGGTCTTGGTCTCCTGACCCTCGTGATCTACCTGTCTTGTCCTCCTAAAGTGCTGGGATGACAGGTGTGAGCCACTGCGCCCGGCCAGCATAGGCTACTGATTGTTATAGTACATTAAGTTTGAGATTGAATAATTGTACAAGAGGTGACTGATAGATGCCATTATATAATTATGTCAAAGCAATGCTTTATAAACTGGTTTAGAAATGACACAACCACATTTTACAATTAAAATGAAGTTCAAATTGAAATATCCAAAAATGTGACTGACAGCATTTTATTCTTTCTCTATTTGAAAGCACAGTGATCAATCATGTTTTGAGAAATAAATTACACATATGAAACTGAGTGCATAAATACCTTAGTTTAAATCATTTTTTAATACCATAATTATTCTTCTTTATTACACATTCAACTCTATCCAAATAATGTATGTGGTCCTTAAAAATCTCAGATCTTTCACTTTCATCATTAATATAGAAGAGATGTGGGCAGAAGAATTATTTTATGGTGAATCAAGTACATGTGAATTTGATCCTCTTTGGCTTACACTTTAGCTCCTGTCTTTGACTAAATATGTTATCACACTCTTCTGCCTCTCTCCCTACTTCTCTTACCACTATTACTTGTTTCCTGTGCTAACCCTTATCTTGCCCTTTGATTGTAGATAATTTACTGCATTCAATCCTTACCTCTATTCTTAATAATCTCCTTGACAATTTCTTCAAATTCTGTGACTGAAAATACTGTCTGCACATTGAAGACCTCCATTTTAATATCATCAGCCCTAATCAACTTCCTGAGCCAGAGCTTTATTTTTATTTCCTGGCAGACATGCCAACTGGAATTCTTTGCAACCTCTGAAAACTCAGCAATCTAAAAACTGATCTATTTCACCTGGGAATATCTTATCAGGATTTTATACCAATGGTTCTCAACTCAAGTTTTGAAGACAAAAGTTGACAGTGTTAGGGAAGTGAGCTTGAATCAAAATCATGTATGGATGTTTTCAAACCAACCTCTTCCCACATAATCTGTGCCAGAATTCCCTGATGCAGGGAATTGATGAAGTAAGCATAAAATGAAAAAAAGCTTATGGGTGATTTTGCCCAACCTTCATCCTTCACTACTTACTGAGAATGGCTATGTTAGGCACATAGATATCCAAACTCCTTTCTTGCCCATTCCTTATAAATACCACCACTGTATGTGATCAACGGTCTGAGACAGAGCTGAGCGATTTCTTATTTATACCAGAAAGAGAAAGGAGAAAGAGAAGAGGCTGGCAAATTCTGTGGGGATAGTTTAATTCTGGAACATGTCTAACATCAGTTTCATGTTCTTTATTTGCATTCTCACTACAACTGCTTTATTTCAGGATTACCAGAATACCTTGACTTCTGCAATGACCTAAGTGACTTCTCTGCCATTAGTCTTTGTTCCAATCCCATCCACTCTATGCACCGTTACCAAGAAGTGCAAATATAAATATGCTGAGTGTGTGTATGTAATTGAAGTATAATTTAAGTGTAATACAGTTAATCTATATTTAGTGTACAATTTGATGAATTTTGAAACTGCAGTCATATATCTCCAGGATCATCATGGTATAGAAAGTTTCCATCACATAAAAGCTTTCCTCATGCTCCATTGCAGCTTGTTCCCTCTCCTAATCTCCAGCCTCTGGACACTGCAAATTTTATGTGTGTGTGTGTGTGTATGTGTATTTTATATATGTATATATAAAAAATATATATATATGTATATATAAAATATATATATATATGTATATATATATAATATGTATCTGTAGTCATGGCGTGGTTTTTTTCTGAAGTTCAAATAAATGGAAATACACATCATGCAGTATTTATATCTGGCTTCTTTCATCAAGTATAATGCTTCTGAGATCCATCATTACTACTGCACATATCAGTAGATTGTTTCTATTTGTTACTGAGTAGTTATTCCAAAGTATGGCTACACCACAATTTGCTTATACATTCACTAGTTGTTGGGCATTTGAATTGTTTCTGATTTTCAGATAATATGAACATAAATGTTTATGAGAACTTATGTTTTCACTTCTCTCAAGTAAATATATAGAAATAAGATTACTGTATTTTCAAAGTGAAATACAGTAATCTTTTTTCTATGTATTTACATGAGAGAATGCACCATTTTGCATTCCTACCACCAATGTATGGGTATTCCAGTTGTTCCACATCCTTACCAACATTTGGTATTGTTACTCTTTTTAATTTTAGACTAATGATGTTGAATAATTTTATTTGGTGCTCATTTGCCTTCATATGCCTCTCTCTGAGAAATGTCTGCTAAAATCCTTATGTACTTTTTCACACTATGTCTTTTAGGTGTTGAGTTGTAATAGTTATTTATTAGCTAGATACAAACATTTTCCAGGCATGTGTTTTGCATATTCTTTCTGCTAGCCTTTGGCTTACTTTTCTATTTTCTTTAACAGTGTTTTTTGAAAAGCAAAAGTTGTAATTTAATAAAGTCCAATTTAACAATTTTTTCTTTCATGATTTATACATTTTGTGGCATTACTTAAAAAATTTGTATAACCTAAGGTCACAAAGCTTTTGTCCTTGCTTTCCTCTAGAATTATTAGTTTTAATTTGTACATTTAGGCCTAAAATCATCCAGAGTAATTTGTGTATCTGATATAAGGATCAAGGTTTTTGTTTGTTTGCATAGAAATATTCAATTGTTTCAGCATTATTTGTTGAAAAAAACTGTTCTTTCACCATTAAATTACTCTGACTCCTTTGCTGAGATTTTTGTTTTCTCTTCCATTCCATTGATTTGTATGTTAATCTTAATGCCAGTATCATGTGGTTTTGATTACTAAAGTTTTATAGAAACCTTGAAATTTTGTCATACAAGTCATCCAATTGTATTATTTTCTGGAATAATTTAAGCTATTCTTTTAGAATTTTCATCCGAATTTCAGAATAACCTTGTAAAATTCTGCAAAATAATAGACATCAGTACAATGCCTGTATAGAGTTTTATGTCTGTCTTCAGTCTGTTAGTTGGATTTATTTAGCTATCACTGCAAATAAAAGTACAGAATTATTTTATCTCTATTTACTCCTACTCATCATCTTTCTCACCACAATTTCAAAGTCTTGAACAACACTAATTTAGTCATCATCTTTATAGTTACATAATTTTAAGAGTGTTATAGATGTATAATCATACAGTATGTGACTTTTTGAGATTGTCTTTTATCACTCAAGATGATGTCCTTGAAACTCATTCAAATAAAAGTCTATCCAATAGTCCCATAGACAGGTCTTTTTCAATAAACATAGAAATTGACCCTTCTAAAAAAAAAAGAAAGAAATTGACCCTTCTTGTCTTAAAGTCTGAAACATATATTTGTCTTATTGGAGTCCCTTCTTCAGGACAGGACTCCCAGGCCTCTCAATAGGTATCAAAGAACTGAAAATCACCAGAACATCACACCCAGATAATGAGACTCTAGGCAACTCATTCATCATGATTGCTTATTTACCCCTCCCAAGTTCCTGTTTTCTCACACACAGTTACATTTGTTCCCAGCTATATAAATCCCCAATTTTAGTTGGTCGGGGAGATGGATTTAAGACTGATCTGTCTCCTTAACTGCAGCACCTGATTAAAGCTTTCTGCCTTGGCAATAATTGTTTCAGTGATTGGCATTTTATGTGGCGAGCAGCAAGACCTAACCTGAACCTTTGGGTTTCAGTAACACAAACTGTTATGTATTCCAGAATTTGTTCCTTTTGATTGCTGAGTAGTATTCCATGGTATGGATGTACTACAGTTTATGTGTTTTCCAGTTTGGGGACATTTCTGTTTTTCAGTTTTTGCTATTATGAATAAAGTAGCTATCAACATGTTGTTTTCTTTTCTATGGGCTAAAAAGCTCTACAATGCAATCACTAGGGTACATTATTAGTATATTTTTATTTTAAATATAGTACTAACATTATTAATATTTAATTAATAAGAAATTAATATATTATTAATAATAGGAACTGGCACAGTAATTTCCAAAGTGACTGTATAATTTGTATTGCAGTCAGCAATATATGATAGTTTCAATCTATCTGCATCCTCTCCAGCATTTGGCATTGTCACTAGTTTTAATTTTAGCTGCATTGGTTGGTGTGTAATGGTACTCATGTTCTTACTTTGCATTTCTATGATGGCTATTGATGTTAAACATTTTTCTGTGCTTATTTGACATCTGTTTATGCTCTTTGGTAAGATGTTTATTCACATCGTTTCTAATTAAACTGTTTGTGGCCTTTGTTTTCAAGTTTTTAGAGATTTTTAATACATTGTAGATATAAATCTTTTGTAAGATATATGGTTTACAACTGTTTTCTCCCAGCCTTCAAGTGGTATTCTCATTGTTTTCATATGGTCTTTCATAGAATAGAAGTTTTAGACTTTTGATCAAGTCCAATTTATCTTTTTTTAATGTGTCATGCTTGTGGTGTCTAAGAACTCTTTACCAAGCCTAGGTCCCAAAGATTTTATCCTAAGTTCTCTTTTTAAAAACATATTAAAGTTTTACATTATACATTTAAATCTGTGATCTACTTTGAGTTAATTTTTGTGTAAGATGTGAGGTTTAGATTTAGGTTAAGTTTTGCCATGGATATTCAGTTCCTCCTGCACCATTTGTTGAAAAGGCTATCCTTTCTTCATTGTATTGTTTTTGTACCTTAGTCAAAAATCTGTTGACCGTACTTGTGTGGGATATTGCTGAGTGCACTGACCTGTTCCAATGATCTATGTTTCTAAACATCTTTCAGTTCACATTATATCCACACAGTTTTGATTACCTCAGCGATGCAATTGATCTCAAAATTGGAAAAAGTGAATCTTCTCATTTCAGATTACAAAACTGATGTAGCAATTCTTCTTCCTTTATCTTTTCATATTAATTTTAGAAAAATCTTGTTCATATTTATTAAGAAATCTTGCTGGAATTTTGATAGAAATTGCATTAAATGATAATTGTTAACTATCTTCAATACTCATCTGTTCCTATTCATAGATGAAATGATCATCTACTTAAAAAAAAGAAGTTCCAAAACTTAATAAGTGAGTTCAGTAAGGTCACAGGATGCAAGATCATTATACAACATAAATCGAATGTATTACTGTATACAGGCAATAAACATGTTACAAATAAAACGAGTTATAATTGGGGACAATTGACATCTTTATTATATTGAGTCTCACAATTCATAAACATGGTATATCTCTCCACTTATTTAAAAATATTCTTTATTTCTATCATTAATATTTTGTGTTTTTCACCAGTGTATATGTCCTATAATGTTATCTTAGCTTTACACCTAAGTATTTCATTTTCTGAGCAACTTTACATAATATCATATTTTAAATTTCAGTTTCAACATGTTTATTGCTTATATACAGTAATACAATTGAATTTTGTTGTTTATTGATCTTATATCCACTGACCTTGCTGAACTTGGAAGGTTTTTTTAATGTAGATGATCATGTCATCGATACATAGAGACAATTTGTATGCCTACTTTCTCCTTTTATTGATTTTAATATTGAATAGAATTTGTAGTACTATATTGAATAGTAGTTGTAAGAACAAACATCTTTGTCTTGTTGTCACTCATAGTGAGAAAGTATTCAGTCTTTCAATGATTAAGTATGATGACAGCTGTAGGTTTTGCAAATGCATCTTAACAAGTTGAAAAAGTTTCCTTCTGTTACAGGTTGAATTATGTTCTCAAAAAATTTACGTTTCCTTAACTCCCAGTCTCTCAGAATGTTACCTTATTTGAAAATAGAGTACTTTAGATTGAACTAGCTAAAACAGAATGAGGTCATACTAGACTAGGGGCCCCTAATCCAATGTGGGCCCCTAATCCAATATAGGCCCCTAATCCAATATGAGTAGTGTCCTTATAAAAAGGGGAAATTTGGAGAAAGACACACAGGGAGAACACTGTGTGAAGATGAAGGCAGAGATCAGGAAGATGCTTATATGTGCCAATGAATGCCAACAATTGCCGGCAAACCACCAGAAGCTAGGTGAGAGGCATGCAACAGATTCTTCATCATAGCCTTCCAGAGGAGCCAACCCTGCTAATACCTTGATCTTAGTTTTAGCTTCTATAAATGTGAAAACAATACATTTTAGTTGTTTAAGCCACTGACTATGGTACTTGGTTATGGCAGCTCTAGCAAACTAATTTACTATCTATTTCTAGTTTTCTAAGAGCTTTTAACCATGAATGAGTGTTGACATTTGTCAAGCATTTTTCTGCCTCAATTGATATGGTCATGTGATTATTTGCCTCAGTTTGTTGACATAGTGGATTACAATAACTTATTTTGGGACGTTAAAGTAACCTTGTTGCTTAAAATAAATTATATTAGTCATGGTGTATAATTTTTACATACATTGTTGGATTTGGTTTGCTAATTTGGTAAACTAATATTTCATTTTGGGATTTAAAAAGTATCTGTATCATGAGGAATATTGATTTCTAGTTTTCTTTCTTTCTTTATTTTTTGTTCTTATACTGTCTTTGGATTTGCTGTCAGAGTAATACTAGCTTCATAAAATAATTATCAGTACTTTCTCTTACTCTGTTTTTTGGAAGGTATTGTGTTGGTGTTATGTCTTTAAATGTTTGGTAAAATTCTCTAGTGAAACCTCCTGGGCCTAGAGATTTCTTTATGGGACATTTTAAAATTACAGATACAATTTCTTTACAGTTATAAAGATATTCAAATGATGTAATTCATATTAGTAAATTGTGGTAATCTGTGCATTTAGAGGAACATATGTACTCAAATATATGTGACTAAAGCTATTTGTAGAATTCCTTTATTTTTTTGATGTCATCATGGTCTGTAGTAATAACCCCTGTTTTATTCCTGAAATTCACAATTTGTGCCCCTCTGGGGTTTTTTTGTTTGTTTGTTTGTTTTTGGTCAGTCTTGCTAGAGTTTTGCCAATTTTATTAAACTTTTCAATGAAACAACTTTTTGTTTCAATGATTTTTTCCTAACGTTTATGCTTTTAATTTTATAGCTTTCTGCTGTTACGTTTATTATACTCTTTCATTTGCTTTATTTGGGTTGTCTGGCTCTTCTTTTTTCAGTTTCCTTAGGTGGGGGCTTATTGTTAACTTGAATCTTTTCTTCTTTTCCAATGTGAAAATCCAGTGCTATAAATTTCCTTCCCAACATTATTTTAACACCATCCCACAAAGTACAATATGTTTTACTTTCATTTTCATTTAGTTCAATGTTTTTATTTAAAAACTTTCCCTTGACACTGTCTTTTTGACCCATGGGTTATTTAGAAATGTGTTAGTGTCTGAGTATTTTAGTCATGATATTGGGAAGCATATTCTGACCTGGACAAGCTATGATGGTGCTGTGATTATTGATTAGAGAAAAATATTAAAAATAACTATGAGATTGTCCTTGGCTGACTTTCGGGAATCAGAATATTTTAACTGGAACTGGTTTAACCAGAATTAAGTAAATTTATTGGTATGAGGCTAAGGAAATCTCCTGTAAAGAATCAAGTTACACGCCTGTAATCCTAGCACTTTGGGAGGCCGAGGCGGGTGGATCACCTGAGGTCAAGAGTTCAAGACCAGCCTGGCCATCAAGGTGAAACCCCATCTTTAAAAAAAAAAAGAATCAAGTTACAAAGTTCTGATTAATATGCTGGATTGACCAGAAACTCCTATATTTTCTCTAAAACCATACTAAAGTGGCTATAAAAGGATCTCAAAAATGGCACAAGCCAACAATGAGAATGTACACAGGAAAAAGGTGATAGTTTTAGAAGCTGAAGTGAAATGGACAAGAGATGACAGATGTAAAAGACCAGAGAAAGCTGAAGCTTAGCGGTAGAAACCTCTGAAGCAGGCTAGTCATGATGATAAAAACCAGCAAAGCTCAGTAACTGGAAATAACAGTTACACTGAAGAGGGGTAGGGCACAAGTGGATCTGAAAAGAGGAATATTATTCAAGAACCTATATAAATAGCAGCTCAAACCCTAGATTCACTCCTATATTCCTCACAGTCAGGGAATTACCCACTATACTCCAGCAGAGAATTAATTTATTTTCTATAAAGGTCAAAAATTAGTGGCATCATATAAAGATGAAGGCAAAGGTATCACAATAGATATAGGTAAACAAAACAAAACTCTAATATAAACAGTGGACTTTTTAAAAATTATTTAGTTAGTGATGAGTAGCTAGTAGTCTCTTTTTACTTCTGGGCAGGACATTGTATGACTCGTCCCTGAATAATCAGCCAGCCTAAGAAGAGAAATCTGTAGATATTGACAGTTTTCATATTAGTTCTTCGAAGAAACAGCCCATCCAGATCACACTATGGTGAAGCCCAGAGTGAACAAGTCTGCCTTTAGACACTAAACTCCCAGTCGGCTTTTCAGTTGTTCTTAAAGATTAATGGGCAGCCAATGATCACTAAACAGTAGAGAAAAGTCTCTAGAAAAGTAAGATAAAACTAAGCAGTATGAAATTTAAACAAAGATAATGAAAGGAACAGAAGAAAACTTTTGTGAAAAATGTAATTGAAGAGAAACAAAAAGAAATTTATTACATAAAAATAGGAAGCAATAAGGAAGATTCATAAACAAAAGCTAGCACTTGGAAATTAAAAAATAAAGAAACATAAATAAAAAATCTAAAAGAGTACTTGGAAGATAAATTTGAACAAAAATGTTCTGGAAAAAATAAAGAGGTAGGTTATTAGAAAAAACAGATAAACCAAATTTTCTATATAAGCCTTATTTTACTTTTTTAAAATTACGTAACTAGTTTTTAAAAATTAAAATTAAAAGGACCAGGCTGGAAATTGAGACTAACCCAGCCAGATTTGCAACTTCTTAAGAAACTGGACTCATTCCTATAAGGGAAGATGTGTAGCAGGCAGGAGGTAATTGATTAAAAGTTACTACTTTGACACATCTGCAGAGACAAAACCTTTTTCCTAAACTTCTCTGGTGAGGCTAGTTTTCAAGTGAGCCTTGATACTTTTGTTTGAGGCTATATGCTGTCAGAAACTAGAGCTATTGCACAGAATGATGAAGCAGAAATATACAGGAAGATTTTTAATTGTGTTTAAAGAGTGCCAATAACATGGAAGAGGACTGGTGTATTTCTGAGATGGGCTACGTGACCACAATTATAAAAGGTTTTGAGCATCCAGGACTAGTGATTTTACATGGTCTTAAAGTTGTCAGTGCATGCATTTTGGTAGCTAAAGAATATTTAGTAACATAGAAAAAAAGCTGTTAAAAGACATTTATACATATATGTAAAATTTAAATAACATTTTTAGTGAGCCGTGAGACAAGATGTATGGAACACAGTTTAGAAAATTTGATGTGGTTACTGCCAAAGCAATTGATGACAAAACATTACTGAGCTCAGTAGACTCAGCTGATATGTGAACTACATACCTGTCTAATTCCCTTCCTCCTGATGATGCACTTTCTGATTCAACAAACATCTATTAACCACCGGTAGTTGTAAGGCATTGTGCTAGTTAATGGAGCTGCAATGAAAATGACCAGACACAGTCTTTGTCTTCATGGAGTTTATAATCTAATAAGGGAATTATTAAGAGTGATAAGCATGCCTAAAACGGGTCAAGGTCATTGGTAGGGAGTAGCCAAGGTGAAAGTGACATAAGCCACTCCGATAGCTCAGAAGAGACTTTGAGAAAGTGAGACGAGCTGAGGTTTAATGGGTAGATGAGACTTAATTAAGCGTATAGAAGGTGGGTGTCACACTGTTTTAGGCAGATAACAGCATGTACAAAAGGCTTGAGCCAGGAAAGAGCATGGCGCCTTCAAAAAAGTGAAATTCTTCCATATTGGCCAGAATATGGAGAGAAACCAGGGAAAAGACATTTGATCGACACAGCAGCCAGCAGAAGGTGGGTTGTGTAGGACTAATAAGCCTATTGTGGATTTAGGGCCTTATCCCAAAGGTAATAGGAAGATACTGAAAGGTTTGAAGTGCAAGCTGATCAGTTTTGAATTCTTAAAATATTCCTTTGACTTTTTTATGAAAAATAGATTGATGGGGAGAAAAAGTAGATTCACAGAAGATAGGTTTTTAGCAATTTGCTAATTTATCGCTACATTTTCTGTTCCTTATGTTTGATGCTTTATTTTGCCAAGAAACCCAACTACTGAAACCATACTTGGTAACCAAGAAGCAATATATTAAGAACAGGCCATGTGTGTTGATGGTAGGGTGAGGAGAGGTCAGGAAGAGCAAGGAGATTGTCTTATTTTACTGTGAAACCTGGGTTCTCTCCAGCCTGTCCTTTATTTCTCTTCTTTTTATATTTAGTTTTCTCCTCACATCAGGGCTTGTCAGGTCAGTTTCTCCACTGTGATATTTTGTTAAAGCACCTAGTCAGTTATAAAGCAGCATAATTTTCTTCATGAACTATCAACCTAACTCTTGTGTGATTTTATTATTTTAAGCTTAACAATGAATATGTAAACTGAGGTGAAAAGTTCTGTGTTTTGATAATAAAATAGATTTGGAAAGTTAAGGGCATGCCCTCGTTTTTCTTGATATAAACCTTTCCTTAATTTTACATGTAACATCAATCAAATGAGTTTGGGAAAGTGAAAAAGTTTCAAGAAAGAGATAAAATTCCTCTATCAAAACACTCTATTAATTTTTTTTTGTTTTACTTTCATTCCTGCCTAAGCTGCTTGGAATATCAGAGAGGCTTATATTGTTACGTAAGCAGAAAACTCAATCTATGCCAATTTTATGGCATGACTGATTAATTCAATCACTGTTCCTTTACTCATTTACGTGAAGCAGCACCATTGTAGGCACTGAGATCCTTGTTCTAAAGCGGTTTGCATTCAGAGTGGGTGATAGAAATTGGCAACGATAACAAACAGGCAACTAAAATAGCAATGTGTAAATGTGGTTCAGGAGCTAAAGACACACAAGAAGGCATTCCATTCAGTCATGGAAGTTGTCCTACAAGAGTGAAAACTCAGGCAGAAGAAATTTTCCTGTGGATGTGTACAATTCCACCAGGTGTAGCAGTGGAGAAGAGTGTTCTAAAGCAGAGGAAATAGCATAGGCAGTCCCTGAGGACAGAGAAAGCATGGCCCATTTAAAGGATTAAAAGTAGCATGATGTGTGCGAGATGATTGCGTAGGAGGAGGCAATAACAGAAGTGAGGTTGGAGAGGTCAGGAGACAGCAGATGATAAAAACCTATGAGCCACACTGAAGAATTTGGGTTCATGGTTCTCTGTGGTCAAAGGGGAGACATGTAAGGTCTTAAACAGAATGCGATAGTGAGATTTGTACTTTGGACACATCACTATGGTTCAAACACAAAGGACAGACTGAAGGCAGTTACACTATGAGAGTAATCCAGCCAAGAAATAGTAGTGTACCCTCTATCGGGCAGTGAGAATGAACACATTTAGTTGGCACAAGGTACAATTTAGTAGATGAATAGGACTGGCGGATTGATTTGGATATGAGGGTAGGCTAATGAGAGGAGAGAGTCAAAGATCATGCTCAAGTTTTGAGTTGGGAAATTGGATGAATAGAAGTGGACTTTGAATGTGTAGTGCCAGTGGACATCCAAACTAAGATCTCCAAGAGAAAATTATTCCTACAAAGCTTGCAGTCCAAATGAAGGGTGAGGGGTGTGGAGGTAAGTATATAAGCACATATGTGGGGATGGGTGGATAGGGTGGAGGGAAGTATGCTGTCATCAAAGATTCTTTCATTTACAAATGAAATAAAACCTCCCTCAATCAAGAAAATGTATTTGTTCATGTTATGAAAAAATGCAGAAGTATACTTCAGGCTTCAGACCCACCTGGATTCAGGGACTTAGTGAATTAACCAGGACTGAGTCTTTATCTGCTTTTCACTGAGTTGGTCTCATTTTTTTGAACCCCAGCAGTGCTGTGCTAACATCCTTCTCACTGCCAGCAGAAAGACAATTCTTCATTGATGGCTGCTATCTACAAAAATCCTGGAATAGTTTAATTTGCTCTACTTGACTAGGTTGGGGTCATGTGGACATTTCTAATTCAACTTCTGTGGTGAGATTGAAGGTATGAAAATGTCCCTTGCAGGAATGTAACCTATGCATGCGTAAGATGAGAGTTGAAACACTAAAAACATTGGCCAAGAAGGTAATAGGAAATTATGAGGATTAAAAAAAAAACCATCAGGAGAGTATATTCAAGAAGGAGGAAATATTTATCATAGCTAATGATGGTGCTAGGTTAACTGGGGAAAGAATGTAAAATATCCGCTTACTTTAGCAATAAAATAATGATCTGTGACCTTGGCAAAGAAGTCTCAGGATTGTGGTGAGTCAGAAGACAGAATGGAGTGCTACAAATGAAACACTGATGAAGTGGTGGAGGCTGAGGGTATTGACAACTCTTTTGATTGTGAAGATCGAGCACCAGGATGGTGGTTGGATCCACAGTTGCAGCTGATGAATATGTGATGGCTCGACCTCCTTCTGTCCTGAGCACCGCCTCTGCATTCTCGCAATGCAAGCCTCGTGCCTAACTGTGAAGCAAGACCAGCTCTCACTATTCCTCACAATAACAACAACAAAAGAAGGAGTCAAGACTAAAACAGTTACCACATTAATTTTTAAGGCAGCAGGACAGAGGAATGTGAGCCAGTTTAAGAATGAAAGAATGAAAATAATATGTGACTTAAGTAATGACTCGTGAGGATTTTTAATGAAGCTGATCCATTTCTAATTTGATGAGCATCATCATCAAATATTCAAGAACTATATTTGGGTCTATTTCTAATTTTCCTGTCTGTGTTGAGGTACAGTAGTTAATTAAGTGGGCTTTGAAATTAGAGGAAGAACTGCTTGCATTTCCTAATTGTGGTTCTTAGAAATATTTTAAAACTTTTTATACCTTAATTTTCTTATTGATAAAGGGTGCTAATAATAGTTAATAATATCTACTTTGTAAACATTAGGAAATAATATCGATTACATCAACTTAATATAACGAAGGCACTTATCACAGTGTCAATCTTATACAAAGTGTTTATAATTATTGCTGTTATTACGTTTTTATTTCACCCTTTTTTACTGTACATTAACTAATGCATCTAGATGATAATTTTGTTCCACAATAAATAATGTTGTGCTGTATTTAAAGAAAGGTTAGAGAAATTTTTTCTCCATTTGTGGCATGCAAATTAAATTTTATATTACATTGCAATATATTATTTGAGCATCATTAATAAAAACGCAAAAGAGGAAAAAAGAAGAAAATTAAAAAGAGGATGCTTGCATAATTATTAAAATCAGATAATATTGTTTTTATTAACCTAAAACTCAATTCTACAAGTAGCCATGCCATTTATTAAGCATTCATCCATTTTAAGTACTTTCACTAAATCAAAATCCATAGTGTCCCTGATTTAGATCCCAGTGAATCGTAGATTTTCACTGGAGCCTGATCTCAATTTAGTAATTGTCTTCATCTTACTTTGGCCATAATATGGCAACTGAAATACTACTGGCACCTTAATGATAACAACCAGTATCTTTTTTCCCCATTCACACCGTAATTTTCTTCTAATCTACATCACAAAACTATAGATTATACTAAGCTAAATTATGGTTTGGGCTACTAATTAACGGATTTACAGCATAGCAGCATGTCACATGAGAATAAATTTTAAACTTAGTGCTTAAAATAAAATAAAGTATCAGGTGTGGCATAATCCCAACATTTTGGTACACTGAAGTAGGAGAATCGCTTGAGGCCAGAAATTTGTCACCAGCCTGGGCAACAAAGCAAAAACGTATCTCTACAAACACACACACACACACACACACACACACACACACACACACACACACACACAGAGTGGTGGTGTACTTCTAGTCCCATCTACTCAGAAGTCAAGGCAGGAGGATTTCTTGAGCCCAGGAGGTCCAGGCTAGCCATGGCAGTCCAGCCTGGGAGACAGAATGGAATTCTATATTTACAAACAAAATGAAGTTTAATTAAAATAGAATAAATAATGATCTTGAATATGACCTTCAAGTATAGTATGGTACTGTCTTTCAATAAGTTCAATACAATTGTTCCTCCAGCCTTAGAATAGAGTTCTATTTCTTTGGTTAAGCACCAGGTAATAGCTGGCTTGCATGGAAGGCACTTAAGGACCATGCTGAAAAAAAATACGTACTGTATGTTTATAAATGGTGATCACACTCACTGCAGCAAGATACTCCCACTTAGGCAGTTGAGAACTTAGATAACTGGGGAAACAACAGAGTCACGTTTTTCATTTAATGTTTATTCACAGCCATAAACTCATCCTGAGGACAGAACACAAAAATCAAATGATGTCTCTTTCTCTGTCTCCTACACACTTAAAAGTGAATTTAGGTTACATAAGCATACCATGTTGCTCCTTTGTAATATTGGCTGGATTACATCAGTACACTAGATCCTTTAACATCTATAAACAATCTTTTCACAAACATATTTGAGAGTTAGACTTAATATTAGTAAGAGGTTTTTTAATCCATTAATTAAAACAAACAGAGACCCGCCCCTCCCCCGTCCAAAGAATTTGGCAGACCTATTGCCCAAATTGTGTTAGGAGCACAGCAATGATAGCAAAAGATAAACTGTAGAGCCAAAATATCCAAACCAGTTATTTGCTGGGGTCTTTTAATACAGCTGTGATACACAACAGGAATCTGGAAACATCTGCCTCTCTTTGATATGGAGATGGAAGGGGATGGGAAGGAAGGGATGGAACAAAGAAGTATGACCATATGTAGGCACTAATTGGTGCTACATGTGCTGAAATTCAATTATGTTGATAATTGAGATAGAAAGGTTTTCTGAGTAGACACAAAAGCAGAATTCCACTGCCAACACAGCTTTAGACTATATCCAACCTCTGCTTTACACAGTAAACCTGTAAACAAATCTTTTGCTGGCAGCAATTCTAGTTAATCTACGCAGATATACTGCAGGTGAATCAGTGGTGCAATGGGCTCTAAGATCAATAATTAAAACTGAAAAATGAGCCAGCTGGATATCATGGCTCATACCTGTAATTCTAGCACTTTGGGAGGGCAAAAAGGGCAGATTGCTTGAGCACAGGAGTTCGAAACCCTGTCTGTACTAAAAATACAAAAATTAGCCAGGCATGGTAGTGCATGCCTGTAGTTCCAGCTACTTGGGGGCCTGAGACAGGAGAATCACTTAAACCTGGGATGTTGAGGCTGCATTGAGCCAATACTGTACCATTGCACTCCAGCCTGGGTGACAATATGGGACCCTCTCTCAAAATAAATGAATAAATAAATAAATAAAATTGAAAAAGGAGCATTTTTTTCTTCTTGAGGATGGATGCACTATATGGACATTTATAAATAGACTTATTGGTTTCTATATAAATAAAAATCAAAAGAGAGTATGTATTTGAGGCAAAATGGGGAAAAGGCATCCCAGCTTTCCCCCAGGCCTACAGTAACTTTTGTTCTCTTCATAAGCTCACCATTGTTTTTCTGTTATTTAAAATATTTAATACACTGTTGCCAAAGTATGTTTGAGGAAAATGTATAGACTAAGATTCAGAAAAATAAGGAGAAAAGAAAAGAAGACAGGAAGAAAAGAAAAAGGTGGTGCAGGGATTGGTGTCTAAGATGCAATTAAAGTATATTAAGGAACTGGTGAAAGTTGTAATAAACGGGTAGTGCATTAAAGCCACATAGTTATATTTTAAAGAAAACCACAATTTTTTTAAAACCACAAAACTATAAGTCTAAAATCATGATAAGCCGTTAATTTTTACTGTGTGTGTGTTTGGAAACTATGGCACTTATTAAAATAATTACCTAAGAACCTCAACCTGGAGTTTCCTTTACTTTGTAAAATATATGCAACCCTCGTAGCGATATCTGGGGTGTAATAAATTAGTGTTGGATTGTAAAAAGCCCTCAATTCAGAATTCTATTAGTAATTTAGCTAAGTCCTAAATTGCAAGTACATAGATTAGTTCATGCATTTCTCAAATCTAATGTTAGGGCTGAATTACGATGAATCAGATTTTAATTGGGGATTTTGTGAACAGAGAAATAAAGTATTTTCACACAGATGGCACAAAGAATCTACTCCCAAGGGAGTTTTAAAATTATTCTCATCGTTTAATACAAAAAAGCATGATCTCTAGACAATCCATCTCTCCCCACCCCCCCCCAAAAAAAAGAAAGGGAAAGAAAAAGATACGGAAACATTTAGGAATATTTTTAAGAACTACTCATCCCTAGGAACTTTAGTGAAAATTCTGAGAAACTGAATACAGTGCATTCTTTACTGTTGGTGGCAACATTGTACCTCTTGCCACCTTACAAAGTTGTAATCAATAAGAAATAATCGAATATTAAGGCCAGGTGTGGTGGCTCACTCCTTTAATCCCAGCACTTTGGGAGGCCGAGGAAGGCGGATCACCTGAGGCCAGGAGTTGGAGACCAGCCTGGCCAACATGGCAAAACCCCGTCTCTACTAAAAATACACACAAAAAATTAACTGGACGTGGTGGCCTGTGCCAGTGGTCCTAGCTACTCAGGAGGCTAAGGCATGAGAATTGCTCGAACCTGGGAGAAGGAGGTTGCAGTGAGCCGAGATTGTGCCATTACACTCCAGCCTGGGTGACAGAGCATGACTCCATCCCAAAACAAAAATTTGAGTATTTCTTTGAGTAACGATCTGTTTGAATAATGTGTATGCATGTATTCTCTCAATTGATTTGTTTGGTTTTGAGCTAATATTACTTTAACCACCCTCCACCCCAATTGTATAGATAAGGAAACTGTATTTCAGAAAACTTCAGTTCTTTGGAGAGCTTCCTGTGTATTTTTTTTGCTTCTAAATTCCTAGCGATAGAGAAAGTAACAAAGAGAAACTACTATTTATTCCTAGACCCTGATTTTAAGTTTCATCTTATTTGCAGAGAGCAAATGTTTTCTTCCTTTTCCTAAGTTCCTCCTCAGTCCTTTCTCTCTTTGTCCACTAGCCTGTTCCTACAGGAGGAAGAGGAGGAGGAGAGCAAGAAGAAGAAAAGGTACCCACTGGTGAGAGTAAAGAAGGGCCCCAGGCCCTGCTTGCTAGGCCCAGACTCCACCTGGCTTTTCGAGATCTTCCTCTCCCTAGGCCTCCCTCATTCTGTTCTGCTCCTGGCGCTACAGAGGCAGACTGGGGTTTCCCGTGTGGTCAGTAGGGCTATAGTTAAGCTCTGAAAGTCATAGGGGGTGTCTAGGCCTAGATTTGAGAGTGGAAGCAGCAGAAGCACATTTTAACCCACCTGTTTGCATTGTGCTTGTTGCCAGTCTAACATTATAGAGTTGCTCATTTATCGCTGGCTCCTGGTTCAGAATCCAGAAGGAGTGTTGACATTTCCAAAATCTCAGCATACTCCTTTTATTGTCACTGTTGATACTCAGAAAACAGAACATTTGATGCCCAGAAGAGAATATGCTAATAAGCTTTAACCCACTTGAAAAAATCTAATATAAATTTAAGAAGCTAAAAATGTACGTAATTTTTAAAATTTTCTTCCATGACTGCAATAACTAAAATGAAAAAATTTCCAGATCTTGCTTTTGGGGACATACGAATCAAACGAAGTAATACAAAACAAGATAATTTTGTAAATTTTGCAGCCTGACAGTATTGCTTTTAAAACCACAAATCTTTGGTACATCATGGGTTAATGTCTTTCAAAATGTCTAATTGCTAGCTCATAGACAAGAATCTACTCGGAATCCAAAGCTTCCATCTGGTAGCTGATGGGTTCAATGTGACTTTACTAATAATAAATTTTATTTTAAAGTGAATATTTTCAATTAAAATTTGAAGATATATTTTTCCCTTTTTCTGAAGGCTGTATTGTGTTCATATCTGCAAATCACCCAATTCCAGATTCCTCCTTCTAGATCATTTCCCCTTGGTCAGACATTCTCACTGCATCCTCTACTTTTTCTTTCTAGCTGTTATTGTAGTAAACGTTAAGAAGTTATTGGCTGGGCGCCATGGCTCAGGCCTGTAATCCCAGCAGTTTGGGAGGCCAAGGTGGGTGGATCACGAGGTCAGGAGGTCAGGATATCGAGACCACCCTGGCCAATATGGTGAAACCCTGTCTCTACTAAAATTACAAAAATTAGCTGGGCATGGTGGCACATAATCCTGTAATCCTAGCCACTTGGGAGGCTGAAGCAGGAGAATTGCTTTAACCTGGGAGGTGGAGATTGCAGTGAGCTGAGATCGCATCACCACACTCCACTCCAGCCTGGCGAAAGAGCTAGACTCCGTCTCAAAAAAAAAAAAAAGAAAAAAAAGTTACTGGTACAATTGTGACTGATGGACTGCATCTTTCAGTAGACTGCAGGCTCCATGAACAGAACGATCACATCTGTTTCTTCATCATCATACTTTTGCTGTCCAGCATATAGCCTGATACCTGGCAAATAGATAAACTTCAAGAAAAACATCACATTTTTAAGGCAGGCATAGAAGAGCCAGCCATATTTAAGACAGATATTAAAGAGATTTGCAAGAATATAAATATTGCCATTCTTCTCAATAGTATTTCTATTTTTGTTTTAGAAAGCATATTTCTCATAGTAATAGGTTAATTATGGCAACCAGAGAAAACGCAAGTAAAGCTTGTAACACAGTACCTAGAAGATAGTTTGTGCTCAATAAATGTTACTAATTAGCATCACCATTGACAAAATTATTACCGTATGTCCACTGTATTCTTGACACAAATATAAAAACCTATCAAAAGTAATATTAAAAGTTACTTGTATTTCCAGTATAACCTACAGCCTCTCTCTCATGCTACACCCCAACCACAGAAAATGATTTGAGATTCCTCCAGAACACCAAGCCCATCTAAGCTCCTTTTCTTTGCACATGACATTTGTTAGCTTAGAAGGCTCTTCTCTTCCTAGTCTGCTTAGTACACTCAGTTCTTACTCCAAAGCTTCCATGTCAGAGGTAATTTATTTTATGGCACTTTGTACACAGTCTTTTCAGTGTTTTTTTTACTTTATATTTTGTCTTACTGATTTATACCCTTCTAAGCTACTAGAGTAGTGTCCAGCATATAATTGGCACTCAAGAAATGCTGTGTGAGAATGTGTGACTCTATTGAGCAGGTCAGACTTGCTTTTAACATAATATGGATTTTCATGCAGTGCTTTAAAATTGTTTCAATTTTCATTTTCAAGGTAGCAAGGCTTTATTTACTAAGAATGTTTACTGATATTGATAAATATGTTCATTCTATTTTCTGTCAAAATTTACCAGATGCCGATGTGCCACTAAACATTTATGTTTTCCAACACTTACTTGCTGGCAAGACTGGCTTTTTCAAAGGCTAGAAAGAAGTCTTTTTGTAAGTGCCCATGAAACACACAAAACTTAACGGGGGATGCTGTTTTCTGGGGCTGTCCAGAGGTAAGAGGTCTTTTGGCAGAAAACCCTGTTGACTCTTAGCCTGTACTCTTAGTGAAGGTCACAGTCTTTAGGGATCTGGCCTGTCTGTCCAGATGAGCTGGGGGCTGGCTTTGGTGGAGTATGGTAGAGAGGAGAAAACATCAGTAAGAATTGAATGGTACATGTATTGTATTTCTTTCTTAGCAGCAATGAATTCTTTAATCTTAATCCAGTTTCACTGAATCTTTTCTAGGCATGAGAGTTGGAGGAATTGAAAGTTGCAAAGTTGCTAAGTGCCAAAACAGGTGGCTTAGGATACGGTGTATTCGCTGGGCTTTCCGCAATAAATGTCTTAATTCTCTTCTTGGGTAATGTCCAGTTGGAAATGATATCGGGGTGGGACTAGGGTTACCAATTAAGCAACGTTCATCATGCAACTTTTCCAGTTTGTCCAGAACTGAAAGGTCTCCTGGGATGTGGTATAGTCAGTGCTAAAATTGGGAAAGTCCTGAACAAATCAGGATAAGCTGGTCTCTTTAGCTAATCCATACATGGCATATTTGAAGAGCTTAAGCAACCGGAAGTATACTATCATGCTTGTCCTAACATCAACTGAGTTCCATCACTGAAGTAGAGTAAATAAGAAACTGTTTTGAGTTGTGTTTTGATGTACAACATCTAACTTATTTATCCTTTGCTTCTGGGGGAATGGTAGAGCATGATGCTTGGTGACCTTGATCCATAATGCTTGGTGACCTTGGTGGCCTTTTACTTAATCCTTGACCATAATTCTTGTGGCCTTGATCCTGAGGCCAAAATGCCTGTGTACAAATCCAAGAACTACCATGTATTTGTTTAGTAACCTTGAAAAATTAATTTAACCTCCCTATGCTTCAGTTTTCTCATGTGTAGTTTTTAATTCTAGAATGTATCTAATTGGCTTGTTACTGAGGATTAAATTAGGTAACACATAAGATCCTTAAAAAATATTTACTACTGTTATCGTTGTCACTGCAACTACTATTATTACTGTTTGTTAGCTCAATTTATTGTTACTATTTATTAGTTCAATTTATTGTTACTGTTTATTAGTTCCATTCTTCAGCTTCTTTATCCACAAAATGGAAATAGTATCTCATAAAGTTGATGTGAGGATTACAAGAGAAGACATAATATGTGTAAAGCACTTAGCTCAGTGACTAGCAAAAAGTAAGCTCGCAAGTTTTACCCAGTGTCATTATTACTCTTATTGTTGAAAGGGTCAGTATTTTTATTATTAATTTGTTGGCTTTATTCTAGTTCCAAGGCATAAAATCACACTCATGGTTACAAGCAAATGCTTTGGATTCTTAGAAAGCTTTTAGCTTCCTAATGTAATGTTTCCTATGATTTTTACTTCATGTTTCAGCCCTGGCACTCAAAAGTTTATCTCACAGTGCCAACCTTTTCAGGTAGTAATAGAACTGGGACAAGTCATCTGCCTTTCTCCAGATGATTTGGCCATCGACAGAGGGCAGACACATGGACCATTGACAGTGACCATAGACCACTGCTTTATTTCTAGTGTGGTTGAAAAGGCCTCTCCCAAAACTTTCAGACAAGTGACTGAAGTAGATAATTCTCATGGTTTTTTTTTCTTTACTTTCTTTCTTTTTTTGACACTCTTTCTACAATTCTTAGTTCCTGTAATTCAGGAACTGCTTAGCCTTTCTTTTCCCCATAAACCTTAAAAGATATATTAGAATAGCACTACACACAATAAAATATTTGTTAGAAAAACTGAAAGCCATTTTATAAAGCAAACATTCCTGATTATTAACCAATGCAAATGTCATTTGAGTTGAGGAAGTTAGAAAGGGAGAAAAGAGCAGGGAAGGAGAAATTGCAAACCAATTGACAGAACTTACCTAAACCCTTGAGACTCCTAGAAAAACATTATCAAGCACACATTTCAGGCTTACAATGTGACTATAGATTCTTTATGTCTCAATGTGCCACTACAGGTCATAAGCATTGTAGCTCTGAGGGAAAAAAAATACCAATTGGATTGGTTTAAATATTTAAGTTTTAACACCAGAGCTTACATAAATACAAATCAATCTTATAATAACATGTGATGCCGTCAGTCCTATGAACAAGGTAAGCATACTCAACCTTTAAAGTCTCCTTAAGGGCCTGGCATTGAGTAAGGAACATCTGTCCTCCTGTGAACTCATTGTGAGGTAGAAAGGGCTTAGAAGTAGCTCTGTTTGTAAGAAATTATGCAAACTCACTGAAGAGAGATATCAGAAACTTTCAAGTGGCCTAAGCCCTGACTCATAAATATGCTTGGAGGCTCAGCTCATTCAAATCCTATGGTGGGATTAGGAGGGTTCTGCACCTAACTAAGAAGTGCAGTCAGTAATGTAATAAGATCAGTTTTATTCCATTTCTGTAATTCAGTTCTGTTCAGAGTAGCAAAAAGAGTCCTGAAAGGTTTAGGCTTCAAGTTAAAGAGAGGATTTTCAGCTCGGCTGTCCTATAGCTTGTGATGTGATAGGGGAAAATTATAATGAGCACAGTCAGTAAGCTAAGAGAAAACCAACATGCAACAGTGGAAGAGATGCTAGGCAAAGAATTGTGCACAGGTACACTTTCACACAGGGACAGCATCTGGGTTTATGAGTGCCATAGAAGATAAGTAAGAGTTTCAAGATTTGAGAGAGTAGATAAACCTATTGTCTGAGTGAGTAGCGAATGTGCTTTAGGAATTTCTTAAAGTGTTTTCGTGATAGTAGTTTTATGAACAAAAGTTAATTTCTAGAATTCATCATGAGTTCAGAGTCACTATCTTTTAGATTGTGTTCAGGAAGTCAGTAGCAAAATAGATATGCACACTAAACAAGCAAACAGAAAACATGGGTTTTTTCTCTCTGGGGAGCTGTGGGGCATTTTCTAAGAGAAAGGCTACTGTTAGCCCTTCAACCTTACCTGGAATTCATGTAAGGACAGGTTGAGCAGTGCTGCGCCAACACCTCATCCATATGTTCCTTTCCAGTACGCATGCACTTGCTTTCCTTTTGGTTTCACTTGAGCCTTGTAAGGATGAACCATCACAGAACTTATGCTATTTTACAATAGCCCAACTTGTTCTACATATCAAGAGAATTTCTCAAGAGCTTGCTGTTGCTATTATTCACTAGATTTAATTGTTTGTAGCATTTTTCTAAGATCTTCAGACTAGTTTGTTTGTTTAATAGTATGGTTGACCATGTTTTATGTCACTCCCTGATATGCTTTGGCTGTGTCCCCACCCAAATCTCATCTTGAATTATAGTTCCCATAATCCCCACACGTTGTGGGAGGGACCTGGTGGGTGGCAATTTAATCATGCAGGAGGTTACCCTCATGCTGTTCTTATGATAGTGAGTTTTCATGACATCTGATTGTTTTATAAGGGACTTTCCTTTTTTGCTCAACACGTCTTCCTGTCACCATGTGAAGAAGGACATGTTTGCTTTTCCTTCTGCCATGATTTTCATTTTCCTGAGGCCTCCCCAGCCATGCTAAGCTGTGAGTCAATTAAACTTCTTTCCTTTATAAATTACCCAGTCTTGGGTATGTCTTTATTAGTAGCATGAGAATGGACTAATACATTCCCCCGACCAGTGGGATAAATCAGGTGTGAAAATATGACCAATAAAAAAATCTGACCAATAGCAATAGCATCATTAAGTCATAGTTATTACTTATTTCATATGTTTTTGGAATACATTCAATATCTGGTGTTCAATAAATTGGTTAATATTTACTGTTCTTACCATATTCTCAGCCAGTAGTAGTACCTAATTGTATGTCTCTCGTCTAAATTACTGGGCAATTATTACCTATAATATCTGTAATATTCATTTGACCAAAAGTCATGTATTATGCATAATGTTTTTTATTTCCTCCCATGAGCCAGGTATTATGCTAAATGGCTGATGTACACCATTTCTAATGTCCAAAGTCTCTTATTAGTAGGAAATATTACCTGAATTTTATAATGAGACACTGAGACTCATGGACACTGGATAACATATCTAAAGCCACAGACCTAGAAAGTAGGATAGAGCTTTTCTAAACTGAGACTCTTTGACTCCACAGCTCACCATTTTTTTTTTAACTAGACCACATGTTTAGGGGTTGTTTGGCAAGCCTTATTGAAAAGTCTTCAGTCAGGAAAGCATACCTTGAAATTTCACTGGCTAGTACAGTGTTCCCATGGTTTCAATATATTGTTAATTGACTTTTGATTAAATAAAAATCTTAAGCCAGGCACAGTGGCTCACTGTGATTACTGCTTGTAATCCCAGCAGTTTGGGAGGCTGAGGTGAGAGGATTGCTTGACCCCAGGAGTTCTAGACCAGCCAGGACAACATAGTAAGAGTTCATGTCTATAATACCTAGAAAAATTAGCTGGCTGTGGTGGCACATGCCTGTAGTCCCAGCTACTCTGGAGGCTAATACAGAAGGATCAATTGAGCCCAGGTGGTGGAGACTTCAGTGAGCCATGACTGTGCCACTGCACTCCAGCCTGGGTTACAGAGCAAGACCTTGTCTCTAAAAAACAAATACATAAAAATAAAAACAAAAATTATAGTCATTTAGGTGATTCATCAGCAAGGATATGAGATGAACAAAGAAAGGAACTAGAAGAAAAGCCACAAGAAAGAAGATGATAAGGGAGTAATAGCTACATGGAGAGGAAGAGGAAGACCTGCAGACAGATCATCACTGTGACTCTAGAATTTGAAAATTGTCCCAAGTTGAGAATATTTTCCAAGGATAATTCAAGCATTCATACAGTAAACTGGATTCTTTCTCCCTCCTGCTGCTCCTCTGTCCCTACTTTTTTGATGTCCTCTATCCCTTCATCCCTCTCTCTCTCCCTTCTTTCCACATAAATAATTACTGATATGCACAGTTCTATGTTAGCTGCTAGGACTGCAATGATGAATACAGGAAGAAACATATATACGGAAATAAGTTAAAATACGATCAGTATTCTAACAATTTCTAGAAGAGCAAAGGTTGAAAATTGGCAAAGATAGAGAATTAAGCAAATTTTATACACAACATTTTAATTACATATATTGCAAATGTGCATGTATATAATACACAGTATTTGCCTTAGGAAAGACATTTTCTTAAGGGCATGGACCATGAGCATTTACCTTTTTAATCATTCATTCATTTCAGCTTATCCCTGTGTACATTGGTAATCCTCAGTAAATACCTAAATTACTTTCTTTGGTGAGTGCTCCTGCTGACAATTTCTTATTATCTTCAACTTTATTTTATGTATAAGTTTTAAACTTTTAATTTGCATTGAAATTGTACTCCAGACCTCTTTAAATAACTACAATACTTGTATAATGTCTACTGCTTCACAACTGTCAAAATGTTATCACATATTCATCTTTCCCTTTTCTTTGAGACAATCTGGGTAAATTTTTTTAAACATTTTTTATTTTTCAGGTGATTCAAGTAGACAAGGGTCAAAGAAATCTCCATGACTTCCCCATGGTCACTCCACTAGGAAAGGTCAATCCAAATACTGGGCTTCTGAACCCAGAGCCCATTATATTGAATTTCTGAAAAAAAAAAAAATATTTCTTGTGAGAAACTCACCTCTCCTAAGCCTAAATTAAGAAACATTTTCTTCCATTCCAACATAGCACAGCATGAGCTTTATAGAGTCAGACCTGGAACTACTACTTACTGATTTTGATTCTTCAGTGAAGTTACAGCTAAATTTTCTAAGTTTCAGAGTCTTAATATTATAAAGAGTTAATAACTACAATGGAGGAGTTGTTACATGGATAATATGAAATCACATGAGAGACTGAGTCAAACTTCCCCAATCAGGAAAAGCGTTATTATTATAGGAATAGCACTTTTATGAGTCAGGTCAACTCGGAGAAGGGAGAGCAGTGTATATTTAATCTGTCTACGTAGGCATCAAGGAAGGGATAAAAATTAAATTGGCTGATAGAGAAGATGAGCTTTAAATTGGCCAGAAAGAGAATTCCAGACAGAGGGGCAGAACAAACAGAGACGAGAACGGTGAAAGTTGGAGTAAGATGAGATTGCCAATCTGACCAGGAAAGATTCGTGTTGGAGAATCATGAGAAACAAGGCAAAATAGTGAAAGAAAAATAACTGAAGAGGGGTTGGACTCCAGGTTGAGAAAATGTGACTTTTGAAGCACCTCTTTACCAATTTTTAAAGCAGAGGGGATAGCATAATGGAAGTGAAGGTTTTAGATGGGAACTCTAAATCTTAGCATATATTAGATGGGAAGAGTTTGGAACAGGAATCAGGATCAACAGGGCATGGGTTATTGCAATTGCTAAAACAAATATAAAATGATTATCTTAGCCCAGTAAGGAGGAGACAGAATATCTCCTGACATGTCTCCTCAGATGTCCCAAAGGCATGTCAAAATCAACGTTTCCATAAGTGCCTCAAATTTAACTTCCATCCTCGATTCTCTCTGTGTGTCCCACCAACTGTTTTGTCACCCAAATCTAGGAATTATCCTTAGTCCTATTTTAGTCCTCATTCAACCATTAAATCACAAAATTCAAGTCAATGCTGCTTGGTAAGTATCCTTTCTTTCAACCCCATGTCTCTACAAATATCCATTGAGTATTTACTCTGAAGTAGGCACTGTGGAAGACCCTGGGATACAGTGGTGGACAGGTGGCTTACAGTCTAGCACAGAAGACTGACCCTGAGCAAATGTTACGCATTTGTAGCTACAGAGAAGTATAAGTCCTATTTTTGTGTCTCACAAGGCTGTGAATCTGGATCTGAAGGTTGGGGATCTATGAAGGCTTTCCTGGAGAAGTGATACTAAAACTAAAACCTAAAGGATGAAAATGAGTTAAGTCATATAGGAGAAGAAAAAAAATTCCAGGAAGGAAGAATATCATCTACAATGGTTCTGAGTCAGGAAAGGACACAGTACGTGTGAAGAAAACAAATTTCCAAGAAACTAAGAGGTGAGCAGTGTGCATCTATGTGGTCTTTGCTGCACTACCAAAATTGTTTAAATGTTTTCTTTTTCTTCTGCCTTGGACTACTAGCATTGGTTTATCACTTTGCTGCCAGAGAGACTTTCCAAAATGCAAACCTCATGATGCCACAAAATCCACAACGATTTCCCACTACCTACACAGTGAAGGTCAAATTCCCACAGGAGATCCTTCCATTTCCTTCTGGATGTCTTCCACCTACTCCAACACTTAGTGATAATGATGCCGTTTATGGCTCTTCCAAAGAGTCAAGCCTGCTCACCTACTTATGTCTTTGCCAGCTGCTATTTTCTTCATTTGGAATGGCTTTTTCTGCCTGGAAAACTCCCATTCATCATTTAATGGGACTCATATTCTATATTCTCTAAATCAGAGGCCAGCAAACTACAATCCTTGAGAAAAAACCAACTCTGCCTGTATGACCTGTGAACTAAAAATCATTTACCTTTAATAGAGGTTGAAATAAAATCAAAAGAAGAATATTTTGTGATATGTAAAAATTAAAACAGATTTAAAATTTCAACACATTTAAATGGAGTATTTTTAGAACACACCTAGTCATTTGTTTACATATTGCCTACAGCTGCTTTTGCACTACAATGGCAAACCTAAACAACAGAGACCATTCAGCCCTCAAAACTAAAATATTTACTATCTGGTTTTCTACAGTAAAAGGTTGCTGACCTCTGCTCAACTCCAATCACTCCAATGTCCTCTGTATAGTCCCCCTCCCCTGGAAAAATATTCCTGGAGCAAAACACTTACCTTGACTATCATCCAAAGCACATAACAGAAAAATTATTTTAGAAATTTGAGTATATAACTAATCTTCACCTTAATTTACTCACCTGTGTAATGGATGCAATAACAGTATCTATCTCATAGGTGCCCTGTAAGGATCTAAGTAGTTAATAAAGTGTTTAGAATAGTGCCTGGCACATAAAAAGTGTTTATTAAGTCAATTGTTTTAACATTTTTCCTCTAATAGATCTTGTATATTCACCTACTGTTTCCCTTCACTGTATTTCAGTTCTTTTCCCCTTATGAATCAATTGTGATTTTTCTTTTGACTTGTGCAAGGTGATTCCTCAATAAATATCTACTGAAATGAAAATGAAGGGAGTCATGGCCATGGAAAAAGTTGAGAATGAAAGTGGGTGGATTGTGTTGGACACGATATTGCCACTTAATTTTTACATTACAAATTTTGTGCTACTTTATTTTATGACTTTTAGCTGAATTTTTTAAATGTAATGAAGCCAGGAATTATTTTCACTCAAACCCCAGAAAACGTAAGATAGTTTTGACCAAACTGGAGGGGCTATATTAAATATTAAAGTCTTACAAGCTTCAGTATGTAATTCTAAACTCTTGTTGACTTGCGGATCATTTCCTGACTTTTACTGGAACCATTCTGGGCAGTATATTCACACTTCCTGATGGCTTTGTGAGCTTCTGCTCCAACTTCTCTTTTCATGTCCTCTTTTTTGCCACTGACTTATATGCCTCCTGCACATGAGGTTGCATTTAACTTGGCTCAAAAGCAAGGATAGATATTATCACAATGTAAGAGATTAAAAAGTATCCCAACCTCAAAATACAGTCCACAGAATATGTAGGGAAGACTTTTTTTCTTATGTTAATACAATAGCGATCTCAGCTTTAATATATGATGCATCTATTGAGATCTAGACCAGGATGGTCAATTTCATTGAAATACTGAGATGTATTTCAAATCTGTTTCCATGAAGAATTTTCAAAGCCCTCAGTAGTTAATTCTTCTTGAAAAAAAAAAAAAGAGTCGGGGAAACAAGTTTAGGGAAGTAGCAGAGTTTTGGTGACCAGAGAAGAGAAGTGACATTGAAGACAGCAGGGAATTTGCCCTTTCTGTGTTTTTGTTTGTTTGAGATAGGGTCTCTCTCTGTTGTCCAGACTGGAGTGCAGTGCCATGATCATAGCTCATTGTAGCCTCAAATTTCTGGGGTCAAATGATCTTCCTGCCTCAGCCTCCCAAGTAGCTGGGACCACAGGCATGCACCATCATGCCCAGCTATTTTTTTATTTTTTGAAGAGATGGAGTCTTGTTATATTGCCCAGGCTGGTCTTGAACTCCTGGACTCAAGTGATCCTCCCATCTAGGCCTCCCAAAGTGCTGGGATTATAAACATGAGCCACTGTACCCAAGCTGCCCTTTCCCATTGTCTGTCAGACTAGTCCCCAAGGATTCACCTTTTCTTCAAATGTCAATGTTAAATGTGAAAGGTCACTTTCTCAGAATGTTGGTATGATGTAGAGTCATAAATAACATTGCTTTAGGTCCTCTTCAAGAAAGTGCATTCATGGAAAGAAAGAAAAAAAGAGAAAGAAAGAAAAAGAAAGAAAGAAAGAAAGAAAGAAAGAAAGAAAGAAAGAAAGAAAGAAAGAAAGAAAGAAAGAAAGAAAGAAAGAAAGAAAGAAAGAAGAAAGAAAGAAAGAGAAAGAAAAGGAAGGAAAGAAGAAAGAAAGAAAGAAGGAAGTAAGGAGAAAAGAAAAAACAGGAAAGAAAAAAATAAAAAAGAAAAGAAAAGGCACACCTGCACTTGAGAGGTCAAAAGTTTCTTAGAGAATGGACTAGGTAACCTGAGACCTAAATGAAGGAGTGGTGAGGTGCAGGAACATCTGCTACAAAGGCTTAGTTATATGAATATTATGGCCCATTTGGGAAACTGTAACTCACTTAATTCTGACCACAACTCTATGAAGTGGATACAATTATTATCTCTGATTAAAATGAGAAACTCAGTTATAGAGAGGTTAAGTAACTTGCTTTATGTTACATGGCTAAAAAAGTAGCAGACCTAGGATTCAAACTCAGTCTGGCTTCTACATCTGTGATCTTAACCTCCACTTTATAATATTCCTTAATAGACACCTTTAAGTAAGCAAGTTTATATCACATATTGTATTAAATACATTATATGTCCTGTTTGATTTAAGTATGTGACAGTTATCTCTTGCTTCATACCAAAATTGGTGACTTAAACCAATAAAAGTAATTTATTTCTCTCATGAATCTGCAATTTGGGCTGAGTCCTACCATATCCAATGTCAATTAAATTGAGGTATGCAGGGTCTGCTTTTAAGATGGATCACTAGGCTGGGGGTGGTGGCTTATGCCTGTAATCCCAGCACTTTGGGAGGCCGAGGCAGGGAGATCATGAGGCAGAGTTTGAGATGAGCCTGGCCAACCTAGTGAAACCCCGTCTCTATTAAAAATGCAAAAAGGTAGCCAGGCATGGTGGCAGGGGCCTGTGATCCCAGCTACTCAGGAGGCTGAGGCAGGAGAATCACTTGAACCCAGGAGGCGGGGCTGCAGCAACTTGGGTCACAGTGCGAGACTCTGACTCAAAAAAAGATGGGTCACTCACATGCTGGGGAGTTGTTAGTTATTACTGACCCAGGGTGAATTTTTCTAGGCCTCTCGGCCTGTGATGACAGAGGCTGCTATGAAAGTCTCTGACATAACTTTAGACGTTTTCTCCATTGTCTTGGTGATTAACATTCAGCTCCTTGTTACTTATGCAAATGTCTGCAGTCGACTTCAGTTTTTCCTCAGAAAACAGGATTTTCTTTGCTATCACATCGTCAGGCTGCAATTTGTGCAAGCCTTTATGCTCTGCTTCCTCTTGAATGTTTTGCCACTTAGAAATTTTTTCTGCCAGATACCATAAATCATCTCCCTCAAGTTCAAATTTCCACAAATCTCTAGGGCAGCAGGAAAAGATGCCAGTCTCTTTGCTAAAGCATAGCAAGAGTGACCTTTACTATAGTTCCTAACAAGTTACACATCTCCATCTGAGACCACCTCAGTCTGGACTTCATTGTTCATATCACTATTAGCATTTTGGTCAAAGCCATTCAACAAGTCTCTAGGAGATTGCAACCTTTCCCACTTGTTTTTATCTTCTTTTGAGCCCTCTAAACTGTCCAACCTCTCCCTATTACCCAGTTCCAAAATTGCTTCCACATTTTTTCAGTATCTTTACAGCAGTGTCCCACTCTCTGAGGTAACAATTTACAGTATTAGTTCCTTCTCACGCTGCTAGGACGTAATTCTGGAGACAGGATAATTTATAAAGGAAAGGGTTTAATTGAACGACAGTTCTGCAGGGCTGGGAGGCCGCAGGAAACTTAGAATCATGGTGGAAGAGGAAGCAAACATGCCCTTCACATGGCAGCAGGAAGGAGAAGAATAAGAGCTGAACAAAGGGCAGAGCTCCTTATAAAACCATCAAATCTTGTGACAATTTACTATTGTGAGAATAGCATGGGGGAAACTGCCCCCATGATTCACTTACCTCCCACCAGCTGCCTCTCACCACATATGGGGATTATGGCACTGCAATTCAAGATGAGATTTGGGTGGGGAACGTAGACATAGCCAAACTGTATCATTGGTGGTAGTTTCTAATGGTTTAGCACCATTCCCCTAGTGCCATCACATGATGGAATTCTCATAATATCTGGTTGTTTAAAAGTGTGTAGCACTTCCCCGTCCCTCTCCATCTCTCCTGCTCAACCATGGTAAGACCTGCTTGCTTACCCAGTGCCTTCTGCCATGATCGTAAATTTCCTGAGGCCTCCCTAGCTATGCTACTGCTACAACTTGTTGAAATGTGCGTCAATTAAACCTCTTCATAAATTACCCAGTATCGGGGATGTCTTTATAGCAGTGCGAGAACACACTAATACAGAAAGTTGGTACGAGAGCGAGGTATTGCTATAAAGATACATGGAAATGTAGATGTGACTTTGGAACGGGGTAATGGGCAGAGTTTGGAACAGTTTAGAGGGCTCAGAAGAAGACAGGAAGATGTGGGAAGGGTTGGAGCTTCCTAGAGACTTGCTGAATGATTGTGACCAAAATGCTGATAGTGGTATGGACAATGAAGTCCAAGCTGAGGTGGTCTCAGATGGAGATGAGAAACTCATTGGGAACTGGAGTAAAAGTCACTCTTGCTATACTTTAGCAAAGAGACCAGCAGCATTTTACCTCTGCTCTAGAGATCTGTGGAACTTTGAACTTGAGAGAGATGGTTTACAGCATCTGTCAAAAGAAATTTCTAAGGAGCAGTATTCAAGATGTGGTCTGACTGCTTCTAAAAGCCTGTGCTCATTTGCATAAGGAAAGAAATGATCTGAAATGGAAACATATTTAAAAAGGAAGCAGAGCATAAAAGTTTAAAATATTTGCAATCTGATCATGCAGTACAAAAGAGAAACCTATTTTCTGGGGAGAAATTCAAGGCTGCAGAAATTTGCATAAGTAAAGAAGAGCCAGATGTTACTAGCCAAGATAATGAAGAAAATGTCTCCAGGGCATTTCAGATACCTTCACAGCAGCCCCTCCCAACACAGGCCCAGAGGCCTAGGAGGGAAAAATGGTTTTGTGGGTCCCCACTGCTCTGTGCAGCCTTGGGACATGACACCCTGTATCCCAGCTGCTCCAGTTCCAGCCATGGCTAAAAGGAGTGAAGATACAGCTCAGGCTACTGCTTCAGCGGTTGCAAGCCTCAAGCCTTGGCAGCTTCCACATGCTGTTAGACTTGAAGGTGTGCAGAAGACAAGAGGTAAGCTTTGGGAACCTCCACATAGATTTCAGAGGATATATGGAAATGCCTGGATGTCTAGGCAGAAGTCTGCTGCACAGGCCCAGCCCTTATGGAGAACCTCTACTAGAGTAATGTGGAGGGGCAGTGTGGGGTTGGAGCCCCTATACAAGATCCCCATAGGGCACTGCCTAATGGAGCTGTGAGTAGAGAGCCATGGTCCTCCAGCTCCTAGAATTAAGGTAGATCCACTGACAGCTGTCACTGTGCACTTGGAAAAGCCACTCAGTTAACACCAGCCTGTGAAAGCAGCTGAAGGGGCTGCACCAAGCAGAGTTACAGGAGCAGAATTGCCCAAGACCATGGGATTGGCCATAGGATGTTCCAGCATGACCTGGTTGTGAGACATGGAGTCAAAGAAGATTATTTCAGAGCTTTAAGATTGAATGACTTTTCTGCCAGGTTTTGGACTTGCATGGGGCTGTAGTCCCTTTCTTTTGGTCAATTTCTCCCTTTTGAAATGGTAGCATTTATCCAAGGCATGAAACCCCACTGTATCTTGGAAGTAACTAATTTGTTTTTTATATTACAGGCTCATAGGCAGAAGTGACTTGCCTTGGCTCAGTTTGGGCTTGGACATTTGAGTTAATGCTAGAATGAGTCAAGACTATGTGGGATTACTGGAAAGTCATGATTGGTTTAAAAATATACAAAGTATCTGAGATTTTGGAGGGCCCGTGTTGATTGTAATCTCCAGTGTTGGGAGAGCAATCTGGTGGGAGGTAATTGGATCATGGGGGTAGTTTTGAATGGTTTAGCAACATCTCCCTAGTCCTGTCTCATGAGAGAGTTCTCATGATAAATGGTTGTTCAAAAGTGTCTAGCACTTCCTCCTAAACTCTTTCTCTCCTTTTCCACCATTGAAAGAGGTGCTTGCTTCTCCTTCACCCTCCACCATAGTTGTAAGTTTCCTAAGGCCTCTCCAGCAATGTTACCTGTACAGCCTGTGGAACTGGAAGTCAATTAAATCTCTTTTCTTCATAAATTACCCAGTCAGGTATGTCTTCATAGCAATGTGAGAACAGACTAATACAAATGATCATGTCAGCTGCAAAGACAGTTTTAGTTATTTGTTTCCAATCTGTATACATTTTCGTTTCTTTCTTTGTTGCATTAGCTAGCACTTCCAGTAAAATACTGAAAAGTAGTGGTTAAAAATGACATTCTTGCCTTCCTTTTGATTTTAGTGGAAAATTTCAAGTTTCTCACTATTGAATATAATATTAGCTGTAGAGTTTTTGTAAATATTCTTTATCAGGTTAAGGAATTTTTGCTTTAGACCAAATGTACTGAAATTTGTTAACATGAATGAGAGTTGAGCTTTGTCAAATGCTTTCTTTGCATTTATTGATATAATCATGTGATTTTTCTTCTTTAGCTTGTTAATATAAATCAATTATATTGATTGATTTTCAGAAGACATACTTGTGATCAGTCAATTTGGTAGTGGCATACAATTTGTTTTATACATTGCTGGACTTGATTTTATATTTCATTGAGAATTTTTATATCTATGTTCATAAATTAGAGATATTGATTTCTAGTTTCCTTTTCTTGTAATGTTTTTGTCTTGTTTTGGTATGAAGATAATTCTGGGCCTCACAGAATGAGTTAGAAAGTATTCATTCTATCTTCTAAAAAACTTTGCAGTTAATTAGTATTCTTTCTTTCTTAAATGTTTAGTCAAATTTATGGTAAAACCATCTGCACGTGATCCCTTCTGTTTTGGAATGTTATCAACAATTGATTCAATTTTTAAAAAATAAATGTAAGCCTATTCAGAGGGTCTGTTTTTCCTTGTGTGAGTTTTGGCAGATTGTGTCTTTCAGGGAATGGGTCCATTTCACCTAGGCTATCAAGTGTGTGAGACTAGAATTGCTCGTAGTATTTTTTTGTAATTAAAAAAAAAACTTTTTAAAGAGATAGTGTCTTTTTCTGTTGGTCAGACTGGAGTGCTGTGGCATGATTATAGTGCATTGCAGCCTCAAACTTTTGGGCTCAAGGAATCTTCCCACCTCAGCCACCTGAGTAGATAGGACTACAAGTGTGCACCACCATACCCAGATATTTTGTTAATTATATTTTGTAGAGATGAGTTCTCTCTATTTTGTCTAGGTTAGTCTCAAATCCTGGCCTTAATTTATCCTCCTGCCTTGACCTCCCAAAGGACTGGGATTGCAGGCAAAAGCCATCAAGCCCAACCCATAGTATTCCTTTGATATCATTTTAACATCCATGGGAGCTGTAGTAATTCTTTCCTTCCTGATATAAGTAATTGTGTTCTCTCGCTTATGCTTTTTTTTTTTTTCAGTTACCCTGTCTAGAGGCTTATTGATTTTATTGAACTTTTCAGAGAACCATCTTTTGGTTTCATTAATTTTCTCTATCAATTTTTTTTTGTTTTCATTGATTTGTGTCCTAATTTTTATTTTTTTCTACTTACTTTGTATTTCTTTTTTTGTTTTTTCTTTTCCAGTGTTGTAAACTGGATGATCTATAACTGATTTTAGATATTTCTTCTTTTCTATTATATATATTTAATGCTATAAAATTCCCTCTAATCACTGCATTTGCTACTTTCTACAAATTTTAATAAGATATATTTTAAATTTCACTTAAATTTCTCTTGAGATTTTTTTTCTTGGACCCATGAGTTATTTAGAAGTATATTGCTTGATCTCCACATAGTTTTGTATTTTCCAGCTATCTACCTTTCTATTGTTTTAATTTTCTAGTTTAATTCCATTGTTGCCTGACAACAGACATTGTATGTCTTATGGGTTTTTTTGTTTGTTTGTTTTTTGAGATTGAATTTTTGCTTTTGTTGCCCAGCTGGAGTGGAATGGCACAATCTCAGCTCACTGCAACCTCTGCCTCCTGAGCTCAAGTGATTCTCCTGCCTCAGTTTCCTGAGTAGCTGGGATTACAGGCATGTGCCACCATGCCTGGCTAATTTTGTATTTTTAGTAGAGAGAGGGTTTCTCCATGTTCGTCAGGCTTGTCTCAAACTCCCAACCTCAGGTGATCCGCCTGCCTCGGCCTTCCAAAGTTGTGAGATTACAGGCATGAGCCACTGTGCCTGGTGTATGTCTTGTGTTTTTAAAAATTTGTGAAGGTGTGTTTTATTGTCAAGAACATGGTCTGTCTTGGTGAGTGTTCCATATGAGCTAGAGAAGAATGTGTATTCTGTTGATGTTGCATAAAGTAGTCGATCTATGTGCATTATTTCCAATTGATTGGTGGTGTTATGCAGTTCAACTATGTCCTTATTGATTTGCTGCCCGCTGAATCTGTTCATTTCTGACAGAAGGCATTAAAGTTTCCAACTATAATAGTATATTTGTTTATTTCTCATTGTAGTTCTACCAGTTTTTGCCTCATATGTTTTGATTCTCTATTATTATTTAGACACAAATTTAAAAATTATGTCTTCTTGAAGAATGAAACCTTTTGTCATTGTGTAATTCCCTTCAATAATTAAAAAAAATTTTTTTTTTAACTCTGTGCCTGTGATTACTCATGTAATGCTCTTCTTTATCCCTGGTAACTTTCCTTGTTCTGAAGCCTGCTCTGCCAGAAATTAATATAGCAATTTCAACTTTAATTTGATTAGAATGGTCTATTTTTCTTCATCCATTTACTTTTAATTTATATCTGTCTTTATATTTAAAATAGGTTTCTTGTAGATGACATATAGTTGGGTTATATTTTTTATCCACTATGACCATCTTTTTTTTTTAACTGGTACATTTAGACCATTGACATTCAAAGTGATTATTGATACAGTTTTATTAGAATCTACCAAATTTGTTACTTTTTTTACATTTTCTATGCTTGTTATTTGATTCTATTTTTGTCCTGCACTTATTTTTGCCCTCCACTTATTTTTGCCTATTGTGGTTTTAATTGAGCATTTGATGTAATTTTATTCTCTTTCCTTTCTTAACATATCACTTGTACCTTTTTAAAAAACAAAACATACTTAGTGGTCATCCCACAATTTACACTATACCTTTACCATTACTCCAAGTGCACTTTCAAATAATGCTACACCACTTCACAGGTATTACAAATACCTTATGATGACAAAATAATTCTAAGTCCTCCCTCCTGTCTCTGTATCATTGTTGTCATTTATTTTAATTATATATGTGTATATATACATATACTTCATATATCTATCCTTATAAATGTGTGCATATAACACACACACACAGAAAGAACAAATACACATAACTGAATACAATTATGCTATTGTTATTTTTAAAGAACTGTTATCTGTAAGATCAATTACATGTGAGAAAAATAACAGTTTGTTAAATTTTACCTTCATTTATTCCTTTACAATCCTCTTCTTTATGTACATCTAAGTTTGTGACCTATGTCACTTTTCTTCTTGCTGAAGAGCTTTTTAAAACATTTCTTGCAAGGTACAACAAATTCCAATTTTTATTTGTCTGAGGAAGTCTTCATTTCTCTCTCATTTTTAGAGGACAATTCTACAGGGTATAGAACTTTAGGTTGGTGGGGTTTTTACTCTCTCAACACTTTAAATATTTTACTGTTCTCTTTTCTTGCTTTCCTTGTTTCATTTTTCTTTCTTTCTTTTTTAGATAGAGTTTCGTTCTTTTCGCCCAGGCTGGAGTGCAATTGTGCAATCTTGACTCACTGCAACCTTTGCCTTTTGGGTTCAAGTGATTCTCCTGTCTCAGCCTCCTGACTAGCTGGGATTACAGGCACACACCATCAAGCCTGGCTAATGTTTTTTTTTTTTTTTTTTTTTTAAGTAGAGATGGGGTTTTGCCATGTTGGCCAGGCTGGCCTCAAACTCCTGACCTTAGATCATCTGCTCACCCCAGCCTCCCAAAGTGTTGGGATTAAAGGCATGAGCCACCATACCCAGCCCACTTTCCTTGTTTCTAAGGAGAAGTCAGATGCTGACGAGATTCTTATCTTTGTTCCTCAATAGGTAAGGCGAGTTTGTTATTTTTGCCTCTCCCTTCTCTGTCCCTATTTCTTTCAGAATTTCATTTTTGAATCTCTGTCAGTTGAAGATGATATGCCTAGGTATAGAGATGTTTTCACATTCATCTGGCTGAGCGTTCTCTGAACTTCCTGGATTTCTGGTTTGGTGTCAGACATTAATTTGGGGAAATCCTCAATCATTATTGTTTCAAATATTTTCCTTTCTCCTTATTCTTCTTCTGGTATCCCCATTGTGTGCATTTATACTTTTGAAGTTGTTCTACATTTTTGGATATTATATTCTTTTTTCTTTTCCAGCCTGTTTTCTTTGCTTTTCAGTTAGATCTCTGTTGAGATGTTGTCAGGGTCAGAGACTCTTTCCTCAGCTTTGTCCAGTCTACTAAAACCATTGAAGCAATTCTTCATTTCTGTTGCTGTTTTTCGATATCTAGCATTTTGGGGTGTTCTTTCTTAGAAAATCCGCATTTCTCTGCTTATCTTGACCATCTGTTCTTGCACACTGTCTACCTCATTCAGTACATCCCTCAACATATTAATCAAAGTGATTTTAAATTCTCAATCTTTTAATTGCAACATTCCTACCATGTCTTAAGTCTGGTTTTGATGCTTGGTATGTCTCTGCAAATTGCAGTTTTGCCTTTTAGTAGGCCTTGTAATTTTTTCTGGATAGCTGATCATGAAGTCCTGGGTAAAGGAATCTGTGATAAATAGGTCTTCATTAATGTGATGGCAAGGTGTGGGGGAAAAGAAGTGTTCTATAATCCTGTGAATAGGTCTCAGTCTTTTAGTAAGCTTGTCTCTCTGGGCTGTGAACTTCACACATGCTTCTTAGTCACATTCCCCCAACATAGATGGGAAAGATAACTAGAGTGAGATGAAGTTGGGCATTTTCCTTCTTCTGCATGGAAGACTAGATAGAGTTGGGTACATCTCTTCCCCCAGGTTAGTTAGTTGCTGATAAAACTCTAGCAATTTTAATTTTCAGCAACTAGTTAAATGGTTTCTCCTGAGGGCAGAATTTATTAAGAACAGAAGGTAGTGGTATATTTCAAAAAGTTTCTTCCCTTCCCTCTGTCAGAAGCACAAAGGAATTTTTCTCCTACAATCATTGTGAGAACCTAATAAGGATCCAGGAATTAAAACTTATAAAACATGAGGTCCCACCTAAGACTGAGTCCCCCAGGAACCTTTAACTCTCAGACCCATCCACATGAAGCCTCTGGCAATTCATCAATTACACTTTAGGTTTTCTTGACTTGTGTGTTCAGGTAAGTTGTTATTCTTTGTGTTTGTCTGTGTCTCCAATTTTGGGACAGCAGTTTGATGTGTGACCTTACTTCTCCATAAATCTAAGAACGTTATTGATTTTTCAGATTTCTTTTAGCCTCTTATTTGTTGTTAGGATGGAGTGAAAACTTCTAAGCTGTTTACATGCCAGACTATAAACCAAGAGTCTTTATCTTCTTTTTTTTCACTCCAGGGGGTTAATCCAGGATTTTAGTGTATACTAAGTGTACTGAATAGAGGGAGTTTTGCTATCTGAGGGAGTTTTGTTCAGTGAACCCTCAAATTCCAATTCATCAATATATTCCCAAATTTTATTTTAGGAGAAAGAGAATTTTAAAATTAAATGATAATATTAGAAATTTACTTGTGAAAGCTTAAGCTTACCACATATTTTGAATTATCCCATATCTTACACTTTTTACATTTACTATTTTAGTTACTATTTTTAAGTACCAAGAAGAAATTTCAGAAATCATCACTGATATCTTTCTTGTTTTATAAATAAAGAATCTGAATCTCAGAAAGGCTACCCATTTTTCCTTCAGTTACTTACTTCAACTGAATTCAGGACACCCATTATTCTTGTTTTGCTCCACTTCTTCCACTGCATTTATTCAAAAACAAATAAATGTTAATATGGTGATTGGGAAACTCAAGAACATATTAATTAATTAAAATGAGTTTTGAATGCCCACTATATATATGTGCCATGCTAGGTTTTGGTCATGTAAAATGAATGAATCACAGTCCTGGTCCTCAAAGATAGCCATACTGAAGGAGATGGACATGAACATAAAGAACTTTCATGCTGAATGAGAAGTTCATCACAGTCCATGATGACTTGTATAATGTGCTTCTGGGGAAAAAGTAGTCTCAAAAGCTAAGGGAGATACCCAGAGTAATTTGTCTAAGGAGGTAACATTTGAGTTGTGTCTTGAAAAATGAATAGCTTTTCACCAAGGGGTTCTAGAGGAGTACAAGAGTGAGCAAAGACAAAGTCTCTGTTCCTATACACCTTTTATTCATTTTATTTGAAGGGTGAACTTGCCCCACGTGTCTCTGTAGTGCCAGATTATGTCACTTCCATCCCCATTGTCTTTCAAAAGTGCAATAAAATGTTTGGTAAGGAGATTTTACTTAGGGGTGGAGAAAAGAGGAAAGCAGGGATACCTCCTAAGGAAATAACATTTAAGTTAAAGCCTGGAGGATGGTAGGAGAGTTAATACCTTAGGTAGCATATTGAGAAGGAGGAACCTAAAGAGGCAAAGGCCATGTCATGTCTAATGGCTCTGAAGTGTAACCCTGTAATCTCCTGTGTATTAAGATGATCATGGTTTAGACATAAACAATGAGGATGGAAGTGACCTAAGCTGGCACTAGAGAGACAAGTGGGGCCAGTTCAGGGAAGACTCTGTGGGAAATGTCAATGAAGACACTGAAGGATTGAAGAGAAAGAAGTGAAACCACAAAATTTGTAGTCTGAAAAACCACTCTGACTCCATGGGAAAAGCCACAGGGATGAGAAAGACACAAAATACTCAGCAAATGATGCTAATTTATAAGGCTAGAGCTTAGGGCCTGCTGTAAGGAATCACAGGAAATGTAGGTTAAAGTCAGATACTGAAGGATTGTAGAGAAAGAAGTGAAACCACAAAATTTGTAGTCTGAAAAACCACTCTGACTCCATGGGAAAAGCCACAGGGATGAGAAAGACACAAAATACTCAGCAAATGATGCTAATTTATAAGGCTAGAGCTTAGGGCCTGCTGTAAGGAATCACAGGAAATGTAGGTTAAAGTCAGATCCTGAAGGAAGCCCCGACTGTCTTGGGGTAAGACTTATATATTTTATCCACCAGTGAATGAGGTCACTTTGACAAGTTATATGTTCAGAACATAAGAATCATGCTAAAAAGATTCATTTGTGTTCAGAATATTGGAATTACTAATGTTAATAATAGATTGACAGATTTTATAAATATTTCATAAAAAGTTGGAAAAAATCTATGCCTTTCAATTAACCAAAACTACCTGTTTTCTGTTTCTTGTTTTCTAGTTGTTTGAGATTGATTGAACCTCAATTGTAAGAAAAAAACAAACTTGGAGAGAGCAGAGAAAGGCAACTGAGACCTTGCCATACAATGCCTTGGTGAGATGGACTTTCTGGTAATACTTATGTTAGCTCCTCAAGGAAATGCCTGGGCATATACCAGAATAGTGCCTGCCTATGTGATGCAACCTAATGCTGCCTCTACTTGCTGGAATTTTACTTTGTGCCTCTGGGTGGTAATTAGGGATTGTTTGATCTTAGTCAATAAAATACTATTCAATTTCCCCTGCAGACATCAGAGATGCATTTATTATAGTAAAAATATTTTCCCATGCCACTATTTGAATTTAAAGAATACATGTCTGCTCATTTAATTTCTAGCTACTTACACAAGCTTTTTAACATATAGACTAAGTGCAAATTAAAAATCTAAGGACATTACTCATGTTTCTGGAGGTAAAGATGGATGGATGTTCAGTAAATTACACCTACTTCTATGGAAGTTGTTGTTGATGAAGCTTATGAAGTTTAATTTCTTGATTTATCTACACTGCCTGTCTCCCATGACAGTCTATATTCTGAAGCTTAGATTAAACAGATGATGCAAGAAACACATACATTCAGAATTTGAGGAGTACCTTTGAAAATTCAATGGAATCCTTTGCAATAAATTTCTAAATCACATGTGTCAGACATATTGTGGTCTAAATCCTGCCATTCCATTCATTATAAACATTCACCTTAAGGTAGATTTCTCTGTAAAGCTGGAAGCAATCCTTTTTCACACTTCCTGTGTTATTACAGAGAGGCACCATTCTGTGTAACAACTTATGAGGCTGCTAGTGGTAAATTCACTTGTGGCACCCGTAGACATGGGTGACAGACGAAAGCTCTTGCATTTGTCTGATGATTAAGGGATAAGCACCATCAATACATTCACAAAGAATAGGGAAGGAAGTAACACCCTGACTCAGTGCTGTTGCCACTCTGGGTAGGTGAATCGATTTGTATTCTTGTTAGTTTGGTGAAATATAAGCTCTAAATTTAGAAACTGTTTTCTGATTACCTCATTACACTGTATTATACAACATTAAAGAGCAGATTAAGTGTGATGTTTAATATAAAAAGTACTAATATTATATTTCCAGTTATAAAAAATGTCTTCCAAACAAGTGAAGGAATTTATATGTTGTGTCAAATGTCTCCAAACACCAGGACTTCTTGATATTGTTGTGATTCTTATTAGTATGGAAAAGGATACAACTGACTTAGTTCATAGTAAACACTAAAGTAATAGGATACTAAAATGCATTAGTAATAGGATTTGAATTCACTTATCAACATAAAAAGCATGAAAATATTTTGTTTCATTTCTGAGAAATAAGAACTAGCGCCAAGTCAAGAGTTATAAGATACAAAGAAATATAGCCTGGAGTTATAAGATAGAGAGAAATATAACCTGGAGGAGAGTAGATATGTGCATTAAGAGTTAAATAGCAGAGTGGTTCAATAAGGAGTTATAGAGCATATAAAATCACAGAAAAATAGATGTCATGGTGCAAATGTACGACTAAATTAAAATCTAATTAGTAGTAAACACATCAAATGCTATGAGATCATAGGCTACAGAGTGCATGTGTGTTGGTGTCATCAAGAAACCTTCATGGGGAAGTGAGAAATTAAGTCGGATTAAAGTAGGAGGAGGAAATGCGCAGGAGGAGAAGCAAGGAGTAGGTTTTCAGAAGGGAAGGGGGACACGTGGAGGGAGGGTACAGTAAGACCCAAGGGCAAGGAGGAGGGGGAATCCACCATTAATACGAGGCAGTGACTCTATTAATCTGGATATAGTCAAATATTTAGGAGGGAGAATAGTGGAAAACGGGCTGGAATGTTAGGTTGAAAAAAGCTTTGGAATCTTTCAGCTGGACCTTTATTGAATATCTACCCTGAATGGTAGTCTTCTGCTTCTTCTCTGGACCTCTGATGGTATACTGACTTTGATAGAGTGTGCTGGATGTCATCAATGCCCTTGTTTGATTCATTGCCTCATATTCAGAATGAAAATGCAGAGCTTGGTATGAACTGGTTTTTACAAAAGTTGCAGATGACTGCAAAATCAAAGTTTCTGGAATGTGCATCTGTTTGTCTTTTATCTCAACCATCTGTTGAACACTTACACTTTGAAATCCTGCTACTTCTCCCTCTAATCAGGTCTACACTGAAATTCTGCTTCATTCTGAATGCCTATCTTCCCTATATTTGTTGGAGGAACTTCAAGGCAGTTCCATTAATACAGCTGCCTGAACTGAAACTATTCTTTAATACATACAAGATGACTAAATAATTTATCATCCAAGTGAAAGGAGCATTATCAATAATTATCCAATAGATATAAATTGGATGATCCTAGGGAAACAGGACTAACAGTTAGGCTATTCGATTTTTCTGTCATTGTGTTCTGTCAATTCCTTATTTTAATTCTCTTAATTTTTCTCCTTTTTCTCTCATTCCTTCTGTATCAATCCCCACACTGAGTTCAATTGCACCCTCTGTACTTTCTTGCTAGTCATCTGCCCTTCTCCCTTCATTCCAACCTGACACAGGCAAATGTACCTAAAACTCTATTTTGAGTGTTACTCTCTTGCTCAAGAACCTACAATGAGTCTTTAATATTTCTTCCCAAAAGAATGAACTTTCATCCGGGTGCAGTGGCTCACACCTGTAATCCCGGCACATTGGGAGGCCAAGGTGGGAGGGTTGCTTGAGTCCAAAAGTTTGAGACCAGCCTAGGCAATATAGTGAGACCTTGTCTTTACAAAAAAAAAAATTTTTTTAATTAGCCAGACATAGTGGTGCACACTTGTAGTCCCAGATACTTGAGACGCTAAGGTGGGAGGATTGCTTGAGCCTGGGAGGTCAAGGCTATGGTGGGCCATGATTTCACCACTGCATTCCAGCCTGAGCAACAGAATGAGACCCTGTCTCAAAAAAAGAAAAAAAAGAATAAACTTTTCTTTCGGGCTCTTTAGGACCAGCTTGATCTACATCTATATTACCTATTTGTTATTTATTTCTTTTCCCACTACAGCACTGGATTTTCAGGATTATCCATGAATTCTCCTCTTTCTTCCTTCCTTCCTTCCTCCTTTTTATTTATTTATTTTGCTTTGCAAGTACTGATTATCCACATCTCCACCAAGCTCTTTTATTTTTTTTCCTAATTAAGTTATTATATAATCTTTAGAGCTTTCCTTGATACTGAACTCTTCTTTGAACTTAATAATCTTACAATGAATCCTTGACAAACCAGTAAGCTTTTGAGTTCCTGTTTTCTTTTGCTACCATGATTTCAGGTTTGTTTTCTTAAACAATTTCTCTTTCAACTGGATTATTAATTCCTTGAGGATACAGAATAGGGGTGTCACATGTTATTCACATAAAGGGTGTTTTTGAATATATGATGAGAGATGTGCCTTTCTCATCGAGATTCCTCTTTTTATTTTTTTTGAAACAGAGTTTCACTATTGTTGCCCAGGCTGGACTGCAATGCCCGATCTTGGCTCATTGCAAATCTCTACCTCCCAGGTTCAAGAGATTCTCCTGCCTCAGTGTCCCAAGTAGCTGGGATTACAGGCATGTGCCACCATGCCCGGCTAATTTTGTATTTTTAGTCAAGACGGGGTTTCTCCATGTTGGTCAGGCTGGTCTTGAACTCCTGAACTCAGGTGATCTGCCCACCTCAGCCTCCCAAAGTGCTGGGATTACAGGTGTGAGCCACAGCACCCTGGCCAAAATCTCTTCTTTGTTTTTGAGACGAGGTCTGGTTCTGTTGCCCAGGCTGCAGTGCAGTGGCGTAATTGCAGTTCACTGTGACCTCCACCTCCTGGACTCGATCGCTCTTCCCACCTCAGCCTACCCAGTAGCTGGGATCACAAGTGCCAAAATCTCTTTTTATTCCATTCTTGCCTAATTTGCTTTTGACTTCTTCTAAAAACCAAAAGAAGACAAAAAAAAATTAAGCATCTGTTTTCATTTCACAAGTATCTACCCTATAAAATTCAAAGCAATGGCATCCTCTCCTTACTAAGTGAAACAAATTCCAAGATGTGATGGTATTACTGTTCTGAGTCTTCAGAGTCTTTACCCAATTCAGCAGAATCATTCTCAGATGGCACAGAGTTTGCTTTCTTATGCATAATGGATTCATATACAAAAATTTCCTGACCAGGATTATTCCTGGTAAAATGTAAATCTGGTGTTGTTCCCTGTGCTTTTATATGGTTCTATCTTTAAGCTTGAATGTAACGTCTTATGTAAACCTGCATGTTTAGGGTGGAGGGGATGGTGAATTTAATTCAAATGTAATTCCCACTACAATATAGATCTTCAGAGACCCTGAGTAGTATTCCTCCTGAAACCTTCTTGTTGATTAGTTTGGAGAAGGGGATTAAGAATTCAAACTGGTGTACTTAATGTGATTCAAAGATGTAAACAGTGCACTGAATGAGTGTTCTGTCTCTCGATTGGTCACATGTTACACTTCATTAGCTAATGTCCTCTTAAAAGAGGAGATGGGGGGTAAGGGCTTTATAGATGGTATAAGTCCTTGGTTGTGATGTCCTCTGCCTCTTCCTTTGTCCCCTTCCCTGATCCTCTTGCCCCTGTGAACACACACGGCCGATGCTGGCAGCTGAGTCTGCTGGGTTCTTCGTTTGGTTCACTGGTCTGGCTGTTTACCCTCAGCCTTTCTTGCCTGGTACCTTGGTCCTTGATTCAGTGTCTGTGATACATGAAACTTATGATACATGAAACTTGTGATACATGGTGATGCATGTGGCTCAGAAGCTTTAAGCCTCACGAAAGTAAGGGCCACCATCGCATGTCACTGTGAGGCCATCACAAGTTGGCTGTGTTCCAGCATACCTCAGTAGGTTACAGGGAAAGGCACATGCCTTGCTGTTTCCATCAACTTCTAGGGCCTGCCTTTTTCTTTGATTCCTATTTAAGAAAAAAAGGAAACCTTGATTTTCTACTTCTGGCTTCCATTTTCTTTTCCCTATTAACCTCTGAATAGAAAAAAAAATAAAGTGAGCTTTATTTCTCTATCTATACTCCTTCCTGGTTTCAGCAGTGGACTAGGCACTCTAGGAGCTGGAATCCTAGGTCTGAGGCCTGGATATGTTTAAAGAGAATGTAACCTCCCTGCACATAAAGCCAGCCTTTCACTGCCATTGTCTTACAAGAAGACCAAGTCCTAGCATTCTCCTGCCCCAAACCAGATTTAACAGAGCAAATTGATATCACCAATTTAATTCTATTTAAAAAATAAATATCTTGATTATACACAAAGTCAATGGAATACCTCTTCTTTTTCATGGATGGAAAAAATTTCTCACAAAATATACTTCTGAGTGAAGGCTTTGGTTTCATAATATCTAATAGTATGTAATTATAAAATTGTTTCTTAAAATTTTATAGTCATATATTACATGTATGGTTATAAAAATGCAAAGCTTAAGCATCAACAGTCATTGCAGATACTCCACATATCTTAAAAGAAGTTAAAAATACCAGCTTCCTACATATCATCATTCTGAGCAATAATTATCCCTACTGTTAATTACTTATCTATTGTACCCTAAAATTATTTACTCACAACCATAACATTAATAGTATACTGCTTGGAATTTTACCAGATAAAAACAACCTGCTAATTTTTTCATATTCTCTCTTTTCTTTTTAATACAATATTCATTCAGTATTTATTAAAAACTTTCTTTGAACCAAGCCTTTCATGCGTAAGGCAACAGAGATAATAAACAGATCCTCAACCGGAGGAGTTCACATGCTTTTGTATATCAAGTATTTTCTGTAATATCTTTCTCCTTACTTTCATTTAATTTTATAATGTAATAGTTTCCCAAATCTATGGCAGATATTTCTCTGAATGATGATTAGAAACAAATAGCAGAGTCTAAGTCTGATAGTTATCTTTTGGATATTATCCAAAAGATTAATGGTTCCACTTTTCATTTATAGGGTTAGTTGTTCATTCTGATTTTTACTTATTCATTTGTTCATTCATTCATTCCATCAACATTTATTAAGCAATGACTGAGTCCACTGCTGTAGTTGGCGTCTAGACATAAACCATCTATCTTGCCTTCCAGGTGATCCCAGTCTACTGGGTTATATATATGATAATGCTATAATAGAGTATTACAAATATTAAATATGGGAATGGGATTGAGTCTGCCCAGGGTCAGAGGAAAATACTTCTCAGAAGAGTAAATAACTTGTACTGAATGTTGAAGGAGAAGAAGCTTGTGAAATAGGTAAGTGGGAAAAGGCAGTCTTGTCCAAGTAAACTCTATAGACAAAAAAGTGGAGGCTTGAGCAAAGTTTCTTAAAATCTGATATATAGAGTATGTCAAAGAGTCTATTCCAGTTTTGTCGGGCATAAAAATGTGCCCAGCTATAAGATGGCATTTCCTGTCCTTCCTTAGAGATAAGGGTGAACAGTGGCAAGGTGCCCTAGGCTTGGTTAATGAATTATAATTGGTAGTTGTATAGTGAGGCTTCTAGGCAAACTCCTTAAAAAAGGAGCAGGCTCACCTGGACCATACCTTTTGCCCTTTGTGCTTTGGCCTTCTATTCTTCCTGCCTGTAATATAAACACCATGCCCAGAGGAAGAACAACGCCCTGTGACCATACAGCAACAAGTACACTCTCCGAAGGGCTGAACAGAAAGATGCAAGGTGCCTGCAACCCTGAGATAACATGGAGTTCGGCCAGCCCTACACTGTACATCTGAGACTTCTCATGACTGGAGGGAAAGATTCCTTAGTTAGCTAAGCACTGGTTTTCAGATTTGTGTTACTTGGGAAAACTGATGGAGTGAACCTGAACAGGCTGAAAGAAGCAGACATTTCTGAACAACACCTTCATAGGTTCTGATTCTGATTCCGGTCTCTAAACGTCACCTAGGAATTCCAACTTTAGTTTCTGATACATGTGGTCCCAGGATAACCTGCATTTAAACAAACAAACCAGATTAAACAAATGCCAAAAATTAAAACTTTCTCAAATTTGTGGATGCGGAGCAGTTGATGTGTTTGCTATAGTAGGCAGGACAAATATTCTTTCTCTTTCTCTTCCTCTCCATCTTCATATAACACATGGGGAGCAAGAATGGCTATTCAAAGTTAACAAAATCCAAATCTATAACATCTATGCTATGACATAAGACTGATGGAGAAAACACTGTATATTTAATTTAGCAACACTTAAGCAGTGCTTACTATATGACAGGGACTGTTCTGAAAACTTAACAAGCATCCATTTAAATATTATAAGAACTCTACAAGGTGAAAACTACTATAATCCCAAATTGTAGATGTGAAAACTGACTCACAGAGATGTTAAATAACTAGGTCATACAGCTATTTAGTCACTATACGATATCTTGAATTTTTAACCATCACAGATTTATCATTTGTGTTTCAACTACTTATCAGTGACCATAAAAAATCCATAATAGTCAATTTTAATGAGAATAAAAATATTACCACCATATGTTCTGAGATACAAACAGCTGTAGAAATAAAAATATTATAATGAAGGCATCTAGCATGAGTGAGTCTTATGGGTTGTGATGTTGGTTTTGATAAGCAAGTAACTTAGCTAGCCTAGCTAATCTCTAAATATCTGTTTCTTAGTATAATTTCTGGATTTTATAAATTTGGGAATTCTCAAAGGTCTAGAGTTGTAAGCAATGTAAATATAATTAATCTACAGTAGAATTTTCTCAAATATATTACTTTTTCCTTAAACAGTTGTTCTACAAGACGTTAAATTTAAAAGGGTCTTCCTGTTTAAATAAATTTGGAAAATATTAGGTTATACAAAGTCTTCACTGCTAGATTTATCAGAATTTTGCTGCCATATTTATTGAAATCCTAATAAGAAAAATACAGTCATAAATCTCCAAGAATAAAATATATGCAGCATTTTCTGAAAATTTAACCATGCAATCCTTTTTTTCCCCCTCAGAATATCTAATGACAGTGTTGTTCCATAGAATACTGTGTTCCAAATTTAAAATTTTATGTTGTACAACTTGAAGAAATATTTTAAGCAGAACTATTCATAAAAATTTTTTTGCAAGCTGCGGGTATCTTTGGTATGTGTAATCATGCAGATCAGAGAGAAGAAGAATAAAAAACTGCTAAATGTAACTTTCTCTCCTTACCAGCAAGAAAGCACTATTTTATGAATAATTTGTAAATATTTACAATAGTTTTTAAATTCCTTACAATTTATTTTAGCATTTTGTTCTAAAATTTTTCTGTTCCTGGCTTTGAAGAGTTCTTCTGTTTTCCCTTTGAGTTCTGCAAGTCTAGTATTTTGTGTATTTTTCTCTGTCTTTTTCTTTCTCTAATCATAAAGCTCTAACTATAAAGCATAAAAATGGAAGATTCATCTTGTTCATCAAGCCAGTAGACATCTTTCATCATCTGAAATAAGTGGGAGCAACAATCTTAGTGTATGAAGGATAAAAATCAAATTACATTTTTCTTAATGAGCTAAATAAGCAGATAAATGTTTGCTATGGATAAACAGCTCGATACATTGTAAATAAATATGCCTGAAGTCTGCTAAGGAGAATGCTCTCATTAATGTTGATGTTTTACTATTTAAATTTTAGTAACTTATTTCATTGTGTTAAACTCAAGGCTCTGAAAAGATTGCTTTTGCTTTAATAGAGGTGCAATAAAGCATTCGTTTAGATATTTTTCAATTTTTTAAACATTTTATTTAAAGATAATAAAGGACTGCCTAAGTCAACCAGTTCGGTCTGGGTCCTGTGTAGACCTGTTTGATATCAGAACACTGACTTCCTGCACAGCTTGATTTAAAATATTTCTCAATTGAACTCGGTTTTTTCTTCTCTCTGGAGATACGTTTCTTAGGTAAGGAATATTTTGAATCATTATTCTCATGTTATTTACTCTTCCCTGTGTTTGAATGTGTATTTGTGTGTGTCTCTTTTTTTTTTTTTAATTTTCATTCTTGGAAGTGAGATCATTCTTTACTGTGTGATATTTGTGTTCATTATTTTATTTTTTGAGAAGATGGTTATATATTAATACTACTGTTATTCATTTATTCCCAAATATATTACATAAAATGGAAACAAAGATAAGTTAAAAGCATGCTAAGTTGCCTCAAGAAATGTCCCATCATTTTGGTATATAAGTGGTTAAAAAAAAAAAAAGATAAAATCTATCAATACAATCATACAATCTATAATAAATCAGAATTTCACTTCCCTATTACCCTTCAACAAAAATTCCCAGTCTTCTGGGGTTTTTTTTGTGCTGGAATAAAAATTAAGTGAATTCTGGATATTGGTATATCCTTCAAATTTTTATATCTTCTGCCTCATATTTTTGTATAGTTATCACCAAGCAGTGGTTTCTCTTTCACCTGAAAGAAGTGAATAAAGAATTAGATTTACATTCACCAAACTGTAAGCAAGACTTTCCTTGCTGTATGCTATATTATTATAATTAGTTATTTTTTATAATGAGCAAATATTCTATACTCAAAAACAAATAATATTTAAAAGTAGTAAATTAAGGGGTAATTTGATATAAAATTCAATTAAAGTAATAGCTTTTAAAAATCCAAATGTGCATAATAGTGAAGATGCCTGCTTACAGAAATGGAAAGATGATAAAATACAGGATATAAACCAGTTTTATAATATAATATCCACTTATTAATATGTTCAGAAAAACAGGAGCAAACCAATGTTGTATCAATATTACAAATGCCAATAATGGCTATTTCTGGGTAGTGGAATTATGGTTTAAGCATTTCACTTTGTTTTACTTTATTGGGCAATTTTTTGTTTTTTTTTGTATTTTCTAAGTTTTTTTTTTTTTTATAGTGGATATACAATTAATGCATGAGTTTTAAAAATTAACATGAATTGTAATAGACCTTATAAAAAGAAAAGAGGCAGGAGATTGTGGGGGCAGGGAAGGCATGCAGTGGGGAATAAAGGGAGAGGCAAACATTGGTGATAGGATCCTAAGAGAATTTTGTCATGGGGACGAGTGTGTCCCCTGACATTTGGAAGCAGTAGAACTGTGTTCACATTCAAGCCCCATATGGACAAGTTCCTTGACATCTCCAAGGCTAATTGTAAAACTGCGATATCTCCAAGGGACATTATGGAAACTGGATGAGATGATTATGAAAAACAAGTAGCACCATGTTTCTTATAAAGGTAATGGCAAACAAATGATAACCTTTTATGATGTGATAAATCCTTCACTTTTCATCAATACCAGTACCTTCCTATACTCAGTCTGAAGTAACTGCCACCATTATTAGCCCAGGGAAAGAAGCCATAAAGAATCTGGAGCCAGTGCTAGAGATTGCATCCTTTCTCCCTGAGGTGCTGACCCAAATCCAGAACTCTAGATCGGTGTCTGCAAATAATCCCCACTTTCAATATTTATTTACATTGTTGGGAAACACAAATAGTTCTCCTCGGAGGGTTTTAGTTTCTGGTTCTTTGTTCTATTCCAAAAAGTGATCTTACCCATTTATCTATCAGCCTTCCCTATCTCTGCCGTTCCCAAACACACCAAAGCATTTCCCTTCACCTATGTATCCATCTTCCCGTCAAAAGCCCATCTTTGGCTCCTTTGATGATGTCAACAATAGCCAATTGGAATTAGCTGAGATTGTGCGGTCTGATTCCAGCCCACAGTAGGAGGACACAGGAACAGCCTCTGGGTTAGGAATAAAAAACTCCTGCTCCTCTTTGCTCTGTGCACTCTCCATTGCCTCCACCTTGCATGCAGGAAGCGCCCTTCTATAGAAGTAAATTGCTTTGCTGAGAAAACTTTTGTCTGAGTGTTTGTTCTACTTTGTGGCACTGAGCATTTTACTTCTAAAAACATCAGTCATTTTCCCATTTGTTTTAGCAAACAATTCATCTATCTAGTAAATAGATGTTGGTTTTATGTGTACTACTTTTAAAGTAGGCCAGAAGTAACTAACAGAATCAATGGTACATTGGTACCTTGGAAACTGAGGGGAATGGATAGCTTATGAAGCAAAAATTGAAGGTGCTCATCAATAATTTGGGTACTTCTGAAAAGAAATTATTAGGATATATGAAGGAGAAAGTAGACCAGATTACCTTGAAGTTCTTCCCAACCCTAAACACCCATGATTTCATGACTGTTGTTTCAAAACATAATAACTTTTTTTTTTTTTTTGAGACGGTCTTGTTCTGTCCCCCAAGCTAGAGTGCAGTGGTGTGATCTCGGCTCACTGTAATCTCGGCCTCCCAGGTTCAATCGATCTCCTGCCTCAGCCTCCTGAGTAGCTGGGATTACAGGCATGTGCCATCACACCTAACTAATTTTTGTATTTTTAGTAGAGATAGGGTTTCACCATGTTGGCCAGGTTCGTCTCAATCTCTTGATCTCAGGATCCATCCACCTAGGCCTCCCAAAATGCTGGGATTACAGGCATGAGCCACTGTACCTGGCCTAGATTTTAAGATTTTTAAACTATATGTCATAGATTTCAGTAGTCAAATACACGTGTTAAATGCATCCTATTTATTATTACTTTCTGATGTTTCTCTTTTATTATGTGCTAATGTGCCTTTGAGAATCTCCTTTTTCTATGCTTTTGCAGCTGACTAACTCCCAGCTGACATGTCTTTTTACTACATTAATGTCTTTAGTCTAATAATTGTCAAATTTTTCAGATGTGTAAGTCATTTTTTCTTCTCTGCAGTGTCTCTTCATATTCCCCTGATGTGTGTTTAACTGCTTGACTCTGAGCAATCCTCATTTCCCTTATTTTCAAGTGCTTAAGGGACTGAGCCGGAAATAACTGATAAATTATTGATGAACAAATTCTATTCAGATATTCACTTACTGTGTTGTTCATTTTTAAATTTAAAATAAAGACTGTCTATATAGTTATGATTTTTCCTTAGATATGAACAACATCCAAACAATAGAAATTAATGGCTCTTGTTTGATAAACTTGTTCACATTTAACATTTGGAGCCTTAAAATTTATTTTTGAAATACAAGAGTTACCTCTTTGGAGCTAAGGAAGTGAGAAGAGTTGAATTTAATAGCCAAATGCCAAAACATTATGTGAAAATCAAATTAGAAATAGGAGGATTTTCTTGTCTTTCAACAGCTGGTAGAGCCGTACCCTGAAGAAGCGTTGGCAGATTCTTATGCCAAGTCTACAATTAAGGAGGAAGAAATAATAAATACTGCCCCAGCTCTTACACACACTATGCATATATTCATGCACACATACATCCCCCACGCTTTCTCTGTCTTCTAAGTGATTCAAATTTTCAAAAGGAAAAATGAGTATGATAAGAGAGATCATATTATCTTCAAATATACCAAGAAAAAAATCTCATAACGACAAATTTAAGTATATAAATAGATTTATAAAAGAACATAATTATAAATGCAATTAAATTAATGAGTGATAAAGTGGCACAGTCCAAAGATACAGCCCTTTGATTTAAGAAAGTAATTACTATACGTTTTTTTCTTATTCTTTTCTTCCCCTCTACATGAACGCTCTGAAATCCAAAGCATACATTATAACTGATATATACAAGGCCCTTACAGCTTTATATTATCTTATTTTCCTCTGTGTCCTCTAATCTCAATATTTTTCCTTTATATTTATAGGCTTCCACCCCACTGTGTTTAATATGTGGCCTTGGACATATATGTACTATTGAAAACATATAGGCTGTGGAAATTTTTGTACTATAGACCTTCTCTCCTTCTTCCTTAATCAATACTGTGTGTCTTAACTCGTGTGGTAGATCAAAAGTGGCCAGGAATTCATGGACACTCCTTCCACAAAGAGGTAGATGCAAGTTCCTTACCTCCATTCTGAGTGGGCTCTGTGAGAGCTTTGGGTAATAGAATATGGCAGAATTGACACCGTGCTTGTTTCAGACCCCAGGACTTAAGAAACTGACATCTTCTACTGTCTTAGATTGTCCTCTCTGGAAGTCCTGAAATATTATGCATGTAAAAAGTTTACCCACCCTGAACTGGCAATGCTGGGGCAGCCACATGTAGGCATTCTAGTTGACAGCCTCAGTTGGGTCTAATCTTGTAGCCGTCTCTGCCAAGGCACCGGGCATGTGAGTGAAGCTGTCTTGTGTGCTGCAGACCAAACTTTCTGCTACTAAATACAAGGTAATGACCCCATTTAATGCTATGTTGAATAAAGGCATCATCCAGGCAGGCCTGGCCCAAATCCCTGGCACACAAAACTGTGAGATAATAAATGGTTTTTGTTTTAAGTTATGATGTTTGGGGGGTAGTTTGCTACTCAGCAACAGATAACCATGACAACATGCTACTTCAGGTATTGCTAGTTTATAATTTCTGACTGCTATATAATGTAGTTGTATATGTTTACTTTTATCCATAAGTTTTTAATTTGCATCAATATAGCTATTACTCTATAGATTTACTTTTAAAAAATTCTACCATTGATGAACCTCTCAACTGCAAAAGATACCAAGATTATTCTGGTTATCCTGGATGCCATTTCAAATAACTTTCAGGCTTCTGAGAAACTAGGTGAAACTGAGAAATTTAGTATAATGATCGAAGAATGTGGAGGCTTAGCCAAAATTGAAGCTCCACAAAACCATGAAAATGAATCTGTGTATAAGGCATTGTTAAGCTTAATTGAGAAGTATTTCTCTGTAGAGGAAGAGGAAGATCAAAATGTTGTGCCAGAAACTACTTCTGAAGGCTATACCTTCCAAGTTTAGGATGGTACTCCTGGAAATTTTAGATCATGTAGCTGAGACATTTGTTGTGTACTATGTTTGGTATTTTGTCTTACTGTTTCTCTACTAAAAACTCTTTTTAAATGTGGTTTGTCATTGTAGCACTTTTTACACTGAAACTATACTTGAATAGTTCCAACTGTACATACTGTATGAAGCTTGTCCTCATCTTCTGATTAGGTTTCCTACTTCTTTTCTTTTTTTTTGTTTTTTTGAGATGGAGTCTCACACTGTGCCAGGCTGGAGTGCAATGGTGTGATCTCGGCTCACTGCAACCTCCGCCTCCCAGGTTCAAGCAATTCTCCTACCTCAGCCTCCCAAGCAGCTGGGATTACAGGCGCCCATCACCATGCCCAGCTAATTTTTTTTTTTTTTTTTTAGTAGAGATGGGGTTTCACTGTTTTGGCCAGGCTGGTCTCAAACTCCTGATCTTGTGATCCGCCTGCCTTGGCCTCCCAAAGTGCTGGGATTACAGGTGTAAGCCATCATGCCCGGCCTGGTTTCTTAGTTCTCTGTGGAATTTCATATCTTGTAGTATCCTGTAAATAAACATTAAAGTCCACCCTTTACCATGGCTATGTATTGCTTTCTAATTTGTGGCCTTTAATGTTGCAAGTGAAGGGTAACTCATCCAAACTGATGTGATTAACCAGAGGTAGTCCTGGTTGCAGTTTTTACAGAAGTATGAATAAAATTTTCCAGAAGCCCTAAAAAAAAAAAAAAAAAAAAAATTCTACTCTCCATGTTGCTCTTGAAAAATCTAGTTCTTTGGTTCCAAAAATCTAATTCATTGTGCCAAAATTATAGCCACCACATATTTCCATATCTCTGGAACCACAAACCATACTGTGATACATATCTTTACACATGCTTCTCTGTCATTCAGTGTGAAACTTTCTTTGGAATATATCCCAAGAAGTAAGACTGCTAGTGATAAGGTGTACATACAATTCTTTTCACTTAATATTACTACACAGCTCTTCATAATAACACAAGTTTATACCCATCATATTTACTGTTATTTCAAGAGTGCTACATTTCTATCTTATTTTGTGTTTTCTATTTTCAATCCTTTTCTCCTCTTCTGCCTTCCATTGGATAGATTAACTCTTCTTACATAAATTTAAAAGTTGTTTATTCTCTTGTATTCTATTAGTAATTATTATAATGTTATCCAGGATTTGTTTACTGAAAACAAAATTCTCCTTAGCTAGTTTCAGTTAATTACAGAGATCTAAATGTTTTATGGACTCACTGGAAGGACTGAGGAAACATTTGTGTTACACTTACAGAAACAATTCACGGAAATTCTTACTGTTTCTTCAAATACTTATTCTCTTCTATTTACACATTTTTTCCTTCTATGATTCCTGTTAATCAAGTATGAATACTTTCTTAATCTCTCAAGTCTTCTCTTATATTTTCCATTTCTGTCATTTTGTTAGTTATGTCCATCAATTCTTGCAGCCTATATCTTCATTTTCAGTTATATTCATTTTGACATAAATCTCACATAGAAGATTCTTTCAACTCTCACATTTTTCAAAACCAAATGGTCATATTTATAAATGTTTGTTTCCTGCTTTATATTTACCAATGTCCGTTCTTAGTTGTTTAAAGATATTAAGCTTACTTTAAATCCCCATTCTCTCTGATCTATTGTTTTTCTTGTGACATAAGCTCTTTGGTTTATTGGTTTTCTCTTCTGTTGAACTCCTCAAATTCTTCTTACTTTCTCTGGATGCTTATATTTCCCTAGGAATAGAAGCTTACAATAGCAAGTGTGGTAGGCAGACTGTAAGATGGTTGCCAGTGATTGACATCTGCCTCCAGTATTCTCACTTTTGTGTAATCTCCTCTCCTTGAGTGTGGGTTGGACTTAGCAACTTGATTCTAGGGAGAATATAGCATGGGATATTCTCAGAATTAGATTACAAAAAAACTCTAAGTTCTGTCCTTTGTTGCTCTCTCACTTGCTCAATCTGATGGAAGTCATTTGTCAAGTGCTGAGCTTCCTTATGGACAGGCCACATGGCAAGGGACAGAGGGAGGCCTCTGGCCAAAAGCCCCTGAGAAACTAAATTCTGCCAACAAACACGTGAGGGAGTTGGGAAGCACACCATCGCCTAGCTGAGCCTTCTGATAAGCCCACAGCTCTTGCTGACACATTGATTACATCCCTATGAGCGGCTTTAAGGAAGAGCACTCAGCAAAGCCACACCCAAATTTATGATCCCCAGAAACAGTGACATAGTAAAAGTTTATTGTTTTAAGACACTAAGTTTGGGGGTAATTTGTTACACAGAAATAAAATAACTGTTACAGCAGATAAAATATATCTCATGAGAAGGTGAAAACCTACACCCTATTTCCTACATGCCTGAGAGGAGACAGTCTCTGGGATACACATACGCATACATATTAAAATATAGCCTCAGCTTCCTGTCTTGCCAACCTTCTACTAAGTTACCTTCTCCTTTAGAAGGTTATCAAGTATTAATGCCTGGGAGGATGCTTTTTCCTCATTCTTCTTCAAGTATAATCATCTACTTCTTAGGATATAAGAGGTAAAGGGGGAACAGCGAACACTCAGTTCTGAACTTACTGGTATTCTTTCCTACCTCTATCTTTTCTGTTTTCCACCTCACAATGATAGTAGGGCAGACACTGACCCACCCACAGAAATGTGAGCATTTTGTTCTTAGATTGGAATGATAGTTTGGCTGAGCATAGAACTCTAAGATCTAAATAGTTTCTCTTTAGCACCTTGGAGACTTTGTTTTCTAGCAACCTACATCACAGCCAAAAAGTCAGATGTGGGGTAGTTCTCCTTACTTTTAAGCAACCTCTTTTTCCCTCTAAAATCATGAGGATATGTTTATTGTGTCTTTTATTATTTATTCTCCTATATTTTATACTAGTCTCTCCTTTAGAAACTCTAATATGAGAGAAATGTTCTTCTGGCTCTATTCTCCATTTCTCTTAAACTATATCGATGGTATTACATCAGAATTGTTACTTATGTGGCAAGGTTGTAAAAGATAGGAGTTGGTACAATTTTTATGAAAAATCTAGGCAATAACTAATAAAACTTAAAATAAGCTTACAAGTAGCTCAAAAAAATCACCCAAAAGAGCTAGTATGTAAGAACACATATGTAGATATTGAAGTATTTTTGTTTGCAATAGCAAAACACATGAATTTTCACTAAGGCAAGGATGTTTGAAAAAATTATAGGATCTACTATATACTCGATAGAATAGTATGCACCTATAGAATGAAGTACATTTAAATATTTACTAAATTACTTTCTTTAATATCTGTGACTATATTCAGTGAAATGTTACTGCTTTTAATTATTTTTAGGGAAGAAAAAATGGAAAGAACAAAGACTGTAGAGATGAATGTTCAAGTCACAGGCTGTGAACTTTTCTGATGGAAAGTTCTTCATCTGGTGCTTTTGTGTCTCACTGTTGGAGGGTTAAGGTTTTGGGCTGTTTTCATAGATCTACAAAGCGGAGAGAAGAAAGTCCTTCCAAGATACCTATTAAAAATCCTGTTTCTACACCCTCCCTGAACAAACGCATTTAGTAGGCAATGCTTTCCCTGAGTTGACAATCCATATTTCTCCACTAGCCAGTTTCACAAATCACTGCAGAAATCTATGATAGCTAGGTTTCTGAGAAGTGCTGAGAAAATTAAAGAATATTTAAATTTTATTAGACTGCCAAACAGCTTCTTTTCACTGTCATTTTTCCATATCAACTTGCTAAAATAGTTAGGACTATTATTTTTTAATATCCTGGAGACAACCAAAATGAGTGATTGAGGCATAAGCCTCTAATCATTGAAGTTTATTGAGTCAGCCTCAGAGCACAGCTGGGAAAAATGCAAGCCTCAGAAGCATCTGTGGCTGGACGCTTTCAGGAGGTTTCACATTTATACACTTTCCTTAAAAGAAGAAAAAGTAGCACTGAGATTTTGGTTAGTGCCCAGTAAATCTACATTTTATGTGGAATAAGGTGAATATTTGAAGAAAAGGGAATAGAGGAAGCACACATCTTGGAGAAGGGGTGAAGGAAGATAATCTCATCTTAACTTTGTTCTGTACCTGGGAAGATAAGCTTGTAGTCTTTTGAAGAGGCTGGCTTCTTTTTAGCAGTTGGGGGAAGAACACCTAATTACCATTGGTAAGGTAAGGGATACAATGCTTATCTGATTTCCCATTCAGTCATGGCCCTGAAATCAGTTTGCAATATTTCTCTGGGGTTCTCTTGGCCAAGAGGGTATCCCTTCAGTAAGTTAGGAAGCTTAGAATTTTATTTTTATTTCCCACTGGTAAACACTGTCAAATTGGGGCTTAACATGAGTCTTACAAAGGACAAATACGATAATTTCAGAATGTCAATTTCTTAATAAGTAACAAGGAGTGAAGCTTCTCTCAAAAAGCATAAGAATGGAGATCCAGGATCTTAGCATACCATAAAAAAGTCTTTTTAAATTTGGAGAACCTTTTATAACAACTCAGTTATATTTAACACTCTAATTTCAGAGAACAGAATGAGAAAAAAGAGTCACATCTAGGATTGTGCTAATGCCAGAGAGACACTGAATATTGACAGTGGTGGGCAATCATAAAATGGCAATGTGAATTCTTTTTACTCTGTGGGGCAACCTAAGGGGAAAAAATGTATTTGAACAGAAATGTTCCACTTAGAAGAATGACCCTTGAGGAAACAATCCCCTTATTTGAAAATGAGTCCAGAAAAGGCTTTGAAAACTATTGATGAATAGAGTCAAACTATAAAATATTTAAAAAGGTTTATCTGTAGCTAAATGTGAGTGACCATTACCCAAGGCAGTCTTAAGAGGTCCTGAGAACATAAGCCCAAAGCTGTTGGATTACAGCTTGATTTTATATGGTTTAGGAAAGCTATAAGACATCAATCCATGTATGTGAAGTATATGTTGGTTCAGTCCAGAGAAAACTTGAAGTGGGAGTGGGGAGGGGGTAAGCATGGGTGGGGTGGGTTTTACAGGTCACAGGTGGATTGAAAGTTTTCTGATTGGCAATTGGTCAAAGAGTTAAGTTATTATCCCGAAACCTGGAATTGGTAGAAAGGAGTGTCTGGGTTAAGGTAAGGGTTATGAAGACTAAGGTTCTTACTACATAGGTGAAGTCTCATAGGTGGACACCTTTAGAGACAATAGATGGCAAATATTTCCTGTTCAGACCTTTAAAACATGCTAGACTCTTAGTTAATCTCTTCAGGATTGGGAGGGCCCTGGAAGGGGGAAGATTTAGTTATGTTAATAGAGAGTATTTACAGATGCCAATTTTCCCTTACAAAAGACGGCTTTACACGGCCATTTCAAAATATGGCAAAGCAAAATATGTTAGGGTAAAATATTTCTATTTCCTTCTTTATCCCTCATGTGATGTTATGCCAGAATCAGGTTGGAATGTAAACCACATTATATAGGGTTACATAAAACCCATCTGATGAAATTTTATGGTTTGTAGGGCATGACTCCCCAGGCCCCTTAGATAAGAATTTGAGCAAGAGAGAAAAAAGGTCAAAGTTTAGTCCTCAAAACCCTACTATCCTCACTGGCATTCAAGTCCACAAGAATATTTATTTCATCTGTTGGATACTTGGACTAAATGGAATTCACAAGATTGTTGAATTATAGCCATATATCTAAACAAACAACTGGTACCTTGGCAGGAGGATATAAACATTAAGGAATTTTACATCCATCTTATTTGAGAATTCCATTGAGACAAGAAGGGGCATCTCCTGTACTTCACCTGATAGGCTTTCACATTTTTCCATTCTGCCAATAAAATGCAACTGTTGGGTACTGATGAAGCTGAGTAAGTAAGACACAATTGCTAATCACAAGGAATGCACAATGTAAAAAAAAAAAAAAATAAGAATAAGAATAACTGGCTGGTGGCCGGGCACGGTGGCTCACACCTGTAATCCCAGCACTTTGGGAGGTCGAGGTGGGTAGATCATGAGGTCAGGAGTTCGAGTCCAGCCTGGCCAACATGATGAAACCCTGTCTCTATTAAAAATACAAAAATTAGCCAGGTATGATGGTGGGCTCCTGTAAACCAGGTTATTCGGGAGGCTAAGACAGGAGAATCACTTGAACCCGGGAGGCAGAGGTTGCAGTGAGGTGAGACCAAGCCATTGCACTCCAGCCTGGGCGAAAGAGAGAGACTTCATCTAAAAAAAAAAGGTAAGAAAGAATAACTAGCTGAGCTGAGCTTGGCAGACGTGTGGAGGACATTTTAGGTCCTCAGCTTGCTCATTTCACAACTTTCACTTCCGATAATACTGTTCTTTCTGCTCTGCCCATCTGCCCATTTGAAAACCTGTACTTAGTTTGACCATCATCATCTTCTAGCATGGAGTAGAGAAGGAGCACAGGACAGACTGAAAATATTGGGTCAACTCCAGAAACTTCTCCAGCATTCCCTAGAAAATGGCATTCATTGTTTTCCTGTGGAGGACCAATCTCAATTTCTGAAACTGCAGCTTCTGAGGTGGTAAATGGTGGCTAAGAAGTGTAGACCCGGAGCTGGATGGTAGCTCCGCGTCTGCACTGCTTTCACAGAGCAGCGATTTTATCTGGAACTTCTTCCTGTAGCTGGTCTTCGATCCTAGTGGCTCCTGGAGTGATCAAAGTCACCAGAGCTCACACTTAGGAACCAGCTGATGACCACTTCTCATTGACTTAGATTAGAGTGATGACCCTAAACAAAAGATGCTTCTAGAAGGCAACAGGGAGGTCATGACTTTACAGTGGTGGATGGAGTTTTCTGGCCTGGCCACCATCTGTTTCTTGTTAAAAGGATTCTTGTGTCCAGCTTTAAAGGGAGCTTTATGAGGCAGCAAGGAAAGGCCTCTGCAGCCAAGACAGGAAACAAAAAGCTAAAGGAAATACAGAGCAAAATCGTCTCTCCATGCTTGCCAGTCATCCTATTAGGTGTTGTTACTACCTTTTTTCTGTAAAGTCATCATCATTTTACTGCAACCTTGGGTCTTTCCCCTTAGGCCTCTGCCTGGCTGCACAGCTTGAGGGATGTGATTCATCCAGAATAGAAAGAGAAGCTAAAGCTCAGAGGTGTGCAGAGCAGTGCCCCTGGGCACATACCAAGGTCATATAGGGCTGGAACTTGGTTCTCATTTTCGGTCATTGCCTACCAAGATGAAAGAATATTTTTGCCATGTGGTCAGTGCATGCTGTTTGGGCATTGCTTTACCTAGATCTTGCCCCTGAGGTGTGAAGAGATGAATCCTGTTCAATAAAACCTCCTCCTTCCCCCTCAGTGGTGTTTTTCCTCCAACAGAAATACAACTTGTCTTTTAACTAGTCTCTGTGCTTCTCATCTTTCCCCTGGCACTTTGATTTCACTTCTATACAGAAGCAGCAAGAATAATTTTTGTAAAGCACAGATCTGCTGCTGCTTTTCCTTCCTGCTTCTTCCCAAATCTTTAGCATACGATTTACATGGTCCTTTATAATCTGGATCCCACTGACCTCTCTCCCTCCACGTAATTTTTTCTCCACACTCAGTGGTTAATATGGTTTGGCTCTGTATCTCCACTCATATTTCATCTTGAATTGTAATCCCCATATCCCCATGTGACAAGGGAGAGAAAGGGTAGTCGGGGAGGTGATTGGGTCGTGGGATCAGTCTCCCCCATGCTATTCTCATTATAGTGCATGAGTTATCATGAGAGCTGATGGTTTTAAAGTGTGGCATTTTCCTGTTCTCGCGCACACTCTCTTCTGCTGCCTTGTGAAGAAGGTGCCTGCTTCCCCTTCTGCCATAATTGGAAGTTTCCTGAGGCCTCTCCAGCCATGTGGAGCTATAAGTCAATTAAATCTCTATTCTTTATAAATTACCCAGTCTCATGTATTTCTTTATAGCAGTGTGAGAACCGACTAATACAGTAAATTGGTACTGGGAGTGGGGCACTGCTATAAACTGCCTGATAATGTGGAAGCGACTTTGGAACTTGGTAACAGGCAGAGGTTGGAACGATTTGGAGGGCTCGGAAGAAGACAGGGAGATGTGGAAATCTTTGGAACTTCTTAGAGACTTGTTGGATGATTTCGACCAAAATGCTGATAACGATGGGGACACTGATGTCTGGGCTAAGGTGGTTTCAGATGGAAATGAGGAACTTCTTGGAAACCAGAGCAAAGGTCACTCTTGCTATGTTTTAGCAAAGAAACTGGCAGCATTTTGTGCCTGCCCTAGAGATCTGTGGAACTTTGAACTTGAGAGAGATTATCTGAAATTGGAACTTTCATTTAAAAGGGAAGCAGAGCCTAAAAGTTTGGAAATTTTGCAGCCTAATGAGGTGATAGAAATGGAAAAAAAACAAAAAACAAAAAACAAAAACTATTTTCTGGGGAGAAATTCAAGCCTGCTGCAGAAATTTGCATAAATAATGGGGAGCCAAATGTTAATTGCCAAAACAATGGGGAAAATATCTCCGGGGCATGTCAGAGGTCTTGGTGGCAGCTGCTCCCATCAAAGGCCCAGAGGTCTAAGAGGGAAAAGTGCTTTTGTTGGCCAGGCCCAGGGAACCCTGCTCTACGCAGCCTCAGGACTTAGAGCTCTGTGTCCCAGCTACTCCAGTCCCAGCCGGGGCTAAACAGGGCCAAGGTATAGCCCGATTGTTGCTTCAGAGGGTGCAAGCCTCAAACCTCTGCAGCTTCCATATGGTGCTAGGCCTGTAGGTGCACAAAAAATCAAGAACTGAGGTTTGGGAACTTCCACCTGGATTTCAGAGGATGTATGAAAATGGCTGGATTTCCAGGCAGAGGTTTGCTGCAGGGCCAAAGTCCTCATGAGGAATCCACTAGCGAAGTGCAAACGGGGAATGTGAGGTGGGAAACCCCACATGGAGTCCTCACTGGGGTACTGCCTAGTGGAAGAGGGCCACCATTCTCCAGACCCCAGAACGGCAGATTCACCAAACAGCTTGCATTGTGCACCTAGAAAAGCTGAAGGCACTCAACACCAGCTATGAAAGGAGCTGCCCAAGGCTGTGGGAGCCTACCCCTTGCATCAGCATGCCCTGGATGTGAGACATGGAGTTAGATTATTTTGGAGCTTAAGATTTAATGACTGCTCTGCTGGATTTCAACTTGCATGGGGCCCGTAGCCTCTTTGTTCTGGCTAATTTCTCCCATTTGGAATGGGTGTATTTACTCAAAGCCTGTATCCCTGTTGGATCTTGGAAGTAACTACCTTGCTTTTTGTTTTAACTGCTCATAGGCAGAATGGACTTGCCTTGTCTCAGATGAGACTTTGGACTGTGGACTTTTGGGTTAATGCTGGAATGAATTAAGACTTTGGGGGACTGTTGAGAATGCACAATTCTGTTTTGAAATGTGAGGATGTGAGATTTGGAAGGGACCAGGGGCACAATGATATCATTTGGTTCTGTCTCCCTACCCAACTCTCATCTTGAATTGTAATCCCCATAATCCCTATGTGTCAAGGGAGGGACCAGATGGGAGGTGATTGGATCTTGGGGACAGTTTCCCCATGCTGTTCTCATGATAGTTTTAAAGTGTGGCACTTGCTGGTTCTTGCTCACACTTTCTCCCACTGCCTTGTGAAGAAGATGCCTGCTTCTCCTTCTGCTATAATTGTAAGTTTCCTGAGGCCTCCCCAGCTATGTGGAACTGTGAGTCAATTAAACATCTTTCCTTTAGAAATTAGCTAGTCTTGCAAATTTCTTTTAGCAGTGTGAGAAAGGACTAATACAGTGGACCTCTGTGCTTCCAGCTGGCCCAGGATCTCACCTTCAGACCTTCCCTCTACCTGGAACACTCTTTCCTCTGCCCAACCAGCTCCTTGGCTCCCTTTCAGTTAAGCCCTAAGCCCTCCCTGGGCACCTAAGCTAGGTTGTCACCTCTTACTTTGTCTTTCATCCCACCTGTTATATATTCCAGCCCTGCTCTCATCATCCTCTACTGAAATTACTTGCTTAATCATAGAGTACCCTTGTTAGACTCTGAGGTCTGGGAGAGCAGTCTGAGGTCTGGGAGAGCAGTCTTGTTGCAGGCCCCACTGCTTAGCATGCTACTTGGTGCACACTAGGTGACCAGCAAACATATAAACAGGCAAAGAAGTATGCTATTGGAGAAGGAGCCAAACTCATAGGTTTCTTCTATCAGGGAGTACAGTAATTCTCCCAAAGCTGTGTGGAAAGTCTGGGTTGGGTATTGGCATGACCCATTTCTGCCAAAATACCTGGAAGAACACTCTAAGGAAAGCTGTTAATAAAGATATATTTGTAGCAGTGTCAGAATCAGACCAAGAACTCCCTTCCCAACTTTGTAGCATTTCTCTGTTTGTGTAATAATGACTTATTTTTATTAACTAAGATGAGTTGGGTCTCCAAAAGCTTTGTTATCTCCATTACAAAGCTCATCTTGATGGTCAAAGGATGCCTTTGCCTTAGGCTAAAAACTGACCCATTTCTGGAAGTTCTCCTCTCCTGAAGACCTACAGGATGGGACAGGAAGAGGCTCCTTAATGACCTTGGGTGGGTCAGCAAGTAGAATCCCTTCCCTTTTCCCACCTGCTGGGTTTCCTATGGATCTGTTTGAAGTTCACTAAATAATTATATGGGGCTTTCTCCTTGATGGCTCTTTTTGGAGTGCATGAATCAGTGAAAGGTTGAGCCTTATGTTCCATTATCACCAAATTTCTGTTGACGTTCTACTTGGCTCGGGGCACTGGGAATGATCAAGACAGGCAGGATCTGTTTTTGTCTGGGCTCACATGCTGGTAGAGGGTGAGAGACAGTATCCAAGTAAATAATTAAAAAGAATAGATGACTTCAAGGAGTGCTATGCAGAAAATAAAAAAGGTGATATGGGGAAAAAAAGACAAGAATTCTATTTACATATTACTAGGAAATCAGCAAGAATCCCTCAACTATAACTGAAATTATAATGGCTGACACCCTCTTATTTCTACTTTTCTTGATTTTCAGCTGTGGAGAAAAGAAAAAAAACACTAAAATTTTTTTCTAGAATCCAATTTTCCTGAAGGCATAAACTACTGTCAGAAGACAAATCCAATAGAATTAAATTACTAAAATCAGGCCCCTATTTAGTCCCATTGTAAGAGAAGCATCTTGAATACTGGAAGCACACAATTGGACATCTAATGTAAAAGAAGATGTCTCATATAGCATAGAGTTAATTGGGGTGTAACTGTCAATTGAATGACTTTATCAAAACTCTCTCAAAAGGTGTGATGCCTTACTCAGTTAGGTTTTTGCCATAAAGTGGAGACAACTGCACTAAGTTATTTTTCTCATAGGAAGACAGAAGAATAATGCAAGAGCCCAAAATATTCCTGGTCTAAACCCAGAGGCACCAGAGACCAATGCAAAAAAAAAGAGAGAGAGAGAGAGAGGCCTCCTTCTCACAGAAATCTGGCATTTTAAGCAGACCTGATGTGTTTTGTGGATAGAAACCTAATTCTCGGACAGACGCGGTGGCTAATGCCTGTAATCTCAGCACTTTGGGAGGTCGAGGCAGACGAATCACGAGGTCAGGAGTTCGAGACCAGCCTGACCAATATAGTGAAATCCCATCTCTACCAAAAATACAAAAATTAGCTGGGCATGGTGGCACATGCCTGTAATCCCAGCTACTCAGGAGGCTGAGGCAGGAGAACTGCCTGAATCTGGGAGGTGGTGGTTGCAGTGAGCCAAGATCGTGCCACTGCATTCCAGCCTGGGTGACAGAGTGAGACTTCATCTCAAAAAAAAAAAAAAAAGAAGAAAAAAAAAAGAAAAAGGAAAAAAAAACCTAATCCTCATGAATCTCCACCTGAACAACATAAGAGAAGGAAAGTAAGAAGTCTCATTTCCGAGAGGATTCTCCTCTTATGCTGACTGCCTGAACTGTGGGTTACTCTAAGTAGCTATAATCATAAATCAACTCAATTTGAATTATCTTTAGTATTTGCCCTTCAAAAATGAATATAAATAACCATTGTCTGTCGTAAGAAATTTTTAGGAAGAAGTGATTACCTTCTAAAATGATCAAACCATCCAATTCAATCACTTGTGAAGGAAATATTTATTGTCTACTATGTGCCAAGCAACATAACTTCAGTAGCAACTATTCTTAAGGATTCCTAGAATATTGTATTCAGGTTAGTGAAAATCTGGATTAGTAAGTATTATTAAACTTTTGCCTATGGTATGAGAAAACCTATGGGTCAGTTTTCAGAACAATACATATATGTCGTATTGGGCTGAACGATGTCCCCCACAAAAGGTATATCCAAGTTCTAATCTCCAGTACCTGTGAATATAACCTTGTTTGGAAATAAAACTTTTGCAGATATAATTAAATTAAGGATATTAAGATGAGATTACCCTGGATTTAAGTTGGGCCCTTAATCCAATAACAAGTGTCCACATAAGAGAGAGCAAAGGGGAAGGCACAGAGACACAGAGAAGAAGATCATGAAAAGATGGAGGCAGAGATCGAAAGTGTGCTGCCCCAAGCCAAGAAACCCAGAGGATTGCTGAAAGCCACCGGAAGCTACGAGAGGCATGGATTTGGCTCGGCTTTAAAGCTTCCGGAAGGAATCAACCCTTCTGGCACCTTGATTTCAGACTCCTGGCCTCCAGCACTGTGAAAGAAGAAATTTTTGTGGTTTTTAATCTACCTAGTGTGATAATTTGTTATAGCAGCCCCAGGAAACAAACATAACACTCTTACATGCAGCATTTTGCATAATATTTCAAATTCTCTACATGGACTCCCCAAGGGTTCATGAAGCCTAAGTTAAACAGATCTGAATTAGAAAATGTCCAGGCAACTATGGTCAACGTAGTGAGGGGACTGACGGAAACTTGTAATTTGTGGCAAACATCAACTGGGAATACTTAGCCTGCAGTGGAGTTGAGAGACGTGATGAATTTCCTCAAATATTTGGAAAACTGTTAAATCTATGTGTCCTCATAGGTGGGTGGACATATAACTTGTCACCTAAAATAGGGCATTGCTGAGAGTTAAAGGGGGACAATATTAACTTGTTGTAGGGGCAACAAGCTTGTATGAACAAAGACTGTCCCGGGAAACCTAGGATATATGATCACTCTATACACAGGAGAAAACCGGCGTCGAAGCACAGGACAGAGAAAAAAAAAGAGACATAATTTGGCTCAAAACAAGGAAGAACTCTGAAAGAAAATAATCCAACACCTTACCAGACTGTTTTGTTAGAGAGTGGGCAATAATTTGGCAGAGAATTTTAGAGGCACAGCATTTTATATTCAAGGAAACCTCTAAAGTCATTTTCTATTCTAACATTCTATGTTCTATCATTCTGCTCCAAATATGAATCGAACCATTTTTAATACATACTCCTGGAATGATAAAGTATTGACTTTGGAGTCCCTCAAAAACCAATTTTTAATTCTGGTTCTGTTAATTTTTAGTTATATAAAATTAGCAAATATATTTAGCTTCATTGAGTACAATAATATCTATTTCAAAGGGTGATTGTGAGGTTTAAATAATAAAATAAATTTTAAAATTCAGCACAGTGTCGGAAACATAATAGGTGAACAATAAATTAAAATTCTTTTACCCTAGTAAGTCCTAAGTATATAACTATAGGTCTTTTTAATTAAGTAAATTAATGCAAATGAGTTCTTTAGAGATTATTATTGCTTAGGTTTTTCAGACCTTTGGAAGTAGAAAGTAATGCTTTTCACATGTGCTTGAGGGGGAAGGATAAGAAGAAAGGAAAAGAAAGAAGAAGAAAGGAAAAGAAGAAAGCATAATAATGAACAAATGAATGAATGAAAGATGAAAGGAAGAAAGAAGGGAGAGAGGGAGGAGGGAGGGTTAAAAGGGAGAGTAGAAAAGAAAAGAAACAAGAAAAAAGTTCATAGTGATCCTTTTGTTACACAGAGGACAACTGCGCCATGATTTTAACTGGCATCAAAGGCATGTAATCTGATTCAGGGTAAAGTGTATAACTAATGTCCTTCAAAAATCTTGTGACAATTTCTGTAATGTTCTGAATAGATTAGTATGTGAATGCCTCAGAAACTGTGCAATAATTTGTCCTCAGCTAAAATAAGACATAAATGCTTTGGGTGCAATTTATTCTAGTTATCTGGAATATGTTTTTAGCAACTTAAATTTCTATCAACAAGTCTTCAGTGAGCCTCCTGCTTTTAAGGGCTCTAATCAAGACAATAGTTATAGGGGGCATAGATAATAACATTTGTCCTAGTTTTCAGGGTTCTCATGAGGATCAGATGTGATAATAGAGTGAAAAAGCCTTAAAACCTTAATTGCTATAGAGTAGAAAATTCTATTAATAATAACAAGAGTCAATAATGACAACAATTCTGGTGAAAAAAGTCAGGTCTCCTTGGCGGCAGGGAAATGAAGTATACACTTCTGACCCATGGGCATGTGGAGAATCCAACTCTGTTTTTGAAATATAGGGCACCTGGAGAACACATGGACTAACTTTGAACATAATTCCAAAGTGGTAAACCAAAAAAGTCTGCCAATATGAAAAAGGCAAAAACATTGAGGATTTCAAGTACATAAAGTTTAAAACCCCAAAGACAGACTGTTTTCAAGAAGCAGCAGGTCAAGTATTGGTAACCTACACCAGGCTTGCTAAAGGCTGCAAGATGATGTCACGAATTGTGCAGATGACCACAAGTGCCCAGGGCACGATGGCACTTTCCCAACTTTGCTAACTGAGACTGACCTCCTTTGGTTTATCCTTCCCATGGATCATGCTCTTAAAGGAAGAATAATTTGCCTTTACGAAGGTTAAATTGTACATGTTCTGATTCTATATTTCTTCCCTCATCATTACTAGCAGGCAGCCAGGATTTCTAATTATGGCCTCAAAGATTTGATCAGAGCCAAACAGAAGCAGTGAAATGTTAACAGGTCTTTCTGCCTTTTATTTAAAACTAGATCTCTAGAAAAAAATATGCCAGGGGAAAAGGAGGTGGCAAGAGCATTTGGGGAGCTCTGGGATTCTGGGATTGATTCTCAAAGTCTGGGTAAAGGAAAGTGGTCTGAGAGTCTAGCAAGAAGTAGGCATTATGCCCTGCAATCTTACTGCATCCTAGAAGAAAAGGCATCAAAGGGAATTTGGTGCATTTAGAGAGACGAGATTCCAGGCATCAGGGTTCTCACCTTCTCCGAACACAAAGATGCTCATGTCAAGCAGCAGTTGCCCAATCTGAGTGGAACATGAACTTAGAAAAGAGATGTCTTCACGGTAGGTGGTATGGACCCAATATCCTGTAACCAAAGCACTCCCCATAGCCTTGGGCTATGTAAGATCTAAGAACTTTGCTTAGGACAGAGTGAAGAGACTCAAAAATTATTGAGATATAATTTTTCAAATCATTCTAATAAGTTTGGAGTTTGAATTCAGTTGGTTTAAAGAAAAAAATGTTCCATGTAAAAATGTTTGCACTTCTACCTTTGGGTACTTAAAATTAGATCTCGTTATATTATCCTCTGAATTTTTTTTTTTTTTTTTTTGAGACAAGGGCTCTATTGCCCAGCCTGGGCTTCACTGCCCAGGCTGGAGTGCAGTGGCATGATTTTGGCTCACTGTAGCCTTAACCTCTCAGGTTCAATCCTCCCACCTCAGCCTCCTGAGTAGATGGGACCACAAGCACATGGCTAGCTAATTTTGTTTAGTTTTTGTAGAGATGAGGTCTCACTATGTTCCCCAGTCTGATCTCCAACTCCTGGGCTCAAGCAGTCTTCCCAACTCAGCCTTCTAAAGTGCTGGGATTATAGGTATGAGCCACCACACCCAGCCTGACCTCTGACTTCTTTTAAAGTCATGACCCTGCTTGAGTATTTTACTCAATCTCATGTTTCTTGAAGTGTGATCCATTAAAACATTGTCCTTACCCTTCTCTTTACTTCCTATCAGAATGTAGCTGTCTCAGTATGGCAGATTCCAGCATGGAGACAGCTGCTTGAGCAGAACTTTTTTTTCTCAAAAAAGTCTATTCTTCACTTCCACCTTTCCAATGATGTGAGAATGAATGAACATGAGGTTGAATTTGCTAAAATGCTTGAATCCGTATTTATATAGATTTTTATGTAGGAATTTCACTGTTTTTAAGGACTCAGCTCAGACATTCCCTTCCCAGTCTTCCTTTATTTCCTGTTAGAAGATCCTTGTTTGTTGTTCTGTGGGATCTTGTGCCTGTACCTATCATGACTCTTACCATCATATACAATTGCCTGTTTGTTTCTCAACTTCTCTGTCTTCCCACAGAATTGTGTGCATCCTAGGGGCAGGGGCTGTGTCTTAACTCTAAAACCTCTAGGTAGTGTCTTATAAAAAAAATAAATATAACACTTCTAGAGATTATCGACTCATGGATTGGAGTTGTGAGAAAAAGACTCTTCACCAAATGGATCTAGAAAGGAATTTCTGTCACAAATAGCCTCTCAATTTGGGGAAATGGTACTTATCTTTTTGCCTAACTTGAAAACCGAAGAGATATTTGAGAAAAAAATACATACCAAATTTAGTAAATATTAAAATGAAAAAAAGATAAAATAGAGAAGGAGAAATATGTACAATATTATTCCCATAACTTTAAATTGACTTTCCTTAAACATAAACATAAAATTACGACTTAAAACTCCAAAGCAGTTAATAAAATTATTTGTAGTACTTCATCAGTCATGCCACCAAATATGATTAATCTAAAAACCTTAAAAAATGACCTAAGTGAAAAGATCATTTTTTTTTTCTGGTGTGAAGTTTAGATTTTCAATGAAATTAAATATAGAAAAAACAAAATCTGGGAATTTAATTTTTAATATCAATTTAATAATTAGAGCATAATTTTTCATTGCTTATTTTAATGGAATTTTTAGTGCTTATATATTATGGATTTTTCAAGTTCTTTGTATTAGCATTCACATGTTACATAGATACTGTTTTTTCCTTTTCAACACTAGTGAACTATAAAAGGAAACCTTATGCTCTTCAGCAACTGATTATAACACCACATTTGCTGCTATTATTAAAATTGTTCATTTTCACAGAGTTATTTAAAAAAAAATATGTGATCCAGGATGAAACCTGACTTACAAAGTCACAACTCACAAATGAATTTTAAACAGTCTGGTAAGAATCTATTCATTTGTTTATAACATGCAATTTTATGAATCAAATATAGACATGATAATTTTAGATGCCTTTTACAGTTGCATCACCAACAAATGGTTTCTTTAAAAATATAGTTGCAATTTAAAAAGGACATGTGCTACCATAATATTTTAACATTCCTTTCCTTGTGAGCTAGAGGGGAACAAAAAAAAAAAAAAAAAAAAAGCAGTCCTCTTTTTTTTTTCTACCCCAGAAAAACAGACATCCACCATTTCCACCTTTTTGTTTGAGAACCTTAACTATTGCCTAGGCCAATGGTTTTCAATGTTTCTTAAGGTAATCTAAACCATTTTTCAAATTATGTTTTTGCAGAACCATAACCCATGCAAAATATGAAAGAAGAGCTGCTCTGGTTGGGCAAAGGATTTGGAGCCCTGCAAGAATAGCTGCCTCTGTCTGGTTATCCCCATCCTCTTCCTGTGGCCTCTAAAGAGAGTAAACCTGGAGCCCTCTTGCTCCAGGGCAGTCGAGGTTTATACCAGTGGTTCTGGCATAATTATAAATAGTTTCCCCTTTCACCTTAATTATCTGCATGTCCATCCTGCCTCTGAGGTTCTGCCACATAACCGAAGAGCTTACAGAACGCAGATGAAAACCACTAGTCTAGAGCCAATCTGGAGGTCAGGTGACTCCTTTCCTTACACATCAGGCAGTAGCTACAAGTTCTGCCAGCGGAACCAATGCAACCAGGCTATCTTACATTCTAGGTGATTTGGGCTACCCAGTAAGCAAAACAGTTTGTGCAAAACAAAAATCCATTTCTTTCCCTACCAATGTACTCTTGTATTCAGTGTTTCTGCTAAGCCTACCAACTCCCTAGTCATTGCAGCCAAAACTCTAGTTAATTTTTACTTCTCTTTCCTCTTTATGCCAAAAATGCATTTAGTTGTCAGCTTCTATCAATCCTATCCCAGTGTCTCTCCTATGTGCTTTTTAACCTCCATTGTCACTATGATTTCTCTAATGAAAGTCCATGTTTGTTCACACATTGGTGGGCCAAGGCAAAGCCCCATGACACCTTTTAATTCCTAGTTTCGACATCTTTCCATCAATTTCCCTTTTTGATATTTGCCATCATCCCCACAAACTTTTCCCAATTTCTCTCTGCTTGAAGGAAGCTCTTTGTCTTGTGAACATCATTAGAACTTCATCCTTGCCTCCCTTATGACTCATGCAACTTTTCACTTTCAATTATAAGTATTTACTTATTTCGTTACCTCTGTTAGCTTATAGGTTCTTTAAAGGCAAGATGTGTAATTAACTTTGGTGTTTTTAATAACACCATGCACTTTGGAGCTTTAAGAATGCTTATCAAATAAATAAATAATTTAATGTATAAAAAAGTAAATACAAAAACATTAAGTTGCTTTAATATGTTCATTGCTTCAGCCTTTACCATCTGACAAAAATTATGATACACTATTCACTATCTTCCCCATTCCAAGCAGAAAAGTTTACTTCATTTGTCCTGAGCACAAGCCGCCTTCTATGATCCTTTTCACAAGTGACCTACATACAGCGCTTTCCCCTTACCTTCTGCTACTTTTATATGCCCTCCAGGTTTTCAAAATTCAACTCACAATTAAGTTTCTCTTCACCACTAGCCTAATTAGCTAGCCCCGCTGAGCAATATCATTATGCTATATCATTTAACCATCCCTATTCCCTGGTACCACCAACTTTAAATCATGCAAATAACACAAAGAACAGGTAAAACTAATTCACAGTTGTCTATACAATGCATTTCTCCCAGACCTCTCTAATAGCTCACAATTTTTTAGTATTTACTATGTACCAGGAACTGTTCTGAGAGTGTTACCTGTAATGACCCGTTAATTTTCACAGAGTCACCGTAAAACAGGTCATATCCTTCTGTTAAAAATTAGGAAACTAAGGTCAAGTAAGAACAGACAAATAAGAAGAACTGGACTTCAAATACAGGTAGTATCAATACAGGTATTATTAATGTGGTATCAGCTTCCATGCTTATTGCTAGTACATATTTCTGCTTCTCAGAGATTTGAACATGCTGTGCCTGATGTCCTGAGGTTAACCATATAGTGTAATAAAAAGCCTTTAAAGTTAGGCAAACTGAAGTTCAAAGTCTACATCTGCTACCCCATTGCTCTGAGACCTGAAACAAGATACAAGATATGTAATCAAACTCTGTTTTCTTATTTCTAATATTGGGAAAATTCTAGTGCTATGAAAATGGAATGAGTTATGTTTCAGCAGAAGTATCTAGCAAAAGGCAATATATGGTGTGTGTTTAATACACAAAGTAAATTAGAGTGGAGATTTGTAATATGAGGATGATTCAAACAGAACCAAGGTGCCAATCATATTGTCTTCACGCTTGTCGTAAGTCCTCAGCCTGCAACAAAGGGAGGCTAGGTGCTATGATAGTTGAGAGCCTGGGCTCTGGAGTCAGTCTTTCTGGGTCTAATTCCTAGATCTACAAAATACAAGTTGTATGAAGTTGAGCACATTTCCTAACCTCATTAAGCCTCAGTGTCTTCAACTGTTAAATAATAAAAGTTATAGCACCTATGTCGTAAGGCCATTGTGAAGATTCCATGAGTTAAAATCATAAATAAGGTATAGTGCATAGCAAACTGTGACTACTAACTAGAACTTTTTAACAGTTCAGCTCAAATTGCTAAAAGAGCTCCTGAGTGGTCCTCAAGCATTTAGGATCTTTCTTTTACAATCATGTACATCATTGCAAGGATCATTGTGGTAAGCTAAGCAGAAGACTATTTTTATCTATCTATCTATCTATCTATCTATCTATCTATCTATCTATCTATCTATCTATTTATTTATTTATTTTAGAGGCAAGATCTTGCTCTGTTGCTCAGGCTGCACTGCAATGGCACGATTTCAGCTCACTTCAGCCTTTAACTGTTCAGCTTAATCAATCCTCCCACCTCAGCCACCTGAGTAGCTGGGACTACAGGTGTGTGCCATCATGCCCAGCTAATTTAGAAAAAATACTTTTTGTAGAGACATGTTCTCTCTTTTTTGTCCAGGCTGGTCTTAAACTTCTGAGCTCAAGTGATCTTCCCACCTTGGCCTTCCAAAGTACTGGGATAACAGGTGTGAGCCACTTTACAAGGCTGGTAAGCAGAATTCCAGATGACTTCCATGCCCTTAGTCTCCTATTGTTACTCCTGTGATTATGTTACCTTACGTGGCAAAAGGGATTTTGCTGGTGTAATTAGTAAAGATTATCTAAGTGGGATAATCTAATTACATGAGCCCTGTAAAGCACAGTTTTCTCAGGCTGGTAGTAGAATATGAAGTCAAAAAGATTGGAAGCACAAGAAGAACTCATTGCTCTATTGTTGCCCTGGAAGTTGGAGGGAGCTATAAGACAGGGAATGCGGGTGGCTTCTAGGAGAAGAAGGTAAACACCAGCTGACAGCCAGGAAGGAAACAGGACCTTAGTTGTACAGTGGCAAGAACTTGAAGTCTGCCAATATCCTAAATGAAATTGGAAGCAGATTCCTCGCACAAGCCTCCAGACAAAAGTACAAACCAACTGACAGATAAAGGTCAAGCTGACCTTGACTTCCTGCTTGTACGACCTTGAGCAGAGAATTCACCACCCTGCGCTGAATTCTGTCTTACAAAACTGTGTGATAATAAATGGGTGTTGTTTTAAACTACTAAGTTATTTCTGTTACTGTGCAGAAATAGGAAACTAATAAAATCATTTGTGTAAATGATTATTCATTATGTCAATGGATTCTAATTATTTTAACCTGCTGTACAGGACCTTCTGAGGTCTTACTCCAATCTAATCTTTTGGACTGTATTGCATGTTCATTAGTTGCTTCCAAGTAAAAATCACTCTCATCAAGAGACAATTAACTGATTCTACACTGTGCCTTTCATTTTCCAACTTCCTGCTCTTATTAATTGTTCTCAGTCACCAAAGTATACCTCCTCTCTACTTCTCAATTCCTTTGTGCCTTCCATTTAGCATCTTTCCATGTGTCTTAAATCCCCATGCAGAGGGAAAGGCAGATTCTATGCTTTAACATTTTCCATTTCAGGTCCTTTTACAATAGGCTTCCTGACTCCTGATGGTGAGAAGTTTTGATAATGAAAATATTGATGAGCATAATGATAAGAAGGATCTCACTGAAATGACAACGACAATAACAGCAGCAGTACAGCACAGCATTGCATTGAATACCTAGAATGTTCCAAGCTCTGTGTTAAATATTTACATGATTTCTTTTACTCCTTTTTATCAATCCTATTACACAACTTTAAATAACCCCAGTTTGTAGATTCAGAAAGATGATTTAAATAACTTGCCTCAAGTTATATAGGAAGCAAAGAATATGCACTAATTTATTTGATTCAAAAGCTCCTACTTTTATCTGAATTTTAGTCTCATGTTGTTTGAAATGCCAAAGGATATTGAGGAATTTAGGATTCTGAACTCATATAGTACCTTGGACAATGGCATTGTTTTCAGTTGAAAATTTAATCAACATTTATTTAAAATCTACTTGTGCCAGGCACTGTGTAAGGCACCAGAAACATAAAGAAGAATGAATAAGCTCAAGTATCTTTAGTGGTTCATTGTCAAGGTAGGAATTCTTCAGAAAGGAATCCCTTAAAGGGAAGAGTAAGACTGTCAAAGGGAAGGGGTGTTCCATTAAGAGGAGACAGAGTATGACATACTATAGAAGGCTTGAAACAGCCTGATGAGCTTGGGAAACAATGAGTATTATTTTAGGGTAAAGATGCAGACAATCAAGCAATGAAAAGGGTGAGAGGCTGGAGAGGCACAGTGGTCATACTTAGAGAGCAGAGTGCACCATATTCAACAAGTATATGCAGCACAGAGGGAGCTGATTCGACTTAAACAAGATTAGTAATATTGATAAGAATAGGTAGCATTCATTGCATTGTCACTTCCTGGCACAGAGGCAAGAGCTTTACAAATATATTTCCTAATCTTTCTAATTATCCTATAACGCAATATTTTAAGCCTATATTACAAATGAGGAAAGTAAAGTTTTGAGAGATCAATCTATTTGTCCCATAAAATTCAAACCCAGTTTTACCTGAAACCAAAGCTCATGTTCTTAACTGCTACATGTGACTAGGTCCCAGTGGTAAAGTGGAAATTGTAGGTTAGGCTATATTTTAGAATTAGAAGGACTCATTAGCAAATTGAATAATTTTGTTTACTTATATGTTATATAGGAATTATAAAAACATGTTCACTCACCTGAAGCTTTATGTCCTTATGATATTACAGCAGCAGTGTGTGAGAATTTGTTTTTCATTTGGATTTAGACAAGATGAATTTGAAATTCCTGCTCTTTAGAATTTTTTGTTATATTGAATCACTTAAAGATACTCTTAAAAATGGTCTTTCAGATGATCTATCTTAAAACCTTATTGGCACGTCTGCATACCTTGAGTCTTAAATAGGCATATTTCTGTGAAGTCCTCAGATATGAAAGACATACCCTTCTCCTGTAGCTTTATGAGTTCTGAGGAAAATGATAACATAACCATTGAGTTTAACATTTACTTTTTCCAATAAGTTGAGAATAAAGTTATTCCTATCTCCTTTAAAATATTCCATATTCTAGATGTCACAGGTTTCTTTCCCTTACCAGATTGGAGAAATCAGATCATATCTCAAATATTGTTGGGCTGAAAGGAACACAACTAGAGGCTTCATCAAGAGGTAATCTGTACCTATAGTGAGCTTGCCATCTAGATGGGAAAAACGCCACATATTATCGTAAAAAATAAAACCAAAACATTATTACATGATCTGTAAAAAATTAAATAATTAGTGCTATCAGAATTGAGAGGAAGAAGATATTTGGCAGTAATTCATAAAACAGGAGTAGCATATGATTTCAGTCTTCAAAGAGGGATCAGATTTTAATGATTTCTGTTGAAAAGAGGAAAGAGAACATTAAAAGGAAAATGATTAAGCATCAGCAATGGCAGAAAGATTAGGACACAGTTAATTTTTTTCTAGATAAAGGTAGAAGACCAGCTCTCTGAACATGAAAGTCTAGAAAAGTCCATGTTACTATTTGGCCAATCACCTATGTGTTTGAAACTCTAATGAAAGCTATGGAACTCACTTCAGAAAATGATACAAATGCAAATACACTAAATTATCCTATTGTACAAACACAACTACTGTCAGCCTGTGAGTACACATCGGTTAGACCTTCATGTCTAATTATGGATATATAGGTGCATTTCCATAAATCCATCTGTTAGTTTTATGTGTTTATATTTATGTGTATCTGTGTAGGTATCTCCTCCTCCCCACAATGGCTGATACTTGGTCATTTGCAGCAGCAGAATCAAGTGCAGAGACTGATGACATTTCTTTGGAAACCCAAGATGCTATTATATTCAGAATTATTTTATTAGACTAGGTGTTTGTTCCTTTGAATATCTGAATAATCTTTTCGGAATAAAAACAGCTTTTTTTCTTAATTATATCTAAGTAAAACTACATACTCATAGTAAAAATTTTAAACAGGATATAAAAATCTAAGAAGGAATGTGAATAATCAGGTAAAATTCCAACAAGAGTGGAGGGGCTGCTGAGCAGCCCAATAACAGAATTAACGCATTCATCTAATTTAGTAGTGCTATGTGAGTAAATTGGAAAAGAAAAAGCCTAGAAACCAGGAAATCAGTTAGACAACCATGCAGTCATCTGACAAATAACCAAGGCCAAGAGGAAAACTCACCAGCAGTGACAGTCAGAGCCAAGCTGTGTTGAACACCTAATTTGTGCAAAGCAGACGCACTCTGGAGAAAATAAAAAAGGCATGACCTGTGTGCTTTAGGAGCTCACTGTAGTGAAAAGACCAGTTCTGGCATAACTGAGGTTCACAAAACAGGGCCAGGGAATTTGTGTGAATAAGACTAATCCCTAGAATATGTTCTTTTCCACCTTCATGCTGTGCTGAGAGACATTTCAAATCCACATTTTAGATTTAGGGTTAGGGGATACTTGGTGGGCAAAAGAGAATCACTATATCAAGCCTATTGTTGTACCAATGTTTATAAAACCTTTAAATCAACATAAATCATTTCATTTTGAAATGCAAAGACAGACAAAGGTTTGTACAAAAAGAAAGGTTCCAGAGGTATAGGTGCCTGAGGGTAGATGTAGTCTCTTTTAAAGGCGAAGCCTCATAAAACATTTATCTCTTGGTGACTGTCTGGCCAGAAAGGTCAGGCTCGGGTAACATTTGTTAATGATTATCTAAGTACAGAATTGTGGTGGAATGTGTCTAAAGCTAATTTTCAAAGCAGGAGTAAAATATGAGATTCACTGAGAAGACAACAGTTATTTGAAAACAAAAGGAAAAAATAATGAGTGAGAGAGAAAATATACAATTCTATAAGTAGTTGGGTTTTTTTCCCCCAATATTTTAGTTTCTGATTATCTGGAATATTGTCCAATGAATTCACTTCTTTGTATGAACAAGCAACATAAAATAGTGCATTTATTTTATTTTCTGTGCATTTGTCTGACAAAAATTAACTATAATGACATGTCAAACCTAGGATAGTTAGAAATGAAAAGTTAAATTGATAGTACTACTGTAACTTTACTTGGCATTTTATTTTAATGCACTTTTTAAACAAATTTTGACAATGTAAGGAGGGAATATGAAAAACAGAACTTTGAGAATGCACATGTTAAATCATTTCATACTAAAATCTGTATCTTATTCTTCCGCAGCTATTGCGGCTAGATCACTTTCTAATGTTGTTATTCTAATAATGCGTCATAGAAATAAATCTTAAAGATATGCAAATAAGTATTAATATATGACTTATGGAAACTTACACAGATTTTATATTGACTGGCACTGCATATTCCCCATTTTAATTTCACTAACACTAGCTAAGTCTTTTTAATAATCTAAACACAACTTCTAAGCTGGGAGGGGCTGCAATTCACTTTTTGATTCCATTCCAAAGTTCCTTTCAGAGTAATAAAAACATTTTCTAAGGAAACAGGATGACCTTGCTTCATTATTTAAGCAGCTCAGCCTCGTTTTTTTCCAAGCTTACCATAGAGTTGGCTTCAAGGACACTTTTTTCATAAAGGTTTTTAGAGAAGGGATGATGTCATCATGGAAATTGTCAAGCTTGGTTCTTTCTCAGAGACATTACTCTGTGCTAGATATTAGGAAGGAGGGGCCCAAAGACAGAACTCTTTAAAGATATACCTAGATTTAAACCTAGATCCACATCTGGTCTTTCTTGGGAAAAGACTTTGCTTTGAAAATAATTCAGAGGGACACGAAAATTTAGAAGCAGCTATAGATATCTTTCGGTGTCAAAAATACTAGGATAATAAATCACTACAATCAATTCAGAAAAAACTGAAATTGAGTGTCATTACATTATATTTTTAATTTTAATTTTGTTTTAATTTTCTTCTGGTGAAGACATATGGCTCACTAAATCAAATAAAGTAAATATGCCAAAGTTATGTTGAAAGCAAATGGTCAAATAGTGTGTGAGGAAAGGATCTAGAATATACATATAATTTCTCCATCTTTTCCAAAGTCCCAAGTTGATGGATAACAATACATCATCCAAATTCTGTTCTAAGTTTCAAAAATGTAAAGGTTATGGGTAAATCGAGAGAATAAATGGTATCGAAAAACAGCTTTGGTCATATGATTAAAAACAAGATGTCAGTGTAGATTGGGTCTGCAATCTACACACACAACCCAATTATTTGGGTCAGATGTCCATGTCAACATTTAAGCACTTCCAAATCCCAACTCTTTCTCATTTTTTAAAAAATAATTAAACTACATAGCCATCAATTCTATTTCTTTTCTGAACTATGGTAAGACCCTTTATTATTTTTTCACCTAGAATGTTCCAGTTGCATTTTATCTCTCTTTCTACATTTTGTCACCTCAGCCCACCACCTTCCCACTCTCCTCACAACCTGTTCATGCAATGCAATTTTCTTTCTTTCTCTTTCTTGCTTGCTTTCTGTCCTTCCTTCCTTCTTTTCTTTCTCTTTTCTTTTTCTTCCTTTCCTTCCCTTTCCTTCTTTCCTTCTTCCTTCCCTCTTTCCTTTTCCTTTCCTTTCTTTCCTTTTCTTTTTGTTTTTTTCTTTCTTTCTTTTTTCTCTCTCTTTCTTCCTTTCCTTGTTTTCTTCCTTCCTTCCCTCTTTATTTCTTTTTCTTTTCCTTTCTTTCTTTCCCTTTCTTTTTCTTTCTTTTTTCTTTCTTTCTTAGTTTTTCTTTCTTTCTTTTTTCTCTTTCTCTTTCTTCCTCTCTCTCTCTCTTTCTTTTTCTCTTTTTACCAGGGCCTCAATTTGTCACCCAGGCTGGAGTGCAGGGCAGCCTCAAAGGATCCTACCTCCTCAGCCTCCCAAGAAGCTGGAACTAGAGGCATGCCCTACCGCATTCAGCTAATTTGTATTTTTTGTGGCGATGGGTCTTGCTATGTTGCCCAAGCTAGTCGGAAATTCCTGGGCTCAAATGATCCTCCCACCTTGGCCTCCCACAGTGCTGGGATTATACGTGTGAGCTACTGTGCCTAGCCTCATGTGACTTCTTCAATGCCAAATTCTTCATTGACTCCCTTTGGCTCTGAGCATAGTGTGTAGGCCCTTGATTTTCTCTGGCATCTGTTATGATGTCCCCATATACACCCCAAGCTATTCCTTCCAGAAAAACCTTTATTCTAGTTCAGTATCTAAAATACTTAGTAACTTTGCTAAGCTAAAAGGTCAATTGCTTAGGCTTAAAACCTGGGACTCTTTTTTTAAATAACCCTCTCTGTCAGCTGTTAGTTTATCAGTTCAAAATCTTAAATATTAAAATTGTAAGATATGAACAAATACAATTGTATGTAGTCACTTTTATTTCAAATTTTAAAATATCAATCTATTCAACTGCATTTCCTACAGGATCTTCTTTGCTCTTCAACTTTTTTATACTCACAAAAAGAACTACATTCATTTCAAGCTCAGTGTCTTCACAAAGTAAAAACAGAGAGAGTCAGAAAGTCAATCTGAATTTGAAAAGATTTTTATTTTTCAAAGTTTTAAGGTGGGTCTTCAATTATGTCATGTTGAAAAGAATTTTATTCTAGATGGCTAACAGAAGAACTTTTGTCAGCAGAACCAACAAAATGTGCCTGGAAAATGTTCAGCTATTTTGAAAATAAATGTCAGGACGTCAGCTCCCCTTCTCTTTCCGCAGGCTATCATTATTTGGCCATATAACTAACTCATTAGCACTGGCCCTATATATTAACCCCATGAGGGATGCGTAAACAAAGTGAGGCAGAGTCTCCTAATTGGTTTTCAGTGCCTTAATGTCACACACATAAGAAAACTTACTTTGGCTTTCTCCTTCAATGTTACTTTTTCAGTTGGGCAATTTACTATAGATTTATATTTACAGTCATAAAAAAATAGTAATTCTATTATTTTTCAGTCAGTAATGCTGGCCAACTGAATCTGACGTAGACAGTAGAGAATGTATACTTGCTGGAGGAGAGAGGAGCTAGCATGCATAAAGCCTTTGTCACTATCCCAGTAATAGTAACATTCTAAAAGCTCTATCACTTATGTTCTGTCTTCATTTTGCAATCTTACAGTGTATACAGTATATCTAGTGTATACAGTAGTAATAACTTCAAGGTAGTCATGGAATGTTCAAGAACAAATGGGCTTTTTTTGTATTTGCATTTTTTAACTTATTATACCTGGCAATAATATGAAAAAAAGGATTAAACTTAGTCAGTAGTTATATAATTTTCATTTAAGATCCCATTGTCACACACATTATTTAAAGTAATTCAGCTTATTTATTAATTTTTTTCAAAACATGGAATGCTTCACGAATTTGCATGTCATCCTTGCACAGGGGAGATGCTAATCTTCTCTGTATTGTTCCAATTTTAGTATATGTACTGTCAAGTGAGCACAATTCGGCTTCTGTTTTACGCCACTGTAGAAGTCAGTTTGAAGATGGATTCAGTGCATAGATGGAAAGAGGGAAGGGAATTAGACTTAGGGAATTTTTTTTTTCTAGCCCATGTAGTTCTCTAACTTATTTATGCAGATAAATCAAAACTCCATCTTCAAGTTAGTGACTTTAAGATTTCTCTGTAAGGATGTTTATCATAATATTGTATATGACAGCAAAAAGGTAGAAATACTAGGATGTCTAACCCTAAGGGATTAACTGATCAATATAGAATGCTGATATGGCAGGATGTTGAATAGTCATTACAAGATATTGAAAAATATTGTTATAAGTAAGAAAATAAGATGATAAAATATTACCTTATACTTACAAAATAAATATGCATGTATATATTTATGTGTGTGCATATATATGTCATATATATGCATATGACTGCATGTTTGTGTATATATATACATAGATATTTATGTACATATATAATTTAAGATATATCACTGAAAATATCTTGTCACACAAAAATGCATCTGAACCAGAGTTGTTAGGATTGTAAATAAATGACCAGTGAAATAGTTTTCATTTTTATTTTGCACTCTGATTATTTAGCAAAAGCAGAAATGAGCTAGTGCCTTGAAAATTTGAGTTCCATAGCCTTGCCCTAATCTTGTAGCATTAATTCAAGGTTGGATATGTTTTCAATTTTCTTTTTAATCAAGTCTATGAGCCAGAAACCAGTAAAGGAGATCACTGTAGCTGAGTTGCAGCTGCAGGTCCCCTCACCTTCAAAACTGAAGATCAGGCATATCAGGAGTACAAAGTTCATTTAGCCCAAAACAAGAAAGAAAAAAAATCAAATTATACCCCCCAACATACCCACACATCTACCCCACAGTGTTTCCCAAAATTCAGTCACCATTCTTTTTTAATGTGAGAGATAATTTTACCTCTACTTTAAAAAATCATGTAACTACACATATATTTTAAAAATAGAAAATGAAAGAGAAAAAATTCTATAATCTCACCATTCTAATATATCACAAATTAAATTAGAAAAATATTTGTATTTAACTATAATGATTAAAAAACAGCTGAATTATATGAGTTTATCCATATCATTATTACATCCTCATTACAAACCTGAATATTTAAATGTACAGAATAGGTCAACTGCTTTTGTGTTTTCATAATGATTTTAAATTCATTCTCTTGTAGCAAATATGTGTCCATATCTCCATGTTATAATTTTCATAGTCCCCTATATTTTCCATTAAAGCACAGATCACAGTAAGTAGATGTAATTTCATAATTTTATTTATTAATATTTCTCCTTAATAAGATTCTAAGAAATTCGAGTATGAGGACTATCCTAGCTTTGATTACTCTGGTATCCCTGGCACCTAGCTCAGTTATTGGCACAGAGCAAGGCTGAAAATGAAAGAATGACAGTTATCCAATGAATGAATAAGTCTCTTCACCTAATCAGCATCATTTGGTCCACTTTGAGTCTGCTACCTACTTTGGAATCAAACCTCTCTTTTCATCGAGTTTCCTTGCATTCTTTCTTTGAAAATTTATTGTAGGATTATTTTATTTGTTTAATCATATATTGCAGGGTTATTAAAAATATACATTTTACAGGATGTAAATGCATAATTTACATCCTGTAAAACTTACAGGAAGTCTGGATTTCAGGGACCATGATAGACATCCATGAGTGCATAATATTTGCCATTGTAGTATAATGGAAACACCAATATACCACAATATGCCATTGTATTATATCGGAAACATATATTCTGGAATAAAATTAACCTGGGTTCAAATACATGCTTGCTTATGTACTTGTGTGATCTAGGATAGGTTATCCTGATTTCTTTGAGTGTCAATGTAAACACTGATAAATTCAAAATGTATGCAACTTAACTAGCCAAGGTTGTAGTTGTAAATAATAACACGTATATAGTACCCGGTACATAGAGAAAATTTTCATAATATTAGTTCCAATCCCTAACAAACTCAGACATTAATACTAAATAAAGAACAAGTGACTTTGGTTTTCTACTTTGTACAGGATTTCATATTTTATATCCTATTTAGGAAATCATAACTGTGAATAAAATAATTTGCAAAACTCATGCTATCTATGAAGTTGTCTCAGAATCATGGACTGCTTTTACCGAAACAACAAATAATTTGCTCCTGGAAGAGTTTCTTTCGTAGCATAATATCACTAATACAAACCACCTTCACAGAAAAAAATTGCAAGGCACAAAGAAGCTACAGATATAGTGAAAAAATCATCAACTATGATAAACATAAATTAGTCAAGCAACAAAGTTCATATGTTAAATTATGAGAGTGTCGACAGTCTGCCATTCAAAGCAGATGGCAGAGATCTTGGAATCACCTTACAAGTAAAGTAACAACATGCCTGCCTGTCTTTATGGTTATGTATTGTCAGGGATTTGAATCAACTGAAAGAAAACATAATTTATTCAAAGACACACTTATGTCATACCCAATTGTTTTATCAGTAATTAGTAGAGACAGGTATTCGGCTGAAGTTAATTGGGGTCTTGGCATAAAAAAACACACTGTAGGGTTTATGAAGCAATTAGACTGCATATGTGGTTCTTATAGTCATTGACTCACTGAATTTTATTTTTTAAGTAATCTCTTGTTTTATTCAGGGATAATAGAAAAGAACATGTAAATAAATTTTGCACACAAAAATCCAGATATATGAAACTTTGAACATAATTTCCCACAAAACTAACAAAATTAATATTATTAGTCAGTAAATGTCTACCACTTTACATGCATTATATCATTTAATACTTACCACAACCTTTTGAGCATGGTTCTATCATTAACCCCAATTTACAATAAGGAAATCTGGGCTTGTAGAAGTTGAGAAACTTAACTGAGTTCAGATAGTTGGTAAACTGGCAAATTCCAGTGAATGTGGTATTCGACCTCTTCAAAACCTATTCTCTTAACTATTCCCACCCAGGAACTGCTAACAAGAATTCAAATGAAATGATCAGAGAGTGTTAGACCATCATAGATACTGATCATTAATGATCAACAAAATAACTAAAGGACAAGTAATCGAAGGAGGATATATCAAAAAGCAGCCTAGTGCATAGACTTTACAAGTGAGGGTGACCTTTAAGATCATTTTGTTCAGTGTCTTCATGATAGAGTCCAAGATAGAGAAGATAAGGAAGATTGAGCCCGGGTCACTTCCTATGGCCTGACATCTTCTCATAATATCACCGTATAAAACACTTAATAGTATGTCTTCCTAAATAGCTGGAAAATATTCCATCCTACTTCTGACCTCTACCTTGATTTTATAAGAATTCAATAATTTAGACAATGTGTATGTAGCTTTCTTCTTATTCTTCTGAAATAATTGCCATGTCAGACCTATGCTTTAGTGATCAGCTCTGTGGAAAAGGAAATGAAACATTCTATGAATGGGGTAATTTTCTTCTCTAATGAAGTAAGAAAATAAGCAGTTGGTGAACTAATGTTTAGCATATTTATAGTCACTTCCATGCTACTAAAAATGATACAATATCCCATCTGCTTATGCTGCATAACGGGTTAAGAACACAATTGAACTCTACAATCAACATTAGTTCCAAAACACCTGGTTGTGTAAGAAGGGGAAATTTGGGGATTCAGAACTTGCTCCAGGAAATATCTTCAGTTTAACTTCATCTTCATCTCCATTTTACTCTGCATACCCTCAGCAATTACATGTTCAATTGTCTTTCTTGGGCTCTTTTTGCTTTCTAAATATATGCTTTTATTTTTCTATGAACATATTTGATCTCTTCAAACTATTTTCCCTCATGGATCAGCTCTGTCCTATCTTGCTACATAGTACATTCTCGCTCCTTCATCTGTTGCTGCAACATTTTGCATACCTGACATATAACTCTAATCTAATTCAGAACAACTTGATATTTAGGGAACTCAATCATCCATTAATTCATGAAGTATTTTTTCTATGACAGGTCTATGTTAGGAACTGACCATACAAGAAGTCAATATCCAGCTCTCCCATAGTTAAAAGTACTTAAGAATCAGCTATGTACACGGTGTTACAGAAGAAACTGATCCAGTTTGGCTGCCACAGTTATCTTCTTCAGGGAAGCAATCCTGACCTGAGGCTTGAAAAATTAGTAAGAAATTTAGCCTGGTAAATTGGGAGGAAAGAGCATTCTAGCCAGAAGGGGTAGCATGCATTACCTTGATAGATAAAGAAAGCAGTACCAAAGTTCCAAATAATTAGACACACTTTTAATCTATTTCTATTTTTAGTTTTACTTTTTTTAGAATCAGCTTTCGCAGGTTGAATTTTTCTTTTGCAATCAGTTTTCTCAGATTGAATACACTTTTAATTTACAAAGCAAACAAAGGTTTGCCTTTCAATTACTGTCAGCTAAAGTGAGCAATGGCAATGGATTTCAGATCATCATCACTATCATAGATATCCTCTAAAACCTTGGGCTAGCCCATTTTTCCATCTGTAAATGAGAATATATTGTCTAAATCCACACAGAGTAGTTGTGATGATTATGTGAGAAGAATCCATGTTGTACGCTTAGCATCATGCCTTGCACAAATTAATTTAAATGTTATTAATTAATTTCCAAGTCTAGATCAGGTATTGCAGTGGAAAATTAGAGAGATCTGGTTATAGAAAAAGACAAGAAGTCATTTAAATTTTTAATACTTATATGTTTATATATATATGCATATATATATATAGACACAATACATATATACGTATATCCCTGAACACAACACTTTAGGCTGACAAAAAAGAGCCAATAAATGAAGGAAGTTCACGAATTCGAGGAGTTAAAACAGGTAAGGGAAGTGCTAAATGAAAGAATGTCACTCTTGGGTTTTTAACCATGACCTAAAATTACATTTGTTCTCAGAATTTCGTATCCTAAATGGCTTTCAGAGTCTGGGAACTTGGTATCTCTTTTCTCCCCTCAGTTTAATCCTAAAACACATGTTGTTCTTTGGGCATAGCTATGTAGTTATTAATTATTGACTGAAAGGCACAAGTCATTAATCAATCTGCAATAGGTTTCCTTAAAGATGCGCCCACTCCATTCAAATACAAGCAGTGTTTTATTTTCAAAACGCACTTCCTCAATTGAAGACTGATTTTCTACAAGCAAAAGGAGCCGTGGCATTTCCTTCTGGAAGCCTGAAGAGAAGTGTTAATTATTTACTAGAGTAAGAGGTAGCTGATTAAACTAATATGTTTAATATTTACCAGAATCTAACTATTTTTTTTAAATAAATGAGCACTCCGTGATAGGTCCAAGTAGAGGATACTTAATGTTTCTGTTTAATCTTATGTTTATCTTAACCACTTCCAGGAACAAGTCTTGAAAAGGAAAAGTAAATAAATAAAAGTTTATCATGTTAAAGTTGTTAGCCTTATGCAAGTTAATATCTGTAATGCTTGGAAGAGCATGGTGGCTCATGCCTATAATCCCAGTACGCTGGGAGGCTGAGGTGGGAGATCTCTTAAGCCCAGAAGTTCAAGACCAGCCTGAGCAATATTGCAAAACCTCATTTCTACAAAAAATACCAAAAATCAGCTGGCCGTTATGGTACACACCTATAATCCCTGCTACTCAGGAGGCTGAGGTGGGAGGATTGCTTGAGACTGGAGGTGGAGGTTGCAGTGAGCAATGATCATGCCACTGCATTCCAGCCCGGGTGACAGAGTGAGACTGTGATCTACTGTATTTTAGGGACCATGATCCCTACTAAACTTTGAGTCCATCTAGGATAAGTCTGTGTCTTATTTTCCTATGGGATATGCTGAGTCTTATTCTACTGATCCTTCTGTGCTAATGTCATGCCCACACCGAAGGACTTTTGGATGGATAAAATAAGTAGACAAACAAACGAATCAATCATACTTACATGCATAAAGAACCATGAATTATTACATAGCACTATATAGCTAAGTATGAAAAAATAAGTGGAATACATATTGTGTCTTTAGTTCATAGAAAAATACAACTCGTTGCTGACTGTGGACTCTAAAATAAGATTAAAATAAGAGTTCTGTTTAAATTAAAATAGCTGTCTGGACAGAATGATTCTTTAAGAGAAATTACACTAACACTGTTTCTATCAACATATTTTCAGCAATTTTACTATTTTTCTACCCTGACATTTGATTTAACGAACACTTATTGACCAATAACATGTGTTATAAATAAGACTATTTCTTGCAATTGGCAGAAATTGTGGCAATGTAATGGTAACTTTAGATATTTCATGCTTACCAGAATTTCTGATTCATATATGTTAAATTAATTAAAAATGAGAAAACGCATTATTATCTGGTAGTGTCCAGACTTTTTCTAAATGTGGTGTCTACAAAAGGAGGAAAGAGTAATAGATGATTTTAAAAACTGAGAATCTAGGTTTGTTTAAATAATTATTTTCTGATAATGAGCTCCGTTCTTTAAAAAAATTTCCTATTTTTTCTTTTTAAAATGACACATGCACATTAATCGCTCAGTATTTACTCTAACATTTAAAACATATAAAATACGATTATTTACAGAAATATACAAAAAAATGGAACGCATGTGTATTGTTTTAAAAATTAAACATTAGAAAAGTATACATCATAGAAAAGAATATTCCCCTATTAGATTTCAATACAGTGAAAAGTGCTCATCCTACGATAAGGAGAGATCCAGGGGCCTGAAGAGAGGGTGTAGGTCATGCTGCAGCTCTCAAAGTGGCTGTCCTATTCACCTGTCAGCAAAGTTAGTAATCCAAAAAAAAAAAAAAAAAAGATTTACTCCATCATTTCATCCAATCTATAAATGTAAAACTAAAATAGGATCTCCCAATCTATTAAATACAGTCATCTGATTGGATTATGGCAATTGATATGATTAGATGAACAGTCAAATCAGATAAAGTAACCCATGTGCTGACATCATGATTTTAAAGGCTATGAATTTGGTAATTCCACCCTTCTGATTACTATTTGTGGCACTTGAATACAGTATTCCCCTTATTTGCGGTTTTGCCTTCCAAGATTTCAGTTACCTGTGGTCAACCGCAGTCAGAAAATAGGTGAGTACAGTACCATAAGACATTTTAAGAGAGGGAGAGAGAAAAAGAGAGAGAGAGAAAGAGGGAGAGAAAGAGAGAGAGAGATTACATTCACATAACTTTTAGTACAGTATATTATTAGGTTTGTTCTATTTTGTTATTAATTATTGTTAATATCTTACTCTGCTTAATTTATGTACTAAACTTTATCATGGGTATTTATGGGTAGGGAAAATCTGTATGTAGAGTTTGATACGACCCATGGTTTCAGGCATTCACTGGGAGTCTTGGAACCTATCCTCCAAGAATAAGGGATTACTACTGTGCACAGAATAATTGAGCTTCTTCAGATGCTAGTCCATTTGGAGAGGCAGCCTCAAGAGAAACACCACAAAGTTTGCAATAACCCTACCTTTTCTTTAAATGTAGGATTTGCCAGTTTTATCTCCGAGACTGATGACTTCAAACAAGAACACCCCAGAACATACTGGAACAATCTGACCTGATGACAATTCCTCCCATACAAGACTGGTTGCACACTTCTTTGATAAGTGAGAGTGCTGGTTGATACATGGCCACAGTGTCCTTTGCCTAATTAATTACTTTTATCTTGCTATATGTCACACTACAAAAATGTCCGCTTACACTTTTTACCCAGTGAAGAACATTCCAGTGTTCTCCAGTTGGCTTTTTAAAATCCTTTAGGCCTCAGTTTCCCCCCTTTTTGGGGAAGAAGGGGGGCCTCTAGGCCTCTAACTTTTATCCAGTTAGAGGCCCCCCTTTTTTCCCCCAAACTTCAATTCTCTGCTTCCAATTATTCTCAAAATATTTCCATGTTTGTTTGTATCTCCTAAAAGCATTTTTTTTCATTGCACAAAAACTTATTTATTTAGTACCACCACATTCATGGTATAGCTAAGGATGAGAGAGAAGAGGGAGGGAAGGAGCCTTAATTAAAAGAAAAAACAGATATTGATTATGTTCTTGAGGTGATTACAGACTAGCATAGCCATGTGCATAAGTAACTTATATTTAATGAGGTTTTTAAATAGTAGTAATTACCAAAAGGAAGAAACAAAGAAAACTCAAGGCAGAAAAGCAATGAAAAATACTTAAAGAGCTCCTGTTCTGTTTCATGGAAGAATAGAAATGAACCTGGCAAGGAAGGACACAGGGTAATTGAACATGGTGTGATAAACACAAAGACTTCAAGGCAGATAGAAACATTTAGTAGCAACTTTTTTCTTTAATTACAAAAGCAAAATGCTTCATGATAGACCAGAAACCAAACTTGGAGGCAGAAAAGCTAAAGGTTTTAGTGTAGAGATAAATGGTGGTGGAAGAAACTGGAGAATAATATAATTTGTAGCACTTCAGAGTATACGTGTACAAAACCTGTTAATTTTTTAAAATAAACAAAACTAAAAGGCAGCAAAATTCCCCTAAGATTTCTAATTTTAGAAGCCTATGAGACATCAGGCACAGGCCTTCATGGCACAGACAGCCAACAGGCATGGCGTTGGGTAGCGTGCCCCAGTTCCTGGATCACACAGTATTAAAGGATAGTAGAGGCAAAAGACATTTTCTCAGTGTGGTGTAATGAATGGCAAGAAGGTCACTGTGCCCCAGATAATCTTTCCCTTAAAAGGGTGAGAGGGACTGAAACTCTAGAGTTAATTACTATGTATTGAAAGTATACTCTTGGGCACATTCATTCATTCATTCAATTTGTCCTTGGGCACCTACTTACTTTATGACAGGTATTGTACTATGTCAAGAATGCAAAACTGAAAGAGATAATCTAGCATATATATGTTCCTTCTTCCATGAGTTCACTGCACCATCACCACATGCGTATATCCCAGTGTTCTTCATTTGGCTTTTTAAAATCTTTTAGGCCTCAGTTTTAATTTATATTACATCCTTTTATTCCATAAAGATGGTCTCCCCTTCTATTCTTTCTCATAGAAGCCTGCTCTTTTTTTTTTTTCTTGGATACATTTCTCCCAACATGCCATTATATTCTTATTTGTACTTTACTTGTTTTGTTTTATCTCTCCTAGAATAGAATGACTTTTTTCTGAAGCAGAAGCCCAATCTGTTTTGTTTACTGTTATATATTCACTGTCTCACAAAGTGCTGTTGCATTGTAGATATTCTAAAAGTTATAGTAAACATATTAACGAACATGCTGTTCAGGAGGGAAACCACCACTGAGCTGAGAATTAGGTATGCTGTGAACTCTTGTCTCCTATTCATTATGGGTGAACAATAGTCCCAGCTTGCCCAGAACTTAGGCATTTCTTGGAAACATAGGATTCTCACTACTTACACAGAGGCAGTCCTAGGTAAACTGAGATGGTTGGTCATCCTTGCAAATGAGAGGTATGGTTTGCAGAATAATAGACATGGCAGTGTATGACTGGAATTGCACTAATCATAATTTACATTTGCATCATACTTTCTAAATTTTAAGAGAACATTCAATGAAAACATCTCCCTGTTCCTTCACAGTCCTTTGAGATATAGAAAGGCAAGAGATTATTACTTTTACGTTACAGATGATGAAATTGAGGCTCAGCGAATTTAACAGATTTCTCCAGAGTCACTTGCCTAATAAACAGAGCCACAGCACTGGAAGCCATGCCTTTGGAAAGATGCCTACTGCTATGCCTGATCCAACCAATCACACTGTCTAACCAACTCACATAGGAATTAAATCTGTGTCGGTGGTCTAATCAACATCACATTTCTAGTAACTATGCAGTCTGAGATCAGTGGATATTAGCAGTGAACAAACCTGAAATATAGCTACATAAGCTCTCTTATCACTTCTGTGACAAGCACAAAATGTCTTTGTTAGGAGTATTTTCTGTGAACTGGTATATTCTCTAGATCTTTGAAATGTTTTTAGCTGTATGTTTTAGATTTTCAATGTATTGTTGTTGCTGTCGTTAACTGTTTTCTTGCCACCATCTCATTATATGTGTGACCTATGTCTACTCTTTGAAGCTCACTCTATCATTTTGTGACCCCTGTGTATACATAGGGCTTCACTAATGATAGGAATGTTTTTCTTTACCCATTGTTCAGCTCTGAAAGAGCCCTGAGAAATGACCAACTGTAGGTAATTAGAAGCTACTGAAATTAAACGTAAGAAAATGCATCCTCCTAAAAAAGCAGAAGGCAAAAAATAAATCTTAGGCAAGGATCTAAAAGGCTGCTTTTTAAGCAGTTAGAATATAATGACTATAAGTAAAGCTAGCCATATTTTTAAAATGTGGATATTTACTAAAAAAAATTTTCCCTGTGTGGCCACTTAGGAGAATCATCACTCGTTACTTGTCTTTTTCTGATAAGAGAGTCACTAAGGGTCAAAAGTAAAGATCTATAAGCTAAAAAGAGGTAACATATTAGAATGAGTCAATGCTTCTTCATCTTTATGTTAGACAACTTCAGCCTCTAGCTTACCTGAGAGTGAAGCTACCGTGAATATGAAACCTATGAAGAATTAAACCAAAGCAGTAGTATGTATGACGAACACCTTCCATAAATAAATTGATTAGGGGAGATATATGTAATTTTTCTTCCAATTTAGGTGGGAAAGGGAATTACATAAAGACAAAGTTATTGGTTTCTAATTCAGGAATTACATTATACTGATCTGAAATTTGAAAAGAAGATATCCATTTGGATAATCACAACCTAGGAATAAATATAAGAAAACGTCTTTCTCAATGGTGAGCCTCCTTGCAGCTCTTGCTGACAAGTGTAACAAAGATTTTCTAACCAAGAATGAACCTCTGCCCTTACCCACTTGCTTTATTTTATGCAGACCTCAAGGCATGATCCACACGTTTGAAAGCAGATGGGGAAGAAAAAGCAGTTCACTCCCGTTCTCATCCTCCTGTTTTTCTAGGGCATCTCTCTTCTTTCATAGGTGCTTACTTCTTTTTATTTCAGAGGACTAAATGTTCTTTAGCTTCCAGAATGATCATTTTTCATACATGAATAAAAAGAAAACAGTAAGAATTCTTGTCATTAAGGCCATTTTACTTCAATGCCAAGAAGAAAATTGTCAAAGAACCAAAGGCTTTGTCAGTAAATGCTTTTAACTGTTCTCCCCAATATTAATCTTATAATAAATCAAAATTAAGAAGTAGGCTGTTGACAAGAAAACAGTTGAAAAGTGCTGAAATTGGGATGGTTTAGATGAATTCAGATGTAGCATGTTTAATAACACAGTGTGTGAAAAGCAGGGGAAACATTTAATAAGCTTGCATTCATGGTAGCATTTTTGTTCTTTAATGAATAATGAGTTAGATTATGCATGGAAAAAACTCATTAAAGTAAAGGAAAAACACTCAGTATAATTTGGAAGGTTGGTCATAAATATTCAAGAATTATAGCAGTAAATAATTGCACTCTCCAAATAAAACAAAAACAACAATATTAATGTTAACCAAAGTCAAGCATGTGGTATAAAATAAGAACATTTTGACTGATAAAAAACAACATCTAAACTGTAAACATAATAGGTCCACTCTTACAGGTGAATAATATAGCATTAAAATATATTTGAAAATCCACTTCTAAAAATAAAAAGGAAATACATATGCAGACAATAGTAATATTTTAACAATCCATTATCAGCCCATAAAAAGAAAATAAAATACATAAATCAAAACATAGAGAAAAACCCTATTGTTATTAATAAAACAGAATCAGTAAGTTGTAATTGTAAACATTATGCTGTTTTAGCAACAAAAATACAACTACATCTCAAGTGTCAATGGAACAATTATAAACACTGATCAACTGTATGGTGGCAAAATGTTATATATTTTATAAAGTAGAAATTTTACGTAAGTCTAACTGGAATATTTTGAAAAGTAAATTGCTTAGAGATTTAAAAACTTAAATATTTGGTCAATAACAAACTATTTAGAAATCAACAAAAATGAATGCCACATTTTAAATTTAAGAAATACAATAAAATGTAGTTATAGATCATTTCATGCTTTTAATTCTTTGATTATTATTAGAGTAAATAAGTAGCATTTATAAATAATTGACATTCTTAAACATTATTATTTTAAAATAGAGAAAATAAATAGAAAGAATATCCAATTCAAGAATTTTAAACAAGAAAAAAAAAGACCACAAGAAAGCAGAAGGTAGTATCATACAGAGCAAAAATTAAAAAGCAGAAACAGAGAGAAATTAAAAACTATACACCCAGCAGCTTTTTTTCAAAGAAAAACCATGACACTGACCAACTTCTCTGAAGTCTAATGAAGAAAAACAAAAAAATTTAAAAAGGAACTAGGCAAACAGCTGAAAAGGAAATTTAAAACATTTGAGGGAATATTATGTATGCATGCTTACAAATAACTTACAAATTTCCATGAAATAGGTTGTTTTCTGAAAAGATATAAATCATCAAAATTGGCTAATAAGAAGTATAGAGCTCACCTAGATCATTTATATGGAAAAAAAACCTGAAAAATATATATCCAGAAGAAAAACTTTAGAGCCAGTGCTAATACTCATTAATTTTCTCACACTTTTAGAAAATAATTTTCATCTTACTTAATTCATCTCAAAATATTAGCAACAGGAGACAAAGTTTCTTGCTGAGCGTGGGGCAGAGCTATGACACAGGCCAATGATGTTCTGTTTCTTGCTGTATAGTAAGTCTGATTCTCTCCGGTATGACAAAGCATATATATCTACAAAAATATGCTTTAAGCCCATGTTATGGTGTGTGGGTGGGGGGATACATAAGCTCAGTGAAATAAAATAATTTACCCAAAGTGACCTAGTGGAGGATTCATATCTGTCTGTTTTCAAGTTGATACTGTTTCTGCTACTTTGCACAAGCCCTGAATCATTGACCTTCAGCCAGCACTCATATTCTGGCAGTAATTCTGCAGTTACAACCCTCCTAAGAGTTCGCCTTCATTTGTATTTTATAACCACACTTAGCTCTCAAGCCTCAATTCTATTTGATAATGCAAAACTTGAATTCTTTGAAGTCAAGACAATTTAGTTACTTCTGGTTTAAACTATATTTCTTCTGGGAAACTACTCAATTACTTCAGAATTTCTCTCAGGACTTTTCTCTCTTTTAGTCTCTTCACTTTAGGGTGATGAAACTCTGGGGGTTCTGGAGTGAGGGTGAGGGGCTTACAGGGTGTAGGCAGAGGGGGACCTGGTTCATGACTGCTTCTTTGCTAGTGTATATGGCTCAGGATACTCTATTCTTCCATTAGCTCTGGCAAGACAGGAAATGACCATCGTCATTGCCCAGATTTAGCCATCTTCTGCTCATACCCTGCTACAGAAGCTTTGCACCTCTGGGACCTCCAGCAGCTGTGCTAGCGCTCATCTTTAAGCTCCTTTCTTGCACCACTCATTGGCTTTCTTCTTTTCAAGTAGATAAGGAGAACTGAGTATCAGTTTTCAATCCTCTTTTTCATTTGGCCTGTCCTGCTACCTATTCTACTCAACCGTTGCAGCTCTAGTTTGAGATGAACAACTAAAGTTGAGATAAACAACTAACTCTTTAGTTGTTCATCTCAAACTAGAACTACAACGGTTGAGTAGAACAGGTGGCAGGATAGGCCAAATGAACACCTCTATATCCCCCTTAGTTCCAACTGAAAGGCAGGACATCTCTGTCCTCTGCAGTTTTACTAGCTTTTGACTTTCAGAAAGGGCTAATAAGGAATTTTCAGAAATCCAGTACATTGAATGCTAATATCTGCATGTTGAAGTTTTCTTTCTCTAACCCTCTGAACAGGTCCTAGCTTCAACAGTAGCCTAGAACAAATCACGATGTCTGAGATGGTAACCCTAAGATCCCCAGAGAATTCTTAGATCGAGAATGAGTCCTCAACAGCTCCTTAGTGTTTAGGATAGAATAAAGAAATCTCCAGGGAATCCAAGTCTCTAACCGTCATCCTGCAAACAAATCAACAATTTAGAAAGACAGGCTCATTATATTTTTAATCCTAGATTATGTAATCATGATTTCAGAACTTTGAAACAAAAGATCGAATAAGAAAGAAAAATAATGTGTCAACTAAATTGGCAGTTTCCAAAAATTATTTTGATTAACTTAATTTAAAAAATTTTCTTTCAACCTTCACAGTATAATTTTATGATGCTGGATCACTGAAGTAAGGAGAAGTTTTGGTACCAAAAGATGTACAAAAGATAGCCAGGAGTTTGCAATTTTTTTTAATAAAAATTGTAGTGGAAAGAATTAAGGAGTCATCCCTTAGCTAACTCACTTAGTTCAGGCTTTAGAAAAATTTATTTGGCATCTCAACTACTCTACTAACATAGAAAATACAATTCAGATAAGAATACCTGCACAATCTATTCACTTCAAATTTTCATGACATGCAGGCTAGTAGGCAGTGTATATAGCTGATTCAGTTATACCACATAAATATGCACTTTACACAAAATTAAGAAACCACAAAAAGTTTCCAGAATCATGGAAGTCATCCTAAAGTCCTCTTTTTCCATCAGCTCCCTTCAGCTGGTCATTTACCGAATATTTTCAGTTCTACCACATTCATATCTTTGATTCTGGGAAATGTCTTTTATTCTGGTAGTCAATGATTTAGTTTGATATTATGTTGTGTTATTTACCACAATGGCTTTATAAGTATTCCTCTTCCTTCCTTCCACCTCCAGTTTGATATTCATATTTACCAATCTTTCTGATCTTATGTTTTAAGGATTCTTTTATAGTTTCCTATTGCCTTCAGAATAAAAAAATCCAGACAACTTAAGATGGAAACTAGGAACTCCATGGCCTCATGCCTTCTTACTCCTTCTGCCTCACTCTCCCTTCTATCTCCTCATTATTCTACTGGCTAGAATAAAGCGTGACTCTTAGAAATTGTCACGCTTTCATCTCCAGACTTTGCACATGCTTTTTGTCCCTCTTTCTCGACTCTCCTTTCTCTCTTCCCTCCCTTCACTTAGCTAATTCTTATTTATCCTTCAAGTTGCAGTTCAAGTGGCATTTCTTATCAGAAATCATTCTTTCTTCAAGCATTCCCATGCTCTATCAGAATTAGGATACTCCCCTCCAATGGGATCCCATAGGCCGCCGTGGATATCTTCTCTATTAAGCACCATACTGAATTAATTTGTTTCTCCTTAGGTAGTAATTCCCCATAACACAGTGAACATGTATATGTTATATTTATAAACCCAGAATCTAGTACAATTTTCAATGACATAGGAACCATTCAAAAAGTATTTTGTTCACTGAGTCATTCAATAAATACAGAGTGAGTTACTTGATGGTATGTAACAGTGAGTGTGTTAGTCCGTTTTGTATTGCTGTAAAGGAATACCTGTGTCTGGGTAATTTATAAAGTAAAGAGGCTTATTTGGTTCACAGTTTATGGGCTGGACAAGAAGCATGAACCAGCACCTGCTTCTGGTGAGGGCTCCAGGCTGCTTCTTTCATGGCAGAAGGGGAAGAGGAGTCAGTGTGTTACATGGCAAGACAGGGAGCAAGCGGGAGAGGAGGTAGTGCCAGGCTCTTTCTAATAACCAGATTTCCTGTGAAGTAACAGAGTGAGAACTCACTCCCTATCACGGGAGGGGTACCAAGCCAGTCATGAGAGATCTGCCCCTTGACCCAAATACCTCTCACTAGATCCCACCTCCAAACTCTGGGAATAGATGTCAACATGAGATTTTAAGGGGTCATTGTTTCTTCATCTATAAAATTGGTATGTTATACCTATCTCCTAAGATTTGTAAAAGAATTAAATGACATCATCCAAGACAATCTTTGCTCAAGAAATGTTGTGTGATAGACTTGTGTTTATATACCTATTCCTCCACTTTAATTGTCAGTGCCACCTACTTTCATTGTCTGTGTTACCTAGAGCAAGTTTAATAATCTCCCAAGCTTCCTATTTCTCATCTATTAAGAATTTAATGTCAGTACCTCCCAACAATTAAATGAGATAATGCACATAAAGTATGTAGCAGTAATTAGCAGAGAGTAAATAATAGTTTGTTGTGATTATTATTAATAATAATTTTTGGTGCTAATAATATTTATTATTAATGACATAGGTTATAAGGAAACCTGTGATTATGACCCGAGAAAGCAGTAGTATTATAAAGAAGGATCCAGATCTTCATTACACATGTAAAGGAATAACTTCCCCAAAACAAAATTTACACTTTTGAAAAAAACAAAATACATAACAAAAATGAATTGATTATTGTTATTAATATGTGGAGTATATTTGAAGCTAATATCAATAAATTATTCCCAAGAGTTATATCATTTCTTCTTAGAATTAAAAGAACTTTGATGATAGGGCATAATAATAGTTAGCAATGTACATATCTAGGGCAATATATTTTGACATTCCTCAACTACTTTGGAACATTAAGCATCAAGGGAAGCAGAAATAGCTCAGACAAAAGGGAAGAGAAATTAAGAATGACTTTAGAGAAGACAAAGGAAACATGATTTTCATTTGACCTACATTTATAAAGGAAAGTACTACAACATAGAAATAATGAGAAAAGATTGGGCAAACTGAATATCCGATACTTAAATTTTTGCTACAGATTGGGGAGATTTTCAGATTATTTTTTAAACCAGTAATTTGTTAACTATATTTAAAGAAAAGAATATCTACTGTAAAACATAAATTTTAAAGATCTGGTTATTTCAAAAGAAATTTTGTCTTTAATTGTTGCTTAAAATCAGCTTTGACAGGGAACATGTCTTTTAGCTGCCACAGAAAACCTAATAATTCATTATTTTTTACATATTTAACATGACTGATAAAGTTAGTACTGCATCAAACAGAGACAGCTTGGTGCCTGCCCTAAGGGTAGAAAAAAAAACCTTCAAAATGGGAGGAGAACACAGCCTTAATAAGTACATTATATTTATCTTTTGACTTTGGCTATATTTGGCAGCTTCTCAGCACAAATGGCATTTTCTCTGTAGTATCAACTAATACACTGCAGAAAGGTTAGCACTGTTACTTTCAAAAGAAATTAAACACTGTGCTGATAAAGCTGCTTTCATTGTTCTCCACTTACCTAAGTAGCTTAAAACCTTTTTTGGAAGAAATCAGGGAATGAAATATAAACATTTTCCTTAAGCAAAGCACATTCCTTTCAGTGCCAGCACTGGTTATATTGGGATATCCAACTTATCTAGGTACAATTTTGAGGTGCTTGGATTATGGTGAAAGGGGCAAGGCAGATATATTTTAAATATTTCTTTTTGTGACAAGATTGGAAAACCAAAAAAGGCAAATCACTGAAAGAAGACTTGTTTGAATCAAAGCACATGCATTTAGTGAACGAGCCTCTAGTTCTACGATCAGAACTACAGAACGACTGGATCACTCGATTAAATACAATCAGGAGAAGTGTGTGTGTGTGTGTGTGTGTGTGTGTGTGTGTGTGTCTGTCTGTCTGTCTGTCTGTGTAGGGGAGGAGGCAGAATGGGGAAAAGGACAAAAAAATGAGCAGAACAAGGAATTCAGTACACATGCAAATCCTAGACAGGAGAAATGTTAAGAGCATTGAAGAAAATATTGCAAACAAAATCGCCAGCCCTCTACTTCCAAATAGGTCTTCCCAATTACACTAATAAATGCTCTGGAGCTAGGAATATAATGTTTCTCTCTTTACATTTGCATCTCACACAAGTTTCTCAGTTGCTTTTTACAAAAGCATGTCATTTGATGACCTTTTGTAAATTTCATCACCTTATATTTATATATTATATATGTTTATTATATATTTAAATGCATTTCTTTCTTCTATCTTGAAAAATATATTACCATCTGCAAACTTTTGATTCTTTGATATCTAAATGGGAGACTCAGAAAGCAAGTTACTTTGATCATTAAATATTTTTGTCTCGTAATAGTTCATCAAATTTTTAGTTTGAAATGGTACTTATATTATTTGTTAGCATTTAACTTTTTATGCACTAGTCTTATATCACCTATATCCCTAACTACATTGCAAACCCTTTGTGTCTGTTTCTTGTATCCTCCATAGGGTCAAGCCAGTGCCTTCGATGTAGACAATAATTGGTTTTAATTTGATTTAATTAGAAATAATCTTAGGTTAGAAATCAGTAATAAATAATGGCTTCATTTTAGAGTTAACATGAACCATCTAGGAAGAAAATAAGAAATCGTAATAGGAATACATAAGAAATTAATACTTCACCCACTCATTTATTTATTCAAAAATATTAGAATGACTTTCATGTGCCAGGTAGTGCTATAAGTCTTTGGGGAAACACAGGTGAACAAGATAGACAAAAATGCTTGCCCTTGATAATTAATATACATCAGAGGGTAGTAATTGCTATGGACAAAGTGAAAAAGAAGTAAAGTGAGTGCTAGGGAGGGAACTATTCTGAGAATGGATTGAATTTTTAGTAGGGTGGTCAGGGAAGGTCTCACTCAGAAGGTGATATTGGAGTAAGACCTGCAGGAGGTGGGCGGTGAGCCAGGAGAGTATCTGGGAGAAGAATATTTCAGGCAGGGGGAACAAGTACGAAGACCTTGAGGTGGAAACATGTTATGTGTGCTCACAAAACAGCAAGGAAGCCCCTGTTGGTGAAGCACTAGGGGAGAGACAGTGTTGCAGGAGACGAACTCAGAGACCCGATAGGTTTGGAGACAGGTAAAAGTCATGAAGAGCCTTGGAGGCCCCCAGAAGGACTCTTCATTTTTATTATGTGGGAGCAACAGAGTGTCATGTAAACTTATTCGATCTTAACAAGAGAAGGGTCATAATGTGGCTTATTCTTTAATTCTGCTTTTCTGAAACTAGATGATAAGGGCCAGAAGGGAGGAATGTCAATAATCTAGGCAAGAAATGATAGTTGTTTGGGCCAGGGTAATAGCAGTAAAGGTAGTGAGAGTGATAAGATTCAGATTATATATTGAAGTGAGAGTCAGCAAGATTTGATAATGTAAATTGTGGAAAAAAGACAGAAATCATGGATGACTAAAGGTGTTAGGAAATAATCTGCAACTTGGAAATAAGACAAAAGAAAGACAGCATGTCCTTTTGTATCAGATAGTTGCCTCAGAGGCACTGGCAAGGATCATTTAATTCTCTGAGACATGCACCCATGTTGACTATTTACTATTGTGAAATAAGTTCACTACTGTGAACTTTTATGTGGAGTTGCATGTTCACTTGGAAACTTTGGCCCAGTAGAGATGAAAATATTTTCATCCAGTAGAGAAGATAATCTCAACAGTGTTATTTTCCTAAAGTTCACCAATCACTTTGTTCTCTCATTTAGCAAACTTACTTTGCTTGCGTTCCTGGCTGACTCCATAATGTCTGTTTCTCCTTTGAATCAGCTTTCCCTCTTAGGAGTCCTTTGATTTTTTAAATCAACTTTTCCATTCTGCTGGTTTACAAAAATGTGAACTAACACATTTTTGACACATGCCCACTTTATATTTGTATAAGAGTCACAATTCTTTGTTTTTTAAAGATTATATTGTGACAAAAGTTGTGAGTGTGAACAATTAGAATAATGAAGCTACCATTTACTAAATTGAGGAAAACTGTTAGAAGAACAAAGTTGAGGGGAGAGGTCAGTAGCTCTGCTTTGGACAGGGTAATCTTGAGGTACCTACTAGGTACTAAGTGCCTATGTCAAGTGGGAATGTGGGATAAGGGAAGGGGGCTGAGTTCAAGAAGCTGTACAGTTAGGAGACATCAGTGTTATGGATGATTTTCGAAGTCATGTGATGTTTAAGGAAAAGCACCAAAGAAATCTGGTTATAAAAATTTTTTTCAAGACTGAGCCCTGATGGATTCCAACATTTAAAGTTAAGGAATTGAAAGGAACAAGGAAAAGGGTGGCTTGGAAAACCAGAGGCCTATATTATCCTGGAAGTGAATTAAAGAAAGGTATTTCAAGCAGGAGGTAGGAATCTACCTGTCAAATGCAATGGAGTTCTCAGGTAAGATGAAGGCTGAGAATTGATCACTGAATTTAGAAACATACATGTCCTTGGTATCCCTATCCAAAGCAGTTTTGGTGGAGTTATGGGGTTAATGCCTAACTGGAAAGAGTTCAAAGAGAATAAGAATAAAGCAGTTGAAGAGAGAGAATATAGATAATTCATTGGAGGAGTTCTGCTACAGAGAAAAGGAAACTGACCTTGACAGGAATGAGAAGAGCTTAGGGGATATTTTTTAAGATCGAGAAACTATTATTCATGTGTATGATTACACAAATGGTCAACTTGATAGGAGTTCTTTGGTGACAAGGGCCTGATGCAGTAGTTAGAAGTGGCCTTAGCTCTTGTTTATCCATAGTAACAGGGGAAGAGGTAAAGTATGTAGGCACGGATTCAGACCCAGATTCATGGTCATGCATGTGAGTAAGACAGGTCAGCCTGATTGTGTGCTTTTCTTCAGTCAAGCTCTTATATGAGAGTAAAGACATAGGGTATACCAAAAGTTTGATTGAACAGTAGTTGGTCTTCTTCCAGGTGATCATGACGCAGGAGGAGAGTCTCAAACAGACTTGAGGATATAGAAAGAAGTGAAGGAGAGCAGAAAGGACATGAGGACATGATGATAGTGAAAACATGGATTGTGGATGGCAGGGTCTGGTGAAATTAAAGGAATTCTGGAGTCAGAGAAGTAGAGTATGTCAAGGCAGGAATGGAGTCTCTAGAGTTGGTTCTGCTGGTAGCTTCTATCTGCAAGATGGGGTTACTGATTTAAAATGTAAATGTTTGGTTACACAACCACTGCTCTCTTGTTATAAAGCAGTGTCCATTCACGAGCTTGGTTCAATTTTTTTTCTTAATAGATCATTAAAAAGATAGTGATCGCAACCAGATTAGTATCACTAAATTTTCTCACTGTGATAGCAGAAATGGAAGAAAAGTCTAAGAAAAACAAATAAAACAGGAATGACTTTGATTTATATTGCATCTGCCAGTGAGATGTCAAGTCATTTTTTAATGACTTGTTCACACCCTCATTATATAAAAGTGATCCTGTCACTGTTTCATAATTTTAAAGAAAAAAAATACTGAGAACAAATGTCAATTGCATAATATCAATTTTATAACAGGCAAAAATACTTGGGATTTGAATAGTGTTATTTAAACAATTCAATTAGGAAATTATCTCAAGCTGTCTTTCATACAGCAAACATGACTGAACATATACACATTAGTTCTGTTCATTTAACTGGCAAGAAACATTGTTTCTTAATTCCAGTTTATGCATTCCTAGTAATTTTTATAACAGGACTGAGAAAAGCTAAACAGTACATTTCTAGGGGACTATAGCACTTCTCAGAGAGTCCTAATCATTTGAAGAGCAATATTAAGTGCAAGACTTAAGGCCAAAGTATGCTTATGATGCACAAAAACACTATCTTTAAGGAGGACTTCTGAACAAGGTGAGACAGTATCTCTACATAGGCCATACCACATAAGGATTTTAAGGATGTATGGTTATCAAATAACTTGAAATTTTAGAAAGTACTTTTGGTTGCTTGTAGAAGCTACAGTCAAGTTATACTTACATGCCAATGGTACTAGATAGCTTCAGAATTCGCACTACACTTTTACCTCGAAAAATATACTCTCATTGTTTATTTTGATATATCAAATTGTTCATTTTAGACAGTCTAAGAAACTTAGACTTAAGGTTTTAGTTTCTTAATTTTCTGCACCTCCACATACTGACACATTTCATTACCCATTGTTACACCCTATGTAATGGGTTCATGTCAAAGTTTGTGTGGATTATACCTTATCTATAAATCTCCTGACTTTTGGTGAGCAAATGAGGATTTCTTTCTCATAGAGACAGTAATCTCTGCAAGCTTATTCCAGGGGCACCCTGGAATACTGCAGAAAAACTTCTCCCATTTTTATCCTTGTTCCTTGCTTCAAACTTTTTTTTACAATAAAGAAACCACCTACTATTAGATGCAAAGCCTATAATATCAAGGCTACAAATAGTACTCGTTGATAAAACAGTGTTATCATAGCATCCTTCTAGTAATATGTATTTGCTTGGATAGTACTCAAAATTTAAGCTCAATTTCATCTTATGTTTTAGTAAGAAAGCAGTACATATAATAAAGTAGTATCTGTTGAGCACTATATATAGCATTTTCATCACCAAAGGGAATGGGCAATACAAGATCATAGCATTTTATAGGTCCGTGTATCCCAGAGTAACTGGTTACTTTTAATCCAAATTATAGGCAAGAACTGAAAAGTTCTAAATATGCAATTTCAGATTTTTTATTCTTTGGCCTTTTTCTTCCAATGAGTAGCACTGATATCTCTTTGCTAGGATCTCAGACTCTTTTTAATTCAAAAAATGCAGGAAAAACAAAAAAAAAGGCTCAAGTCTGGCCATTTAGGTTTAGAAAGAATCAATCCAAGATCCTGTAGAGTACAGCATGCTACTCTGCACTCCCTCAGCAGGGCAGTGAGTGGAGCACCAAAGGAAACTGAGTGACAGGCAGCAGAATCAGGGATGGCTGCAGAATTTAAGACCTATTTAAATTCATTGTTAATATTGAGTTTCTACTCTAAAGTAGACATTAAGGTATGTTTGTATTTATTATCATTCTGAAAGTAGAAATTAATTCAGTAGCTAAAGAGTCAGAGCAGCAAGAGGAACAAAATAATTAAAGTATACAGTATAATATAAAAATATATGAGACTCCCCAAGAGCCCACAATGAGAGAAGAGTAAGAGTGAGAAACAGACTCTATAAGGATTTGCAGAGAGGGCAGCAAAGCCCAAACAGAAATAGTAGAAAACTGAGCACTTAGCAGCTCCTAATGGGGTAGAATTAGGTCCCTGACAACATACATAGAAAGATGATTATGGCTGGAAGGAAAGGGAACTAATATAGTTAAGCATGTATTACTGTCAAGCACTAAACTAGACATGATTTAAGAAGTAGATATTATTGTTTCTGTGTTACAGATGAAAAAATCCTAAGCAAAGAGTAAATAAATAATTTCATTAAGAAAACACAGTGAAAAAATGAGGAAAGCAGTATTATCTACCAGGCAGTCATCTATAAAATCAACGAATGTTTACTGAATACCTCATTTGTGTCAGATAGTTACACTTATTTAACTAGACAAAGTAATTACACTTAGACAAAGTCTTTGATAGAAAATTTTTCAAAAAGTAAAGATACAAAGGAAGGAATTAGGCTGGGTGTGGTGGCTCATACCTGTAATCCCAGCACTTTGGGAGGCCCTGGCGGTAGGATTGCTTGAGCCCAGGAGTTTGAGAACAGCCTGAGCAACACAGGGAGACCATATCTCTACAAAAAATTAAAAAAAAAATAGAGGCCAAGGTGAAAGGATTGCTTGAGCCCTGGAGTTTAAGACCAGCCTGAGCAACATGGTGAAACCCCGTCACTAGAAAAAAATGCAAAAATTAGCCAGGCGTGATGTGTGCCTGTAATCCCAGTTACTCAGGAAGCTGAGGTGGGAGGATTGCTTGAATTTGGAAGGTGGAGGTTGCAGTGAGCTGTGATTGCATCACTAGACTCCATCCAGCCTGGGCAACAGACTGAGACCATGTCTCAAAAATAAATAAATAAATAAAAATAAAAGACAAAAAAATTAAAAATAAATAAAACCTGAGCTGGGTATTGTGATATGTACTCATGGTTCCAGCTACTCCAGAGGCTAAGGCAGGAGGATTGCTTACGCAGGAGGTGGAGGCTGCAGTGAGCATGGTCATGGAAGTGCACTCGAGCCTTAGTGACAGAGCAAGACCCCGCCTCTAAAAACAATAAAATAAAATTTTAAACATTTAAAAAATAAATTTAAAAACATTTAAAATAGGAAATTAAAATCTAAGAAAGGCAATGTGAATAACAAGCTGATTTAGAAAATAAACAAATTAGAACTTCTAGAAATGAAAAATATGGTCATTGAGATTTTAAAAATGTCAATACACTTATAAAATAATGAACACTTCTGGGTATTTCCATGTACTGCATACCAGATAATGTTCTAAGCACAAACAATGTGTCCTTACAACCCAACTTTGAAGTTGGCTCTATCATGACCACATCATGCATATGCTTCAAGATGTGGAGAAGCTTGCCCACGGTCACGTGAGTGGAGATGCCCGGATTTGAAGCTGGGCATTCTGACTCGAGTCTTCAGTCTTCTTAAAAAACAGATTAATAAAGATATAAAGAAGATAATTCATATGCCATACAATTCACCCATTTAAAGTATGTAATTCAACAGGTTTTAGTAAATTCACAGTTGTACAATTACCACCACAGTGTAATTTTAGAAAACTTTCGACATCCACACACACACACACACAAATCCATGCTCAACCTCTCCCTCTTCCAACCCTAGGCAACTATTAACTTTCTGTAATTTTGCCTATTCTGGACATTTCATATAAATAAGATCATACAATAATACAATATATAGTCTTTCAAGACTAACTGCTTTCATGTAGCATATCATTTTCAAGATTCCTCCATGTTGTACCACGTATCTGTATTTTATTCTTTTAACATCAAATAATACTCCATTGTATGAATATAGCATATTTATTTATCCATTAGTTAACCCATAGCTATTCAGATTTTTTCCACTTTTCCTCAAAATGAATAATTCTGTATGAATAATGCCTCTATGAACATTCATGCACAAGGTTTTTGTGGACACATGGCTTCATTTCTCTTAGGTATATACACCTCTTGAAGAACTGTTAAACTGCTTTCCAAAGTGGCAACATCAGTTTACATTCTAGCTGGTGTAAAATGCTATCTCCTTGTGGTATTGATACATTTTTCTAATGATTAATGATGTTCAAATATCTTTTCATTAGCTTGTTGGTCATTTGTATATGTTCTCACAAGCCAAGGACATCCAGAGTTTCTTTTATTTGGTGAAATGTTTATTTAGGTCGTTTGCCCATGAACATATGTCATTTTCATTGCCTTCAACTTAGTTCTTGACAAGAAGTCTGTGGATGAGTGGCAAAATAAAACAGAGGAAGCGAAGGTGTAACTGGGCAGTATACCCAGCTCCCAGTTTAGAAGCGGTTCTTGGCCTCTCTAACCCCAAAGAATGGGGAAAGTGGCCTTGGAGGCACGGGGAGTTTGCTGTTCAAATAAATATCGTGGACCCAAAGAGTTTTGTGGCAGGGTGATTTATTAGAGAGAGAGCTAGAGAGAGCGAGCTCCCACGCTGTTGTGAGAGGCGAATCCAGAGACGGATATCCGTTCAGGTAAAGAGCAGCTGAAGTTTTAACCCTTGAGTTATTCCCGCCCCATTCATGTTCTCATCCAATGAGAGGAGTTCTTTCAAACTTCCTCCGGAGTGATTAATCTTCGACTCTGAGACCGGATTGGCTGCTTGGTCCACAGCCCTGAGTTACAGAGCCCCCTCCTCCCAGAGCTATCAGCGGGATTTTTGGGACAAAGGAGCTCCACCTAGCTTTCCCTACCTAGCCAGCTGGCAGGAAACCTAGACAAAGAACTTTACATTTGAAACCCCTCCGGTCCCCGGATAGAGGCATGGAGCCAGAAAATTCCTGCCTTTGAAACCACGCCCCTCGCGGACCCAGGAAGAGAAGTTTCTTTAACACAGTCCCTCAAGCAGTTATCATTTGATGGGAAACCATAAAGCCTGTGATGTGAAGAAGGCCTTTGCTGTAAGACTCACCAAACTAAAACTAAAACAAAACAAAACAAACAAAAAACAACTAATGGAAATGCCATCCAAAGCAGACAAAACAGATAATTTTTGAAAAGCGTTTGTTTAAAATAAGCAAACACAATTGAAGCTTCAGTTTATGCATGCACATTCCCCTTCCCTTGCACAAATAAATATTCACCATATACCTGGCCTCATTTAAGCGTGAGTAGTAGTAAGAAAGGAACCCAATAAAACCACATTTAGACAGATAATGCTCAGAAAAGAGAACAGGAACTAAGTGAAAGGAAGATACAGAAAATGTATTGTAGAATCCCATATCCACACAAAGAATTTGGTGCAATGGCAGTCCCTCCACTCCACATAACTCCAGGCATTTGGCACACCTGCTTCCATGGATTAAGCTTTAGCTGCTCCTCCCTTTTCATGAAAAGATCTTGTCATGGCAGCCACTTCTGTGTTCCTTCCCCAGGCATATCACCTGGCTTGAGGCATACCTGTTCCCTCAGATTAGAAGCCTGAGTCACCCCTCTTGTCCCCTGCAAAGACCTTGTTGCAGCAGTGGTTTCTCCACTTCTTGCTGGGGTATATTTGCAGGCATTTGGTACACTCACTTGCCTGGATCAGGAGCCTGAGCCACCCCTCCCTTCAGGGACAGAGATCCTGGTGCAGTGCCACTCTCTTTGCTTGATGCCTAGACAAATCTCCAGGCATTTAGAGCACCCATTGTTCTAGATTAGGAGTTTAGGCTGCCTCTGCTTTACATCCAGAGAATGTAGGGCAACAGTTTTCCAGCCTCATACCTAGGAACACCTCTGAATGCATAGCAACCACCCACTAAAAGCTCCTTCAGAGTTGGTGCTATGCCTACCATTGGTGGACCTGTAGGTGGGCCTGTCTAGTCTGGCCCCACCCATTTTGGTCCACCCACTTGGGCTGAGCAGGGACCTCATACCACTGTGCATTTCACAGATCAGCATACTGCCTGAGGGTACATAGAGCTTCTTCCAGTAAGCAAGAATTAAATGTATACACATCTGCATTGTCCATATCCAGCTCTTACCCATAGGTGCCACGTACTGGCCTGGAGATTGACAGGCATAACCCAATAAGAAATATCTAACACAAATGCATGGCACTAGGAAATGAGATAAACTACCTGACATCTCCATCACCCCAGCCCCACAGGAGGCAGCGAACCTGTTCAAATGCCCAATACATCACTACTATGACCAGGATTTGGAAAAGCCAGCATGCAAAGGCTACCTATAACTAAGTAACTTACACACACTATTTGCCACTGAAAGCACACACACACACACACACACACACACACACACACACACACACACCAAATGACCCTGTACAATATACATATAGACACCTCCTCAGAGAAGAAAAGTTCTGTCCAAATGAAAGAAAATTCAAAAAATAAGAAGGAGAAATAGCTTGTCCAGATGAGAAAGAACCAGAGAAACAACTCTGAAAGTATATATATATATAAAACAGTGTTATAAAGGACCACACTAACTCTCTAGCAATAGATCCAAACAGAAATGAAATCTTTGAAATACCAGATAAAGAATTCAAAATATTGATTTTAAAGAAGCTCAATGAGATCCAGGAGAAAGCTAAAATCAACACAAAAAATTCAGAAAAACAATTCAGGATATTAAAAAAGAGATAGATATCATTTAAAAAATATGAACTTCCAAAAATGAAATATTCACTAAAATAATTTAAAATACAGTTGAAAGCTTTAATAATAGGCTATACCAAGTGAAAGATGCAATTTCAGAGCTGGAATGCAGGTCTTTCAAATTAACCCAGTCAGACAAAAATAAAGAAAAAAGAATTTTGTAAGATAAACAAAACCTTTGAGAACTATGGGAGTATGTGAAATTTCAACACCTACAAGTATAGGCATTTCACAGGGGGAAAAAGAAAGTTAAAGTATGGAAAATATATTTAGGAAATAATTCAGGAAAACTTCCTTGGTTGTGGGAGGATTTGGGCATCCAGATACAAGAAGCTCAGAAAATCCCTGTGAGATATATTGCAAGAAGAATCTTACCAAGACATATAGTCATTAGATTGTGCAAAGTCAGCATGAAAAAGTAAATCCTAAAAGCAGCAAGAGAAAGTGTTTAATCACCTATAAAGGAAATCTTATCAGACTAACAGTGGACTTCTCAGCAGAAACTCTTCCAGCCAGAAGAGATTGAAGGCCTATTTTTAGCTTACATTAAAAAAAAAAAAAAAATGTGAACCAAGAATTCTATATTCTTCTAAACTAAACTTCATAAACAAAGGATAAATAAAGTATTTCCCAGACAAACAAACACTAATGGTATTTGCCACCACTAGACTGGTTCTACAAGAAATGCATAAAGGAGTTAGAAACACAGAAACAAAAGGAAAATACTCACTATCTCATAAAAAAGACGCATAAGTACAAAGCTCACAGATCCTATAAAGCAATTACATAACTGAAACTTCAAGGGAACTAGGCAACAACATTATGACAGAAACAAAACCTCACACATCAATACTGACATTGAATGTAAACAGCCTAAATGCTCCACTTAAAAGATATAGACTGACAAATTAGATTTAGAAACAAGACTCAATTATCTGCTGCATACAAGGGACCCACCTAATGGCTAAAGACAGCTGCAGACTCAGAGACGTGGAAAAAGATATATGACACAAACAGAAAATGAAAGTGAGAAGGAGTACCCATCATTTTATCAGATTTAAACAGATTTTAAACAAACACACTAAAGAAAGACAAAGAAGGGAATTATATAATGATAAAGAATTCAATACAAAAAGATTTAACTTCCTGAACACATGTTCACCCAACACTGTAGCACTCAGATTCATAAAAAAATACTATTAGACCTAAGGAAACAGGTCAATAGTAATAAAATAAGAGTGGAGAAATTCAACACCCCATTTACAACACTAGACAGATCATCAATGCAGAAAATCAGCAAAGAATTTCTTTTTTTTTTTGTATTTAAAATGTAATTTTTAGTTGATTTTAACAAAAATATACACCTATGGAACTACTGCCACCATCAAGTCACTTTCTTCTGCACATCCTCCACTCTGTCTCCTCTAATCTTGCATTCCCAACCTACATCAATTCCTCAGACTCCCGCTCTCCTTGCACACCTAGCTGCAGACCTACAGTAGAGAACACACAAGTCCACCTGCAGGAAACCTGTGCATTGGCACTACCCTCCTGTGAAAACTCAGTCTTTTTTCAGACAGCAGTGCTTGCCCATGCTCCACAGCAACTTTTTTTCTTTTTTCTTTTCTCTCTCTTTTTTTAAATTATACTTTAAGTTCTGGAGTTCATGTTCAGATCATGCAGATTTGTTACATAGGTATACACATGCCATGGTGGTTGGCTGTATCCATCCCCCTGTTATCTACATTAGATATTTCTCCTAATGTTATTCCTCCCCAATCCTTCCACTCCTTGTTATTCTCCCTAACCCTCAAACCCCCAACAGGCCCCCGTGTGTGATGTTCCCCTCCCTGTGTCCATGTGTTCTCATTGTTCAACACCCACTTATGAGTGAGAACATGCGGTGTTTGGTTTTCTGTTCTCGTGTCAGTTTGCTGAGAATGATGGTTTCCAGCTTCATCCATGTCCCTGCAAATGACATGAACTCATCTTTTTCTGTGGCTGCATAGTATTCCATGGTATATCTGTGCCACATTTTCTTTATCCAGTCTGTCTACTTAAAATGGACTATAGACCAAACAAACCCAACAGACATTTACAGAACACTCTATCCAACAACCACAGAATATACATTCTTCTCATTTGTACATGGAACATTCTCCAAAATCAAACATATGCTTGTCCATATAGCAGGTCTCAACAAATGTGAAAAAAATCAAAATCATATGAAGTATCTTTTTGGACCACAGTGGAATAAAAGTTAGAAATCAATACCAAGCTTTCTAAACTACACAAGTACATGGAAACTAAACAACTTTTTCCTGAATGACTTTGGGTAAACGATGATACTAATGCAGAAAATAAAAATCCAAAACATATGAAAGTATACATACAACATATCCAAAACTCTGAAATACAGCAAAAGCAGTGCTAAAATAAAAGTTTATAACATTAAATGCCTACATAAAAAAGACAGATCTCAAGTTAACAACCAAATGTCACAGCTCAAGGAACAAACCAAACCCAAAGCTAGCAGAATAAAAGATATAACAATGATCAGAGCAGAACTAAATAATATTGATATCAGAAATAAAGATACAAAGGATCAATGAAACAAAAAGTTGGTTCTTTGAACGAAGAACAAAACTGACAGACTGCTAGCTAGATTAACCAAGGGAAAAAAAGAGAAGATTCAAATAAGTACAATCAGAAATGATAAGGATGGCATTACAACTGCATTACAACTAATACAACAGAAATGTAAAAGATCATGAGAGGCCATTATAAACACCTACATGTGCACAAACTATAAAACCTAGGGGAAATGGATAAATTCTTGGGAATGTACAACCTCCCAAGACTGAATCAGAAAGAAATAGAAATCCTGAATGGAGCAATAATGAATAATGGTATTGAGTCAGCAATAACAAACCTTCCAACAACAACAAAAAGCCCAGGACCAGATGGATTCACAGCGAAATTTTACCAGATGTACAAAGAAGAGCTTGTGCTAATCTTGTTGAAACTATTTTAAAAAATAATTTAGAAAGAAGCATTCTTTCCTAACTCATTCTATGAAACCAGTATCTCCATGATACCAAAATCAGGCAAAGACATCTGCAAAAAGAAAACTACAGACTAATGGTTCTAATGAACATAGACGTAAAGCTACTCTAGAAAATATTAGCAAACCAAATCCAACAACACATCAAAAAGTTAATTTACCATAATCAAGTGGGTTATATTCCAGGGATGCAAGGATAGTTCAACATACACAAATCAATAAATGTGATATATCACATAAACAGAACTAAAAACAAACAAAAACAGATTATCTCAGTAGAGGCAGGAAAAGCATTCAATAAAAATATAACATTGCTTTATAATAAAATCTCTCAATAAACCTCAACAAACTAGGCATTAAAGTAACATACCTCACAAAAATAAGAGCCATCTATATTAAACCCACAGCCAGCATTATATTTAATGGGGAAATGTTGAAAACATTCTCTACACAAACTTGAATGAGACAGAGATGTCCACTCTCACTACTCCTATTCAATATAGTACTGAAGTTCTAGCCAGAAAAATCAGGCAAAAGAAAGAAATAAAATGCATCCAAACTGGAAAAGAGGAATTCAAATCATCTTTGTCTAATGATTACATGATTATACACCTAGAATATCCTAAAGTCTCTTCTCAAAGACTTCTAGTCTTGATAAGTTATCTCAGAAAAGTTTCAGGATACAAAATCAATGTACAAAAATCAATAGCATTTCTATGCACCAATAATGTTCAAGCTGATAACCAAATCAAGAACTCAATCCCATTTACAATAGCCACAAAGTCTGAAATACCTAGGAATATATTTAACCAAGGAGGTAAAAGATCTCTACAAGGAGATCTGTAAAATATTGCTGAAAGAAATTGTATTATATAAAATGGCTTAGTAGAAAAAACATTTTAGTAAATAAAAGGAAATTGTAGATAACACAAACAAATGGCAAAACATTTTAAATTTTATGCTCATGAATTGGAAGAATCAATGTCAATAAGGACAATGTTTATTATTTGGACAATGGGCACACTAGAAGTCCAATCTTCACCAGTACACAATATAGCCATGTAGTAAACATGCACATGTACCCCTCTGAATCTGAAACAAAAAAAAATTAAAAAATTATATACACACACATATATATACACATATACATACTGTGGAATATTTTATAGATAGATTAGATAGACAGATAGATGAATACATAGATACACAGATACAAAGATAGATAGATACATAGATACATAGATAGGTGCATACATTTATTTATTTATTGAGACAAGGTCTCACTTTGTTGACTAGGCTGGAATGAAGTGATATGATTTCAGCTCACTGCAACCTTTACCTCCTGGGCTCAAGAGCTATGCCCACCTCAACCTTTCGGGTAGCTGGGACTACAGGCATAATCCACCATGCCCAGACAATTTTGTTTATTTTTTGTAAAGAAAAGGAATCACTATGTTGCCCAGGTTGGACCCAAACTCCTAGGTTCAAGCGACCTCCTATGAACTTAGGGGTTTGAGTCCAGCCTGGGCAACATAGTGATTACTCATCTTTACAAAGTGCTGGGATTACAGACATAAGCCATCATGCCCAGCTATGCTATATATGCTATGCATGCTCCTCCCATGCATTCCCTCACAAAAGTTAATACTTCAGCTAGGTTCAAAGAAATTCCAAATAACATGTTACATCTTGAAAATTATTTAAAAAAAAGATACAAATATTTAAAGAAGTTGTTATTAGACAGAAGGAAGGGAAAAGCAACCTGGAAGTGAGGAGAGAAATGTATGAGAAATTCAAAATGTTATAAACATAAAATTTACAGTAGAATAAAATAAGAAAGAGACTAAACATGGCTAAAATGAGAGGAAGAGACATTATGGATAGGCTAGAAGTAATCACCAACAGGAAACAAAATAAATATATAAAATATTTATTTAAAAATAATAGGATTGATGAAAAATACATACATAATTGACTTTCCTATAAAAGAACAAACTTTGTAGAATGCGAAATTATTTAACACTTAGAAGAAAAATTAATTTAGTAAACAAAACATGCTTCTGACCTGGGAAATACTGACATAAATAAATATGAATGCAAAAGTCACATCTTAGTAAAATTACAAAATGTAATGATAAAAGAGAAAAAGATAACCCTAGAAAAACGGAAAGATGATGTACAATGAGAATGCTATATTAAGGTTTTCCAGAGAACTAATCGATAGAAAAGATATAAATAATACATTATATATATATATATATACACACACACACACACATACATACACATATATGATATATATATAGTTATAAGCTTTAACAGTGTAGAGTTAATAAAATAATACTTTAAGAATTGGTACACAGGAAAAAGGAAGGTGGTAATTTCCTTGTTTTCATAACAGGAAAGAATCATTGAATTACAGCTGCAACAGTAGTTGCATCTTAGAGTTTAAATAGCTAGGAGCTCTAAGTGCATTTTATATAGTTTTCCCTTATCCAGCAAATTTTAAGAGAACTTAATATTTATTGGAAAGAAATATTCATCTGAATTTTCATTGTTTGCTTTTATTTCAATTTCTTCTGTTAAATTTGAGGAAACTAATCATAATATTTTTTGCTTATATTCTCTTCATTGTATAATTTTTAACTATATAATCTATCTTGTCATCTATATATGCATAAAGATATGTTTAGAACTATATTCATCAAATATTGATGAAGATGATTAATGGGATTCAGGGATTTTGGTTGTTTTTCTTTTGTCCTCTTTCTTTGTTTCTTTGTTTCCTTCCTTCCTTCCTTCCTTCCTTCCTTCCTTCCTTCCTTCCTTCCTTCCTTTCTTCCTTCCTTCCTTCCATCCATCCTTCCTTCCTTCCTTCCTTTTTTTCCTTCTTTCTCTTTCTTTTTTTCTTTCTTAACATAGTCTTGCTCTGTCACCCAGGCTGGAGTGCAGTGGCGGGATCTTGACTCACTGCAACCTCCACCTCCAGGGTTCCAGCCATTCTCCTGCCTTAGCCTCCAGAGTAGCTGGGATTACAGGTGTCCACCACTGCACCTGGCTAATTTTTGTATTTTTAGTAGAGATGGGGTTTTACCATGGTAGCCAGGCTGGTCTGAAATTCCTGACCTCAGGCAATCCGCCTGACTCAGCCTCCCAAAATGCTGGGATTACAGGCATGAGCCACTGTGCCTGGCCTGCACTTTATACTTCTTAATTGTTTTATCATTGTTTCTTTAACAATGAACACACACTTAGGAGGAAGAGAGAAAGAGAGAGAGAAAAATAATTCATCTTAATGGAAGTGTTAATAGAGTTTTATTTGGTGTGATGTGTTTTATTGGATTTGAGTAAATGTTATATTTCACTAGATTGTTTTCATTACTATATAATTGATTTCTAGAAATTAGAAATGTCTCAAATTAGCATATATTTTTTAAGCACATAATGATGTAATAAATTATTTTCTCTTTGTTAACATAAATTAATTGCATTAATAGATTTCTTGATACTGAGCTGTCTTCTCATTTGTTAAATAAATCCAACTTGGATCATAGTATATTCATCTTTGATAGACTGTTCAATTCTATTGGTTAATAATCATTTAAAACTTTTATATTTATGTTTTTTAAATACATATTGTTTTTGTGGTATTGTACTATCTTGTGAAGCAAATGCCAGTCTCATAAACCTAACTAGAAATTTTTCTTGTCCCTAACATTAAAAATGGTTTGAATAGCAGTGTAATTATCTATTTTTTAAACAGTAGCCTTTTTACAATATTACTTATCTTCCGAATATAATTACTGTCTGCTATGGCTTTCCATTTTTACATAAGTTAGTTTTGATATTTTCCTAGAAAATCACCTGGTTCCTTTTAGCTGGAAACTCACATGGGTCCTTTTGAATTTCAAATTCATTGCCTCAGAATTGCAAAACATGTTCTGTAAAAGCTCTCTTGATATCTTCACAGTCTTTTGTTATATTTTCTTTCCTCCACTCCATTCCAACTCATCAAGGTGATATCTTTAGAATTTTTTTTTACTGGACCACTTCATAGCCAAGTACAAGTTCTCTAAAATACCTAAATTCTTGGTTTTGCTGAACTATAGTTGATATGGTTTGGCTATGTCGCAACTCAAATCTCATCCTGAATTGTAGTTTCCATAATTCCCATGTGTCATGGGATCGATCAGGTGGAGACAGTTGAATCATGAGGGCTGTTTCTACCATCCTGTTCTCATGATGTGTTCTCTATATATGTGTATTTACCCAATGCCTGGTACCCAATTGTATCTAGGAAGTAACTAACTTTCTTTTGATTTTATATGCTCATAGGTGGAAGAGACTTTCCTTGTCTCAAACGAGACTTCAGATTTGGACTTCTGAGTTAATGCTGGAATAAGTTAAGACTCTGAGGGACTGTTGGAAGGGCATGATTGTGTTTTGAAATGTGAGGACGTAAGATCTGAGAGGGGCCAGGGGTAAAATGATATGGTTTTGCTGTGTCCCCACCAAAATCTCTCTTGAATTGTAATTCCCATAATCCCCACACATTGTGGGAAGGACAAGATGGAGATAATTAAATCATGGGTGTGGTTTCCCCCATCCTGTTCTCATGATAATGAGTTAGTTTTTATATGATCTGAGGGTTTTATTAGGGGCTTCCCCTTCCGCTGGGCACTCATTCTCTCCTCTACTGCCTTGTGAAAAGGTGCCTTTTGCCATGATTGTGAGTTTCCTGAGGTCTTATCAGCCATGCAGAACTGTGAGTCACTTAAATCTCTTTACTTTATAAATTACCCAGTCTTGAGTATTTTTTCATAGCAGCATGAGAATTGGCTAATACAACAGTAAAGGTGCAGTTTATTTACTTTAGATTTTTAAATCTTAATATTGCACATAGGCAAAATTACCCTTAATTATTTTTTACCACAAGATGAAGTCATTATCTTGATCTACAAGCCATACTGTTCAAATAAATGTACAGTCATGCATCACTTAACAACGGGGCAAGATCTGAGAAATGCATCATTAGATAGTTTTGCTGTTATGTGGACGTGATCATAGAGTGTACCTACACAAACCCCAGATGGTAAAGGCTGCTACATACCTAGACTGTATGTTATAGCTTATTGTTCTCAAGCTAGAAACCTGTGTAACAGGTTACTATATTGAATACTGTAGGCCATTGTAATACAAGGGTGAGTATTTGTATATCTAAACATAGACAAAGTTTGATAAAAATACAACATAAAAGATTTAAAAAAAAAAAGGGTACGTAGGTATAGGGTACTTACCATAACTGGAACTTGCAGGACTGAAAGTTGCTATGGGTGTCAGTGAATGAGTGGTGAGTAAATGTCAAAACCTAGGACATTACCTTATATGACTGTAGACTTTATAAACACTGTACACTTAGTCTATACTAAATTTATAAAATAATGTTTTTCTCAATAATAAATTATCCATGGTTTACTGTAATTTTTTACTTTATAAACTTTTTAATTATTTTTCCCCTTTAGACTCTTTTGTAATAATAGTTAATTTAAAACACAAACACGATTTACAGATGTACCAAAGTATTTTCTTTCTTTATATCCTTATTGTATATGCTTTTTTCTATTTTCAATTTTGTTCTTACTTTTTCAACATTTTTGTTAAAACTAAAACATAAACACACACACTAGCCTATGCCTACACAGGGTCCAGAGCATCAATATCACTGTCTTCTGCCTCTACATCTTGCCTCTCTGAAGTCCTTCAGAGACAATAACATGTATGAAGCTATCATCTGTGATACTGCCTTCTGAAATAATCTATTTCAAATTTTTAGATGCTTTCTGAAGGATCCACCTGTAGCTGTTGTAGGGTTAACTTAAAAAATATAAGTGAATGGAGTAAACTTTAAAATAACAATAAGAAGTATAGTATAATATATATTAGGCTATAGTAATTTCTAGCTCCATTATCATTTTATGGGACCACCATAGTATATGTGGTCTATAATGACTGAAATGTCTCTATTTAGTGTGTGACTATGTCTTTAAACACTAGAATCATCCAACATGGTGAGATACAGAGTCAGAGGCATGTGGAAGTTGTCACTGATGGAAGGAAGAACAGTCATTTCTTACATTTCACATTCATTCCAGGGTTTCTGCTGATCGAGTGTGAGTGAAATGAGTAAAATTGTTAACAGTATTTAAATCAATCTCTCTGTTTTTCTCTCTGTCTCTGTCTTTCTGTATATCTCTCTCTCTCTCTCCTTCCCTCCCTCCCACTTCACAAAAAAATAGTGCAACTGTTGGATATTTCTATTGCAGAAGGTATATATCATCTATTTCAAACTCATGTGTGTCACAACATCACCTTCAATTTACTATCTATACCTTCAATTTACTACCTATCTCTTTTTATTCTGTCCCATTTTGAGATCTTGAGCTTTTATTTGATATTTCACTTATTTAGAACACAGATTTGAAGATACTTTCCAGACAAAATATAGAGTCATATACCCTGAACCCTTGAATTTTTGAAGATTTCTTTCCTTCATCCAGTTAGATTAATAATATCTTGGCTGGGTATATTATTCTTGGACTTTGGTCTTTTTCTCTTAATCATCTATTAAAGTAACATCTCTGTTTTCTGGCAGCCAATGTTGTAAATGACATTTTCAGTACTGGAATGGGGCTATTTCTTTTCTACGTTATCTACTCTCTGAAAACTGTTAAGATTTTCTCTTCCTCCCTTCCTCCTTTCCTCCCTTCCTCCCTTTCTCTCTCTCTCTCTTTCTCTCTCTCTCTCTTTTCTTTCTTTCTTCTCTCTCTCTTTCTCTCCTTATCTCCTTCTCTCTTTCTTTATTCTTTCTCTGAGTCTGTTGCCCAGGCTACAGTGCAGTGGTGTGATCTGGGCTCACCATAACTTCTGCCTTCTGGGTTCAAGCAATTCTCATGTCTCAACCTCCCAAGTAGCTGGGATTACAAGTGTGCACCAATATGCCTGGCTAATTTTTGTATTTTTAGTAGAGACAGTGTTTCACTGTGTTGGCCAGGCTGTTCTTGAATTCCTGATCTCAAGTGATCCACCTGCCTCCCAAAGTGCTGGGATTATAGGTATGAGCCTGGCCTAAGATTTCCTTATGCCTGGCCTAAGATTTCCTTTTTATTCTTGGAATTCTGAAAAGTCATCAAGATAGGCCTTGGTGTATGGCTTTGAAAATTAATTCTTCCTGCAACTCAGTAGGGTTTTCCAATTGGCAGACTCAAATTAATTTTCAGCCCAGTGAATTATTCTTCACTTACTTAAATTATTACCACTCTATTTCTTCATTTTTCTTCCCAAGGAACTCCTATGATTTCTGCATGTTTTTAGAACATATTCCCCAGGACTCATCTTTTGTTTCATAATATTAAGCATTGTATTTTTGCTCTGTTTTGTTAAATTTTCTACCACTTGAACTTCAGAAAAGAAACTAGTTTCTCTTCACTGATTCTCCATTTAAATGGTTCTGAAAATATCTTTCTGGTGTGCAACCTGACAGTAACTATCAATTTGTCAAAACTGTCTTCTGACTCCTCCATTTAACAGTCACAGTGAGAGCCACTTGTTCTTCCTCTCTTAGGTAACTGGATCTCCTTAACTAGGCTGTCCTTTTTCTGAGTATAGATTTATGTCCCCATAGCACTTGTACAGTTCAAGCAGTCATAATATCTTTATCATCAGTCTTTACCAGATTAGAACACTGTCCTGAAAGTGTCAGGAAGCACAGCATTTTTTATTTAATAGCTGGTTATGAAAGTATTGATAACTATTAACACTTTCATGAGGTACAAAGGAGTTACTGAGCTTCTCATTTCCTCCCAGGGTAGGCAACAGTTCTCTTCACATTGTAGAGCCAGGAGCAATTCAGCTCATGTTGCAGTTAACCTCCAGGGTCATCAGGATGCCCAGGTTTTTTGAGGTCCTTCCCAGAAAACATGCAAGAAGTGGAAGTTACCTGAGGAGAGGTAAATGTCCCTTTAGTGACACTGTCAGAATCCAAGAAAGCTAGGCCTCATGTTTCTTCATTGTCTCAAGCTTTTTCACTGCCTCAAGCTTTTCCACTACCATCAATCTCTCCAACAGGAGAAGTAATCCCTACACCTGCAAAATCATATTATAAATATTTGTTAAATGAGTTACTTAATGTCACATGAGTTGGTCTGAGAACGAGGACAAATGACCTTGGTCTCTCTGTTCTTGGTCCAGTGGCCTTCCTACTACATACTGTTTCTTCTTGATGCCCTTTTGTTGTTCTCATGGTCAAGGTGGTTAAATGAACACTAATTGCTGGGTACATATGTTCCTATAACACCCATTTGTGACTGTTTAATTAATTTGAAGAATCACCTCTAGAAATGAGCATCACCCCCATTTAAGTTTCTGTATCAAACAACAACAAAACAAAAGAGTATAAAATGGTATTTTTGTAAAAAAAAGCTTTTGATCTTATAATAGTGTAAAATTTCATTACTTTAATATTAGGTTTTCCAGTTGTAAAAAATATAATAACACTCTTCGGTCCTTTTGTGCCTTTCATCTGAGAATGTCAAAGTTTTTCATAAGCCTTTGCTAATTGCTCAAGCCTCCCAGCACCATTATAATATAGGAACAGTATTATTGGCTTTGTTTAATGGATTACTAAACAAATGGGTTCTAGACTGAGGGACAGACTTCAATCAGGGCAACGGCAGAGCAAAAGCCAAAGCCTTGTCTAAGCTTTGTCCTTAAGAAACCCTACCCACTCAAAAGGCCTCCCCTGCATGCCCAATAGTTATGTACCATAAAAATATTATATTGTCCTCAGGTAGGGCAGAAGAAAATACTGTGCTTCTCACTCATTCTCTCCTTCTGGGTACAATGGAGAAAAGTGGAGGAGCCTCGTCATCTCTTTGCATCTTAGGAATGCAGAGCCTTCCAGAGGAAAGTAGAAAAATGGATCTTAATAGATTTTGAGCAGATTTTTTAGATATAGTTTACATGAAAGCTCTTTGTAAAGTAACATGTTATCTTAGTAATATGTGATTTTATAATAATGAAAAGGCCTTCACATGTTTATTGACTCAAGGCATATTTATTAAGCATTTACTTTATCAAGGCAATGAAGATCCATCAGTGAATAAGACAAGGTCATTACTCTCAAAAAGTTCGTGCTTCAAAGGGAGTGAAAGTGGGAAGAGACAATAAACAACCAATATGTGGTAGGGAAAGCTTAGAAGAAAAATAAAACAAGGTAGGGAGACGGAGAGGCTTGGAGAGGACATACTATTTTATATAGATGCCAACAAAGGCTTAGAGGAAGGCAGCGGGCAGTCAATGAATATACAATGGAAGACAGTTCCAGCAGGGAGGGCAGAAAGAACAAAGATTTTAAGGAAAGAGTGTGTTTAGCATATTCCAAGATTAGCAAGAAAGCTGAGGAAGACCCAGCAAAGGAAACTAAGGAGGGATGAGCAGGATGGTGGGAAATAAACCAAGAGAACAGTGTCCTAGAGACTAAGTGGAAAAAGCATTTCCAGAAAAAAGAATCATCAACTGTGTGAAATAATATTACTGAGTAACATGAGGCCTGAAAATGGAACATTAAATAATGTAACATGAACCTCACTAAATCTTTCAAAGAAACAATTTCAAGAGAATGTTGAGAATAAAAGTCTGATTATACTATGATACTTTTCAGAAATCTGTTTCCCCATTACTGAATTTTTCTTTTTCATATTCAATATTATTTTTAAATTCATTTTTTGACACCTAAAACCTGTAAAATTTAATGCATACAATCTGATGAGTTTGGAGATAGTATACCTCCATGAAACTATCACAATATATGCCATAAGCCTATCCATTATCTCCAGAAGTTTTCTCCTTCTTTGTTATTTATTGTTGTCATTTGCAATAAGAACTTTTAACATAAGATGTACATCCTTAGCAAATTTTTAAGTATACAATACAGAACTATTAACTATAGACACTATGCTGTACAGTAGATCTCTACAACTTATTTATCTTGTATAACTAAAACTATATACCTTTTGACTAACCTCTCTGTTTCCCTCTCTGCAGCCTCTGCAAACCACCATTCTACTCTCTGCTTGACTAGTTTACATTAATCATATAAGTAGTAACATAGAGTACTTGTTTTCATATCTAACGTATTTTACTTAATGTCTTCAAGGTTTACCCATGGTGTACATAGGTCAGAATTTCCTTCGTTTTTCAGGCTAGATAATATTACATTGTATGGCTATACCACATTTTCTTTGTCCATTCATCTGTTGATGAACATTTAGGTTACTTCCATGTCTTGGCTATTATCAATAATGCTCCAATGAACATGGCATCGCAGATTTCTCCCTGAAATTCTTTCTTCCAGATTCTTCTGGATATATACCCAGAAATTGAATTGCTAGATTATATGGCAGTATTATTTTTAGTTTTTCAAGACTTCCATGCTGTTTTCTATACTACCTGTACCAATTTACATTCTCATCATCGGTGTACTAGAGTTTCCTTTTCTCCACAGCCTTGTTGGCTTTGGTATCTTTTATCTTGCTCTCTTAAAAGATATCTCTTGGTTTTTTAAATAAAATTCATCTTAAAAGGTATGAGGTTATATCACATTGTGGTTTTATTTGCATTTCCTTGGTGGTTAATGTTGTAGAATATTTTCTTTTCTAAATCTGTTGGCTATTTGTGTATCTTCATTGGGGAAGGTCTATCCAGTTCATTTTCCAATTGTTAAATTGGTTTGTTTGTGTTATTGCTATTGAGTTGTAAGAATCCCTCAATAATTGGATATTTGCCCTTTATCAGATATATGGTTTGCAAAAATTTTCTCTTATTCCACAGGTTGCCTTTTTATTGTATTGATTGTTTTCTTTGCTGTGCAGAGGGTTTTTAGTTTGATGCAATCCAACTTGTCTCTTCTTTTGGCTTTTCTTGTCTGTGCTTTTGGTATTATGTCCAGAAAAAATGATTGCCAAGGCCAATATCCAGAAACCTTTTCTCTATGTTTTCATCTAGCATTTTTACAGTTTTAAGTCTAATATTTAGGTCTTCAATCCATTTTGAGTTGATTTTCGTTTATGATGTGAAATAAGAGTCTAATTTTACTCTTATCCAACACCATTTATCTCAATAAATTGGGTATAGAAGGAACTTACCTCAAACAATAAAGTCCACGTATAAAAAGCTTATGGCCAACATCATACTTAATGGTAAAATCTGAAAGCTTTTCTGTAAAGATCTGGAATAAGGTAAGAATGCTCACTCTCACTACTTCTATTCAATATAATACTGGAAGTTCTGGCCAGAGCAAGTAGGCAATAAGAAGAAACAAAAGACATCTAAATTGAAAAGAAAGAAGTAAAATTATCTCTATTTGCAGTTAATATAATCTTATATCAAGAAAACCCCAAAGATTTTATTAAAAATATTAGAACTAATAAATTTAGCAAAGTTGCAAAACACAAAATCAATGTACAAAAATCAGTTATATTTCTATACACTAACTGAATTTTTCAAAACAGAAAATAAGAAAACAATTTCATTTACAATAGCATCAAAAATAATAAAACTCTCATTATTATTAAGCAACAAACTTAAGGAGATTAAAAACTTGTGCACTGAAAGGTATAAAACACTGATTAAAGAAATTAAAGCAGACACAAACAAATGGAAAGACATACCAGGTTTCTAGATGAAAATAATTAATATTGTTGAAATGTATATACTACACAAAGTGATATATGGATTCAATGAAATCTCTATAAAAATCTTAATGGCAATTTTTTTTCAGAAATAAAAAACAACAATGCTAAAATTTATATGGAACCACAAAAGACCTGAATAGCCAAAATGATTTTTAGCAATAACAAAGCAGGCAGCCTCATACTTCCTAATTTCAAAGTACGTACATTACAAAGCTACAATAATAAAAATAGTGTGATACTGGCATAAAAACTGACAGATAAAATCAGATGACTGTATATGCATAGTTTATTTCTGATCTTTCTGTTCTATTAAGTAAACTATGCACATATAGTCATCTGATTTTTAACAAGAGTGCCAGGAAAACACAATGAGGAGAAGACAGTCTCTTCTCCATTACTAAATTCTATAGTACTTCGGTCTCTTTCTTTCTTGTAAGAGGAACTTTCTACAATGTAGTATTTGTGCAGCTCTGACTTACCTTAAACTCTTTGTTTTTGTTTTTATTTATTTTTTGCCCATTTACTAGTAAAATGTTGTTTTACATTTTATTCATCATTCATTTAACAAATACTTATTCAGTGCCTGACAAATGCTTTCTCAAAAAGTTCTAATACATTTTACAGATAATATTTGAAAATTGCTGGAAGATAGGAGTTATTCAAGAAAAACCTATTCATAATAATATAATACAAAATGGTATTAATTCATAGTAATATAGTAATTAATTCACAGTAATATAATGCAAAAATTCAATATGATATAATATTAAAAATTCATAGTAATTAATTCATAGTAATATAATACAAAAATAACACAAATCTTTAGGTTCACTTATTATTATTTTGGTGATATTACTGTCCTGATGCAGTATTTCCTACTATTGCAGATCTAAACTGCTAAAAGTATAATTTATTGCCACATAGTAGCTGCAGAAAACCCTTGAGTTAGGCACAATTTGGATAGCAAAAAGATCCAGATAGTTAACAGAACTGTCTCCCTTTATATACAACTCAATGTAGACTTGCATATTATAAAATATATGTGTTGGGTGACAGGAAACCACTTTCTAAACGCTTCTAGACACATAGCTGCCATGTAAAACAATTGTGGAAAAATTTAGCAAGGGGTCTCCTACTTAGAGGTGGTAGAGTTTCATGAGTCTGGAAGCCCCACTGCTGAGTGGAATCCTGGTTTGAACACTTACTAGCTTGACTACTCACTAGCTACATGACCCAGGGCTAGTTCTTTAAACTTTCTGTGTCCTAATGTCTTTGTCTGTAAAGCAACATATATAGTAAGTTCCTGGTACATTATAAATGCTCAATAAAAATTATAACTAAGAAAATGATCTGGATAAAACAGCAGCAGAGATAAAGTGACCCATTTTCCACGTGGAAACTATAGAACTATAATAGATACCCAAACTAACCCTTCTGCTGAATAAAATATTTTTAAATCTTTCAAAATGTATTTTGTCAGCTGGCAAGAAGTTAAAGAATCTCTAGAGGCCAAAAATGAAGCAAAAGCAAAATCTCAAAAAGATAAGTGGAGCACAGAAGCTGATTTTCACCCTGTATTACCTCAGGTTTCCTAGAAGCAGAACCTGAGGTAGGAATTCAGATGCATGGATGTAGGCTCAGTATTATTAATTCTAGTCTTAGTCTGATGCAGGGAGCAGAAAGAAAAAGGGAGCTAAAACATAAATTCCACTGCAGTGTTGTTCCCTCTTAAAACAAGAGTATCAGATTTTTGAATCCTATTTAAGTCAGTTATTGTCTATGGGCCAGTGGAGGGTGCTTTCTCAGTCAGCTCCCATCAGCCCAGCAAACTGGGGCAATTCTTTGGAAAAGAGAAGCAACCACCAAACACATCAGCTGGGGGATGCAAGCACCAGCCAAGTAAAGTAGTCTGAGAAGATGACTCCAGAAGTCACCCTAGAGGCTGTTATGATCCACCCCTTTTACCACCCAAATGCACCTGTTTTTCACATTAAGTTCATTCCAACTAATTGCAGCATCTCCAGAAGAACACGATTGCAATTCCTGGGAAAACCTATAAGGGGAATATTATTGGGATTAATAGTTTCTCAGTTTCTCAACTGCAGTTGATTTAATGACATAATTAATACTCATCTTCTATCTTTCCATCACCCTAAGATAGCAATTCTATATTCTAATGGTTTGCTTAGTTAGGTGACCCAGATTCTCATCCCTGAGGGGGCTAAACCTCTGGTTATCACGGTATCATCAAACCATGATTGCTTTACATGCCCTTATGGAACTAACACAGTGCACAAAGGCATCAAAAAATGCTCCACTGGATCACCTTTGAATTAGGCATATTCTACCCAGCCTCCATGCATAGCAGCAGTCATGCTACATCATGAAGATAAGGATCAATTTCACCTGCCAGTTTGTATCCTTTCTGTGCCTGTGTTTTTACAGGCATAAGGAACACAAAGTGACCAGATGGCAGGTGTGGCTTTGAATTTATGCAGACTTTTATTTTATACCATGGTGGAAGCACCTCACTCCCACTCGTAACCAAGATGTCAAGACACACAGAGCCTAAACTTCTGGGGACAGAAAATATAACTTCCCCACATAGTTCACTGGGAGAGAAGATAAAAGGGGGACAGTCCTATTTTTACCCCTTTATTTCTGAACTTATATATTCTACCTACTGGGGACACATAAATAAACAGTGAGTGAATTTTAAGGTATGCATTTCACGTAAAGGATAGCCCTATAGTGCATGTCTTGGTGCCCCAGTCAGGTCTTGGCTGCTAACAAACCACATCTACCCTTCACTAGAGAATAGCCTTCAGCTAACGGAAACCACTCAGCCGAAGAGGCTATGCACACTTCTGTTCCAGGGGCAGGAGAGTAGGCTCTAACCAATGATTGACCCACACAATGTACAAAAGATAAGCTCAATATAGAATTATGTGATACCATTTGTGCTGCAGATCTTCCCCATGAGATCAGATAGAAAATTAGTCTCCAGCTCAAACCAGAGTCTCACTTAGCTACCCCCAACCCTGCCCTGTCCGGCTTCAATCACTTCCCTCCTCCTGAGAACACTCCTTCAACAAATTGCTTGAGCTGGATGGAGTCTTTGTTTCAGGCTTTACCTCCAGGAACTGCATCACATTTTATTATTGCAGAGCGTCATTTGTGTGTATGATCTGCAATTTTTATGTATGGTCTGCATTTCTTCTATATGTCTTTAAAAGGTCAGACCATTACCTGAAGTGTACCACTCCATGAAGAACAAAGGAAATAGTAAATATGTGAGTAAGTATAAACCATAGTTTTATCTTTTTAAGAAATATTTGAAAGTCAGTTAATTATTTAAAGAAAAATTCAACATCAATCTATTATGGGGCATATAACATATGTAGGAATAAACATATGACATCAACATTACAAAGGACAGCAAAAAAAAAACTGGAATTATATTGTTGTGAGGTTCTTGTACATGGCGCTGTAATGTTAATTCAAATAAACACTGATAAGTTAAATATGTATATCATAATCTCTAAAGCAACCACTAAAAATGATATAAATAGGTATAGCAAGAAAACCTACCAGAAGAGATAAGATAAAATCCTAGAAGGTAGTTGAGTGATTGTCAAGCCATTTAAAAATCCTTGGCTTGGCTAGGCATGATAGCTTACACCTGTAATTCCCGCACTTAAGGAGGCTGAGGCAAGCAGATCACATAGGCCAGGAGTTCGAGACCAGTCTGGTCAACAAGGTGAAAGCCTGTCTCTACTAACAATACAAAAAATGAGCCAGGTGTGCTGATGAACATCTGTAGTCCCAGCTACTCGGGAGGCTGAGGCACAAGAATCACTTGAACCTGTGAGGCAGAGGTTGCAGTGAGCCGAGATTATGCCACTGCACTCCAGCCTGAGCAACAGAATGAGACTTTGTCTCCAAAACAAACAAACAAACTGTAGGCTCAATCAGATAATACTATTTGAAAGACATTTACTTCAAATATAAAGACAGAAACAAGTCAGAAATAAAAGGATAAAAATATAAACACACCATCCAATCACTGAAACTGAAAAAATCTAATACAACTAGATTATTTCAATACCACAAGTATTATCAGAGATAGAAGGTTACTTTGTAATGACAAAAGAATTGGCTAGTTAGAAAGACATAATTCTAAATATGTTCTCATCTAATTATAGAGCTTAAAAATATGAGGCTAAATGAACAGAACTAATGGGAGAAACAGAAAAATCCACAATCATAGGTGCAGATTTTTAACCCACCCCCTCAAAATAATTGATAGAATGGCCAAAACAATTGCTTCCTCTTTTCAATGCATAATATACAGCTACATCTGTCAAGAAAATGTGGTAGCAAAGAGAAAATTAGGTAAATAGAGGAATTGCAAGTTTAAAAATAAAACACACACCTACATGGTCAACTGATCTTTTCTTTAAAGTAGCAAGGTAATTCAAAAGCAAAATAATTTCTTCAGCAAATTTTGTTGGGGAAACTGACTGTACATAGAAAAATAAAACAAAATTCAATTTCTACTACAGCTAAAAATTAATTCAAGATGTAACATTGCATTAGTCAGTTCTCATGCTGCTATGAAGAAATATCTGAAACTGGTATAAAGAAAAGAGGTTTAGTTGGATCATGGTTTGGTTCTGTAAGCTGTACAGAAAAGATGACAGTTTCTGGGGAGGCATCAGGAAACTTTCAATCATGGTGTAAGGTGAAGGGGAAGCAGGCACATCTCACATTGCCAGAGCAGGAAGAAGGGAGGGGTGCTACAAACTTTTAAACAACCAGATCTCATGAGAACCTTCTCACAAAAACAGCACCAAAGGGGAAAATCTGCCTCCATAATCCAGTCACCCCTCACCAGGCTTTACCTCCAACATTGGTGATTACAGTTTGACATGAGATTTGGGTGAGGACACATATCTAAACCATATTATTCTGCTCTTACCCCTCCCTAATCTCATGTCCCTCGCACATTGCAAAATATCTTCCCAATAGTCCCTCAAAGTATTAACTCATTCCAGAATTAACTGAAAAGTCCACAGTCTCATCTGAGACAAAGCTAGTCCCTTCTGCCTATGAGCCTATAAAATCAAAAACAAGTTAGTTACTTTCAAGACACAATGGAGGCACAAGCATTTGGTAAATACTCCTATTGTAAAATGGATAAATCAGCCAAAAGAAAGGGTCTATAGGCCCCATGCAAGTCTGAAACCCAGTAGGCTAGTCATTAAACCCTAAAGCTTCAAAATAATCTCTTTCAACTGCAAGTCCCACATACACTGATGTAACAAGTGGGCTCCCAAGGCCTTGGGCAGCTCTGCCACTATGGCTCTGCAGGGCTCAGACCCTCAGGCTAGTTTCAAGTGCCGGCATTGAGTGTCTGCAGCTTTTCCAGGAACATAGTGCAAGTTGCTGGTGGATCTACCATCTTGGGGTCTGGAGGACAGTGGCCCTCTTCTCACGGCTCCACTAGGCACTGCCCCAGTGGGGACTCCAATCCCACATTTCCCCTCCACACTTGTCTTATAGTGGTTCTCTGTGAAGCCTCCACCCCTGCAGCAAGATTCTGCCTGGACATACAGGCTTTTCCATACATCATCTGAAATACAGGCAAAGGCTCTCAAACCTCAGCTCTTGCACTCTGCACACCTGCAAGTTTAGCCAAGGCTTATAGCTTGCACCCTCTGTAGCAGTAGCCCAAGCTGTATCTGGGCCCCTTTGAGCCATGGCTGAAGCGGGACCAGTGTCCCAAGGTTGTGCAGTGTGGCAAGACCCTGAGGCTGGCCCATGAAATCACTCTTCCCTCCTAGGCCTCCAGGTCTTTGATGGAAGAGCCTGCCATGAAGGTCTCTAAAATGCCTTCAAAGGATTTTTCCTATTGTCTTGGCTATTATTTGCTATTGTCTTGGCTAGCATTTGCTTTCCTTTTGATTATGCATATTTCTGCAGCCTTTTCAAATCCCTCCCCTAAAAACAGGCTTTCCTTTTCTACCATTTGGCTAGGCTGCTAATTCTTCAAATTTTTATGCTCTACTCCCATTGTAAATATATGTTCCAGTCCTGCATCCTTTATTTGCTCATGCATATAGGCATAGGCTGTTAGAAGCATCAAGGCCACCGTTTGAACACTTTTCTGCTTAGAATTTTCTTCTGGAGGATCTCTGGGATACATTTAAAACGGTATCTAGAGGGAAATTTATAGCACTAAAAGTCCGTATGAGAAGCAAGAAAATATCTAAAATCGACATCCAATAATCACAATGAAAAGAACTAAAGGAGCAAGATCAAGCAAATTCAAAAGCTAGCAGAAGACAAGAAATAACTAAGATCAGGCAGAACTGAAAGAGATACAGACACAAAAAACCCTTAAAATAATCAATAAATCCAGGACCTGGTGTTTTGAAAAGATCAACAAAATAGATAGACCACTACCCAGACTAATAAAAAAGAAAAGAGAGAAGAATCGACTATATGCAATAAAAAATGATAAAGGGGATATCACCACTGATTCCACAGAAATTCAAACTACCATCAGAGATAACTACACACAACTCTATGCACAAAAAACCAGTAAATCTAGAAGAAATGGACAAATTCCTTGAAACTTACACCCTCCCAAGACTAAACCAAGAAGAAGTTGAATCCCTGCATAGACCAATAACAAGGTCTAAAGTTGAGGCAGCAATTAATAGCCTACCAACCAAAAAAAGTCCAGGTCCAGACAGGTTCACAGTCGAATTTTACCAGACATACAAAGAGGAGCTGGTACCATTCCTTCTGAAACTATTCCAAACAATACAGAAAGAGGGAATCCTCCCTAATTCATTTTATGAGACCAACATCATCCTGATACCAAAACCTGGCAGAGCCACAACTAAAAAAGAAAATTTCAGGCCAATATCCATGATGAACATTGATGCAAAATCTTCAATAAAATAATGGCAAACCAAATGAAACAAAACATCAAAAAGATTATCCATTACAAGTAGGCTTCATCCTGGGGATGCAAGGCTGGTTCAATATATGCAAATCTACAAACATAATCTATCATATAAGCAGAACCAAAGACAAAAACCACATGATTATCTCAATAGATGCAGAAAAGGCCTTTGATAAAATTCAACAGCTCTTTATGCTAAAACCTATCAATAAACTAGGTATCAGTGGAACATATCTCAAAATAAAAAAGCTATCTACAAAAACCCACAGCCAATATTATACTGAATGAGCAAAAACTGGAAGAATTCCCTTTGAAAACTGGCAATAGACAAGGAAGCCCTCTCTCACCATTCCTATTCAACATAGTATTGGAAGTTCTAGACAGAGCAATCAGGCAAATAAAAGAAATAAAGGGTATTCAACTAGGAAAAGAGGAAGTCAAATTGTCTCTATTTGCGGATGACATGATTGTATATTTAGAAGACCCCATGGTCTCAGCCCAAAATCTCCTTAGGCTATAAGCAACTTCAGCAAAGACTCAGGATACAAAATCAATGTGCAAAATCACAACCATTTCTATACACCAATAACAGACAAACAGAGAGGCAAATCATGAGTGAACTCCCATTTACAATTGCTACAAAAAAAATAAAATACCTAGGAATACAACTAACCAAGAATGTAAAGGGCCTCTTCAAGGAGAACTATAGACCACTGCTGAACGAAATAAGTGAGGACACAAACAGATGGAAAAACATTTCATGCTTATGGTTAAAAAGAATCAATATTGTGAAATGGCCATACTGCCCAAAGTAATTTATAGATTCAATGCTATCTCCATCAACCTACCATTGATCTTCTTTACAGAACTGGAAAAAACCACCTTAAACTTGGGACCAAAAAAGGACCCACATAGATAAGACAATCCTGAGCAAAAAGAACAAAGCTGGAGGCCTCATACTATCTGACTTCAAACTATACTACAAGGCTACAGTAATCAAAACAGCATGGTACTGTTACCAAAACAGATACAAAGACCAATGAAACAGAACAGAGACCTCAGAAGTAATGCCACACATCTACAACCAGCTGATCTTTGACAAACCTCACAAAAACAAGCAATGAGGAAAGAATTCCCTGTTTAATAAATGGTGTTGGGAAAACTGGCTACCCATGTGCAGAAAGCTGAAACTGGACCCCTTCCTTACACCTTATACAAATATTGACTCTAGATGGATTAAAGACTTAAATGTAAGACCTAACACCATAAAAACCTAGAAGAAAACCTAGGCAATATCATTCAGGACATAGGCATAGGCAAGGACTTCATGACTAAGACACCAAAAGCAACTGCAACAAAAGCCAAAATAGACAAATATAATTAAAATTAAGAGCTTCTGCACAGCAAAAGAAAGAATCATTAGAGTGAACCAGCAACCAACAGAATGGGAGAAAAGTTTTGCAAGCTACCCATCTGACAAAGGGCTAACATCCAGAATCTACAAAGAACTAAAACAAATTTACAAGAAAAAAAAACATCAAAAAGTAGGCAAAGGATATGAACAGACACTTTTCAAAAGAAGACATTCATTTGACCAACAAACACATGAAAAAATGCTCATCATCACTGGTCATTAGAGAAATGCAAATCAAAACTACATTGAGATACCATCACATGCCAGTTAGAATGGTGATCCTTAAAAAATCTGGAGACAACAGATGCTGGAGAGGATGTGGAGAAATAGGAACTTTTACACTGTTGGTGGGAGTGTCAATTAGTTCAACCATTGTGGAAGACAATGTGGTGATTCCTCAAGGATCTAGAACCAGAAATACCATTTGATGCAGCAATCCCATTACTGGGTATATGCCCAAAGGATTATAAATCATTCTTTTATAAAGACACATGCACACCTATGTTCACTGCAGCACTGTTCACAATAGCAAAGACCTGGAACCAACTCAAATGCCCATCAATGATAGACTGAATAAAGAAAATGTGGCACATATACACCATGGAATACTATGCAGCCTTAAAAAAGGATGAGTTCATGTCCTTTGCATGGATGGATGAATCTGGAAACCATCATTCTCAGCAAACTGACACAAGACCAGAAAACCAAACATCACATGTTCTCACTCATAAGTGGGTGTTGAACAATGAGAACACATGGACACAGGGAGGGGAATATCACACACTGGGGTCTGTTGGGGGATGGGGGGCTAGGGAAGGGATATCAGGGGTGGGGAGATTGGGGTAGGATAACATTAGGAGAAATACCTAATGTAGGTGACAGGGGGATGGAGGCAGCAAACCACCATGGCACGTGTATACCTAGGTAAAAATCCTGCAAGATCTGCACATGTACCCTAGAACTTAAAGTATAATAAAAGTTAAAAAGAAACAACAAAACAAAGAAATTTCTTCTGCCAGAAATCCTAAATCAGACCAGCCTGTGCAGCATGGCAAAACCCCATCTCTATTAAAAACTTTTTAAAAATTCGCTGGGCATAATGGTGTACATCTTTAATCCCAGCTATTCAGGTGGCTGAAACATGAGAATCACTTGAACCTGAAGCGGAGGTTGTAGTGAGCTGAGATCATGCCACTGCATTCCAGCCTAGGCAACAGAGTAAGACTCCGTTTCAAAAAATAAAAAATAAAAAAAGAAGAAAGAAGAAGAAGAAGAAGAAGGAGAAGGAGAAGAAAGAAGAAAGAAGAA